>CM041776.1:375483054-375686391 GCA_023374045.1 Limonium bicolor
AAGTAGCTGGTGGGAAGCGAGATGTATGGAGTAGTATTTTATTTGGTGGGAATCGAGAGGTATGGGGTATTATTTTATCGATTATGGGAAAATGCTGGGGTGGAGTTTGCTCGGGAGGGAAGAAAGATGGGTTCCGATAAAATATTGCTGCTCCCCATCCCGGAATACTGTTTCCAATATATTTATGGTTTTGGAAGATTGTAGTTGGCTGCGCACTACGGGTAACACGGCTCTTGGGGCGATTTATTTCTCCTGCGACAACCTGCTGATAGTGATGCTTTTCTACTTTGGTAGCATGCAACGTCAGTTAGTTTCCCCATAATGAATATTGCCATGCTGTGGCGGTTGTTGCGTTTGAAATGGAGGATCAACTTCCGGCTGGGATTCCGGTGGCCGCGGATAGGTTCTAGAATTCTCATGGCAATGTTGAGAGAGTTCTTCGGACCAATATTCCATAATTCCAATGTTATACAAATGACCCTGTACTTCCACCTGTAGTTCTTCATTAATAATGGACATTCTTTTTGTTTCAATTGTTGCATGGGCCTCCACAAATTTAGAGAAGTGGTTCATGTCACTAGAGATTGATGAGATTTCCCCAAGGTGATTAGTGACCTTCCTAATGGCGTTTTCCCCCAGGCTTGTAACGGCAAACCTCTGATAGCTATGGTTGCAGATCTCGTACTGAGTTGGTCCTCATGACTCCAAGTATTTTTATCCCATCCCAAATCTGTGCCCAAACTAGAACGTAAGAACTCTTCAGCCATTTCATGAGTGGAGAAAACTACCACATACTTGACTGGGGATAATTGAACGGTTGACTCCACGTTTTGTTTCCATTCTTCCAGCTCGACTTCTATGTCTTTAAAACTTATTCGGAAGGGAAGGATGATCACAATGCTCTCTGCAATTTTTCTTGCATAACCAGCGAGGGTTCTAAGTTGATAAAACCTTTTGATTGGAGATTTTGACCTGGCGGCGGGCTACTGTTGTTTGGTGTGGGTGGTCTCTGTAGGTAGATACCAGTTTCTGCAGTTTGTTGCTTCGGTGCCCATTGCTGAGAGGCGTAGCCTGTGTTGCGGCGCCTGATGGCCGTCTGCGTTTGTATCTTGTGGCCATCCAGCGTCGCCCCGTTGGTTTCCGATATTGCTTGATCTGCATCCATTTTTAGTCTGTACTCCACAAATCCATATCTAGTTTTGGTACGGATCCTTGGAGCCTTTGGGAGTCTGATGCCGACAATTGGACCAAACTTATCAAACAACTTCCATATGGCGCCATATGAAGTATCTGGATGAATGTTATCAATAAAAACAGTCGCTCCTGGTGTGTATCTGCGGTCCATGTTTGAGGGATAAAATGAGGTGACGAGAAGGCTTGGCACAGATTAGTTCAGGGTTAGGAGAAAGCGGCGAGGAAAGAGTGGTTGGTGAGTTAGCGAGCAGTGAAGTTTTCCGGCGACCTAGGTTGAGGTGTTTAAGGAGAGGACTGGGGAAGCTTGATGTGGCGGCGACATGGCGGGGAGCGGTGGTGTTGTGGGGCGGGGTGGGGAGAGAGAGGAGAGAGGAGGGAGCTTCATTTTTTTTACTAATGCAGGCTCCCTACTACCCTATTGTTTTTCAAGAAGAACAGAAAAAAAATAGGAAAAACTTGAACTAAATCTTAGTTAGACGTGGGATCGATCCATGGACAAGGAAAATAGGAAATCTTGATTCATACATTTGATAATACTTATCCAGTTGATTTTCCCTCGAATTCTGTATAACTAGGGCTGCCAAGTGGCAATTAATTAAGATTCATGCATGGAGCCTGTTGCAAGCTATTACATTTGCATAGTTGATCTAATATTCATTATTCACTCATGGTACTGAAGTCATGTCGATCAATAGATACCAAGACCTCACGAAGCCATCAGACCTCACGGCAGTTCATCTACTGTGCCCATGTATTATGCCTAATGAGACTAAGGGTGACATAGATTTGAACAATCAAAGAAAATGTAAGAAAAAAGAATATGATTGTTTTCTTAGGGTATTGCTGATATGTAAGGGGGCGTTTGGGTTAATCAGGGGGAAAGAATCAAAAAAATAGAATTGAAGATAATCGAAAGAAATTATCTTTGATTTTTCTATCATTTTGTTTGCTTATGGAAAGTGGAAATGAACTTCCACCAGCTACTGGTCGTAGTCGTTGGTCAATGATCATCGGTCTAAGAGTGCTCACAAAAATCTCATTCCCTAATGGGATGGAGAAATCAAATTAGTGAGATTTTAGATAATCTCATTTGCTTTCCCTTTCCTGAATATGAGGAAAAAATGCTTATACAAACAACATGAAACAAAATCACTCCAATTACCTTTTGCTCCTTCATACAATTGCTTCCTAAATATTATGATTAACGAATTCGCTAACTTAATTGACCTATATTTTTACAAAGAATGGAAATTAGATTTCTTAGAGCTAAATTCAAGAGATTAAAATGATCAAAATAATTAGAACTTAAGGGTTTGATTAATCTATTTTTTCGTAAAATAAAACATATCTGATTAAGTAGATGAGTACAAGCTTAAGGACCAACTAACACGTTTAGCACTAGTAATACGAGGACAAAGATCACAAAAACCAAAAATAAACCTCAACCACCACAAATCAACCATCGACCACTCACCACCCCAGATCAACCCACCATTGCCGGAAGCAACCCAACCAAAAACAACACATCCTCTAAACGCAAGGGAACTCTTCAAAGAGTCTGCGAGCCTAGAAGAAGACGGCATGATCAATCTTGAAACATATCCACTCCCACCATAATCCCAAAGTGACAACCAACTAAAAAAAAACACAAGCCAAGACCACCTACAACACAAGAGCATCCAACCTGAACCACCTAAAACTAAACAAGCCTAAACTAAGCGTAAGCCGATAGATAACAACTAGAAAACCACCAGGTCTAAAAAAAACAAACAGGACACAAAACTAAGAACACTAGATACATGGGTTGCATCCTCACCCAGGTACCTAATGAACCGCGATCACCCCATGCTTATTTTGAGATGCACCCTGAACCACCTTATCCTTCTTCTTATCATGCTCCACAATTTGAGTAGCCGGTGCAGCACTTGCAAACATTTTTCCTTTTACTTTCCTCCCTGCCTCCACCAACTGAAGATCCCAATATTCTAACCTTGAAGCGTCCTTGAGAACCTCATTGAACTTACTCTTATGGGTGTAGCTCGAAGAGTCAAGTAGATCATCTTTCTAGTTGGAAATACGGCCATCAGGCAAGAGCGATTGGCCCATGCAGACGGACAAGGGGAGACTGGCCCCCGGGATTGATGATGCTCCACTCTCTAAGACAGGCTCCAAGGAACCACCTGTTCGGTCTCCTGTAAGTGTGTCCAATCTTGAAAGTTCTTTGTCGAGAGCCACATTCCATACGGGACGTGAACCTCGTCCGTCGGCTAGGGAGTCGGACATGCAACAGTAGTATGAGTGAAAAGCCCACAAAAGGAACAAATCAATGACATGTTGTCATAAGAAAAAAAATAAGTACTGTAACGGCCATCCACTAGCATAGAACGAGCACGAAAAACTGGAACTTGGACATTGTGAAGCACCTTAAAGCGCAGATAATTGAAACCCGAGGACTCACCATCTTTAATCTTTTGATTACTGAGAAAAATATACTTGCACTCTGTAACCTTTGATTGTTATTCACTTGA
Organism: Limonium bicolor; assembly: GCA_023374045.1. Classification (NCBI taxonomy): domain Eukaryota; kingdom Viridiplantae; phylum Streptophyta; class Magnoliopsida; order Caryophyllales; family Plumbaginaceae; genus Limonium; species Limonium bicolor. Next base: position 375,486,777 of record CM041776.1, read on the forward strand.
GTGTTGTTTCGTATATTTTATTACACCGTCTGCTTACATATATATATAATCCCCCGCTATCTGCTACAGGTAAGGGGACGTTACTTACAATACAGGAATTGTATTATATACAGACTATATATCGTACTAATATACAGTTGTATTATATTAGAATCTAACACTCCCCCTCAAGATGATGACCGATAAAAGGGTCAAATCTTGGCAAATGTGAATCAGTAGTGAAATACCCCAAACGTAAATATGGTGATTAAATTATTCTAGTATGGTATTTAAGGGCCTAATAGTGCCTAAGTAATTTTGGTAAGGAAAATAAATCCAAAAGAAATGAGAAAACGCTTAAAAAGTGAAAAACGCTAAAATAAGTGTTATATAACCATAGGAGGTACGAGACCTCGGTTAGAGTATTGTAAGGATTACTAAGGCTTATTCATGCCTATTTAATATACAAGAATGATTCCCGAAGAAAACGGATCCAAATAATGTGTTAAAACGCTAATAAAGCTTTAGCGCACGCTTTTCGAGAAAACCCGAAAACGTGACTTTGAGTGGTCAAACGAACCCGTAAAAATTATAGTTCATTAAATAACTATAATTAAGCATTAATGGAAGCTTAATAACCAATAAAATTAAAGAAACGAGAAAATTCCAGAAAACGGGCCCGGTTAGTGAATAGTGCTAAACCGGGCAAATAAACGAGTGTTTCCTGTAAAAAACAAAAAAAAATGCTCTAGCATGTATTACTGTGTGGGGCCGGTTTCTAATGAGTAAATTAACTCCCTCACACACACACACACTAGACTATTTAATTAAATAAAGAAGTCAAAAAGCAAAAAGCAAAAAGTGAACTAATACCCACTTTTCCATCTCTCTCCTCTATTTTCCCATTCCCCTCACGTACTGCTCCCTCTTCTCCCCTCCGATTCCTCTCTTCTTCTTCCTCTGTACTGGAGCGATTTTGAAGCCCCATCCATGGCTTCTCTTCTTTCCAAGCTTGCCCAAGCCACATTACAACTCCAAATCAAAAACAAATTATATATTCTTGCTCCTCTCATCAAGATCTATCTTTCCCTCTTTTCAAAATTCGAAAAGGATGAAGTTCATTTTCATGGGTATTGGCCATTTGAAGAGAAAAGCACACCATCTTGAAGCTTGAAGCTTCCTCTTTCATCCAAGGTAAAAATATCCAAAGAAAAATACATTTTTCTTCACTCTCTTGTGTTGGCCGATTTTGGCATATTTTAATGCCTTGCTTCTCCTTGTTTTGAGCCATTCTCCAAGTCTCCAATGGTGGGTTGGAGTTCCTTCTTTGATTCATGGCAAACCAAGTCTAGGGTTTCCAAAGGTAATGCCCCATTTTATGCTTTAAGCCCTTCCTTTGAGCTCATGAATGGTTTTCACAACTAGGAGAACTAATTAGTACTCCTTATATCCATTGGCATATTGGTCTAGATAATTGGGCAAGGGATTTGCCTTGACCGATTTTGGGAGTAAAGAGAAGAGGAGAAGAGTATTTAAAGGAACTTAAGAGAATTCAAGGTAAGAAACCAACCCTAATGTATATTATATATGTATTAGAAGTTGGGATGGGTTAATAAAATGAATGAACCCCACATGAGTGTGGTAATAAGGTGCTTGTATAGAAATAATGCAAGTGAGAAGGCATTTGTGAAGTTAGTGTTGATTTAAGGGCTATGCATTTTATGAAGTATGCAATGTATGGTATTTGGAGAATTGATGAGTATTGATGGATTTATATGTGTGCTGGTAGAACCCTTGTGGTTTGGCTAGTTGTAGGACGAATTATGTGAAGAAATGAGTTTTGGGCAATGTTAGAAAAGTAGCCGGACTATGGCAAAATTCTGGTAGAAATCTAAGTGATTTTAGTGATGTTTTGAGTGAAGTATAACCTAGGGTTAGCTAGGTATGGACAGAGATTTATTTGGGTTAGTAAACCACTTTGGGAATGTTTGTTCAAGGAGAGAAGGTTTGTGCAAAATCTGTAGCAAAAGGAATTGGTTTAAGTGCCTTAGGAGTTTTAAGAAATAAAGAAGATTTAAGGCTTTAGGAGTAAGGCATGAAACTTGGTGTGAGGAGTGCATTGTCTAGGAGGATGTGGAATGGTCAAATGAAGTGAGAACAAATGCAATTGCCAAGAGATAAAAATCTGTAGCACAAGTGTGCAAAATGTAACAGAGAGAATGGAAGATTTATGAATGTGAGCAAGAATTTGTGTAGGGATTAAACAAATGTTTCGAAGAGGTTTAGAGCATGTTTGAAGGTGTTTAAACATGTAGGAAACATGTGGAATGATTAGGAAATGGTTAGAGGTGCATTAGGGGTTCAAAACTGGTCAAAAACTGTAAATTTTGATAGTTCCAGGGTTGGTCCGGTTTGCAAATCGGTACACAAACCCGGACCATAGCAAAAACGCACCAGAAAGACAAAACAGGGGTTGGTCCGGGTTTGTATCCTGGTACACAAACCCGGACCACATGAAAAATGCAACAGAAAGTGAAATCGTGATTGGTCCGGGTTTGTAACCCCGGACACAAACCCGTACCAATGTAAAAACTTGCCAAATGTGTTTTAAGCTGTCCTAATGATGGGGGATTGATTGGTAATGGTTTTAGAAGTTGTTAAAGCCTTGCTTGGTGATATTTAAAGGTCCTAAGAAGTGTAAACAAGTGTAGGAAGTAAGTGAGAAGTAAGGACATAATCTGACATGAGTTAAACTAAGTATAACGGGACAACGGGGTAAGTACGGGAGTAGTAGTTATTGATGTACCGTATGAGCATAGCATTAATAACAATGTTTGAAACATTACCAGTGGAACAAGTGTGAACCAAGGAACAAGGGAACACATGGTAAAGCTAACTCCGATGAAAGGTATGATTTTTTCATGCCCCGTATGCTAACCGAGTTACGTTGATTTGTGTGTTGTATGCCGGCTAATCAAGACTAAAGCATGAAAACGGTTTATTGCCTTTCATTGTATGTCTTGCTGTATGTTGTATGAGCTAACCCTTCTTGATTGATTGTGTGGCTTAACTTAGTGTGTAGACCGACTCATAGATGAGTCTTGTTGTTAGTGACTCATAGTAAGAGTCGTGTTGTGAATTAACGGAAACGTAGAAACACACTAAACTAAAGAACCAAGAAACGATAACACAAACCAATGAACTCACCAGAATGTGAGAGAGTGTACGGGATTAGTAACCTCCCGATAACGGTAAGAGAACCGAAATAAACAACCCACAAAACAATAAGTAGTGGAAGAATATATAAGTAACCTCTAATAGAGGTATTGATGGTAGAGCAAGACATGAACCATGAGAGTAGTAAAGAATGATGAGGGATCTCCAAACCCCTTAGCAATTAGTCGACCCACTATGAGAGGACCCGACTGATGCAAGTAATGCCCCGAACATGAGAGTATTCGATACGTTGGGGAAACCCGTAAATCTGAGAATACTAGACGGTGGTAATTCCCTAAGCTAGTGGAGGTTATCAAGAGAGATACTCTAGGCTAATCCATGATATTGTAAGATACTCCGAGAGAGGAGTGTTGGGAATTTCAGTAGTCCGGTAAAAATGGACATTTGTGTATTTGAGGAGCTAGGTGTATAGCCCTTTGTATTTGTAGGCCCGGTGGCGAGTCTTGTGTATGACTCCGCCCAGAGGCCAAAGTAATAGTATTGAGTATTGCGTATGTATGAGTATTGAGTAGGAGTAAGGAGTAAGTATGAGTATGTAATAAGTACCGAGCAATGAGTGAGTATGAGTAAGGAGAAGAGTATGGGTACGGAGTATGTGAGAGCAAGTAATGAGTACTGAGTAAGAGTAAGTAATGGTAGCAGTGAGTACTGAGTAAAGCATGAGTAAAATAATGAGTAAGGTATTGAGCGTATTGTGAGTAAAACAACGAGTAAGTAAGATTAAGCTTGGTGTAAGCTTTGTGAACCGAGTAAGGAGAAAGAGCATCCGATGAAACCGGATGAACGAATAACTAAATGAACGGTTGACTAACAAATTGTCTTCCTTGGTAGGTAACGAACCTTATACATGTATGTAAGTATTGTTGATTGTATTGTCGTAGTATTAGTATGTATGCATGTATGTAAAACGAACTCCATGTATATCCGACCCAAAGTAGTCGGCGTACCGCGGTTAGCACGCGGTATATGCGAATTTCATATGCAGCAATTTGGCTGAGCCCCTAGGGGCACCGTTTTTCTTTTACAAGTATTTGAAGTTGACCGCCGTTCGAGAGTGTAGGACGGGGCTGCTATGTAAGCATGGGTAGTTTAATTATAGGATTTGTATTCGAATTGTAATGCGAATTTGGAAGTCCAAACTGTATCGGTAATTTAAGGATTGTAGTAGACTCGGTATAGTATTGTATTGGAGTTATAATTGAATTATGGTTGAGTATGCAAGGGAAAGTAATGTATTGTGTAGAGTACTCTGTATGTTCAATTCACCAGACCGATAGTATGTAGTAGTGTAGCTGGCCTTGTTAGTCACGTGGGTGACTAGCGGCATTGTACACCCGCCGTTGTGTATGTATTATCCGCTGTGAAGGTAAGTATTTGTACAGTAATGACGGTATTAGCGGTAGGGGTGTTACAAGTAGCTCCCCCTTGTTATGTGTTTGTAGAAGCTCCCGTGTTCTCTAGGAAATCCTGGTAACTTCTAGCCGTGACTTGCTTAGTGAAGAGATCAGCAAGCTGTCTCTGACCAGGGATGTACTGCAATGTTATGAGACCCCTGTATTTTCTCACGTACCAAATGGCAGTCTAGATAATGTTTGGTATGCTCGTGGAATACTGGGTTTCACGCTATGTAAATCGTGGCTTTGTTGTCGCAGTTGACTGTGATTGGAGTAACATCTTCAATCCCTAAGAGAGCAAACGAGATAGCCAGGTGAGTTCTGTTGTAACTCTTCGTATGGACCTATATTCGGATTCTGTGGTGAAGAGGGTGACGGTTTCTTGCTTTTTTTTTCCAGCTCATGGCTGAGTCTCCTAAGAGAACATGTATCCAGTTATGGACCGTCTGCTGGTTGGACAGCTGGGCCAATCAGCATCGCAATAGGCAGCCAGCTTGAGATCTGCTTTGTTTTTAGTAGGATTCCTTGTCTCATGGTTCCTTTGATGTACTTCAGCATGTGAACAGCCACTTCTAGATGAACTTTTGTGGGTTGTTTCAGGAATTGGTTGAGGTGATGTACGGGATACGCTAGATCTGGCCTTGTGTTGGTCAGAAAGTTGACCTTTCCTATCAATCTTCGGTAGTGTGTTGGATTCTCGAGAGGTTCCTTGGTCTGGCTGTAACTTGATTCCTGCAGGAAGGGGAACAGAGACAGCAGTACCAGTGGATGGATGAAACTCTGCTAGTAAGTCAGATGCAAACTTGCTTTGACTTAATATGACTCCTTGATCTGAATATAAAAACTCTATGCCAAGGAAGTAATTTAGTTTTCCCAGATCTTTTATGCGAAACTGATTATCAAGATCACATTTGATTTTTGATATCTCTGTAGGATCATTTCCAGTCAGAATCATATCATCAATGTATATGCCAATAAACGTTCTATATTTCCCGTTGAACTTTATAAACATGGAGTAATCATTCTTGGACTATACGTAACCATGACCATGCGATTCAAGAAAGAAGGTTAGTTTTTCATACCATTTTCTTGATGACAGCTTCTAGACCTGGCAATTTGGGTCGCTGGGTCGGGTTGATATCAACCCTGACCCAACCATTTAAAATATCATCAACCCAACCCAACCCAAAATTTGATGGGTCAGAAAATCATGACCCTAACCCAACCCGTTTAAAATCCTTCAACCCTAACCCAACCCACCCAACCCATTTTTAAGCATACAATAATTTAGATGGATTAGGAGTAGAAATTAATAAAAAAATTCAAAAACATCTCGTGCTAGTTGGCACACTTATTAGGATGAAACAAAAGGAAGATAAATAATCTTGCTTGATCAACCCAACTTTAAACGAATTCCATCTTATGCAAAGAATGTAAACTACTGCACCAATTTCCCATGAATAGAATAACACGTACTTTTTCCATAAGTTTACATTTATCAATCTGAGCCTAAAGCTCTACCACTGTTGGGGAGAAATGCTATCTAGATATGCACATAATCCTAGTGATAAAAAGAGGAACGAAAATGAAAATCTTCATTATGCATTAGAGAAATATACTAAAGACAAATCTTCTAAAGTTAGAAATATCCTATAAACTGAGAGCTCAAAGCCTCAAACAATGACTGATAGTTTTAAAATAATTACACCTATTTAAATTGAGTGCTCATGCCTGAGAAAAGTACAATCACTATCACTTAATCGTTACTAACAGTTGAGGAACTTTTATGCAGCACGCTATCCGCATTATTGGCTTCAGAATTCACTAAGAGGTCTATAATCAAGATCCTACTTACAAAAAATACATATCATCTACTTTTGTTCACTCTTCTAGATAATCTAAACATACATATGTTCTCAAGAACAACTATGGCAGTGAGAATAAAAAAACAAACCTTGGGCAGAGATGAAGAGCGACATAGACAAGAATAATAACATAGAGAAGAAAAATGGACGTGAGTCTGCAAGATGAGAGAGCATTTAGGTTTTCAACATTATGTTACAGTCTCGTTGTGCCCTTGTTTGGTATGCAGCTGGTTGGGCCGTTTGTTTAGTTATGATTATGTGATATTATTAAAGGTATGATAGTCCAACTACACTTGGGCTTAAGGCTAAAGCATAGTTTGATATGAAATAATATATATATATGTGTGTGTGTGTAAATTAATATTTTTAGTTTTTATTATTAACAAATATATTTTTGGGTTTCGGGTTGGGTCATGGGTTAAGATCTCTACCCTAACCCAACCCACAAAATTAGCTTCTTACCCTACCCAACCCAAAAAAATAGATGGGTCAATAATCAAGACCCTAACCCGCAAAAGTATGGGTTGGGTTCGGGTTGGGTTTCGGGTTGGGTCAACATTGCCAGGTCTAACAGCTTCAGCTCGTATATGGCTTTGTGCAGCTTGCATACCTTTCCTCTGTACAGATCACGTATCCCCTCAGGCAGCTCCATAAACACTTCCTCTTGCAATTCCCCATGGAGGAATGCGTTGTTTATATCCAGCTGACTTATGTGCCAGTTTTTCTTCATGGCAACAGCAACCATTGATCGGATGGTGGTCATTCTTACCACTGGGGAAAAAGTTTCCCAGTAATCCTCACCGTGTTTCTGAGTGTAGCCCTTTGCCACTAGGCGAGCTTTGTACCTCTTCAAGCTGCCATCTACCTTCAGCTTTATCTTAAACACCCACTTGCATCCCACTGCGCTTTTTCCTGGTGGTAAATCTGTCACAGACCAGGTTCTGTTGTCTTTTAGGGCCTTTAGTTCTTTGCCCATGGCTTCCACCCAGTTGGCATCCTTTGAAGCCTGTAGGTAAGATCTTGGTTCCTGTACTACATCTAGAGTTTCTAGAACAGTTTATGAGTTGAGATTTAATGCATAGCAGGGAAATATAATCACAGCAGTAATATCAATAAGTGAGGTAGAAATAAAGTTGGTATGTTGACCATCATTTTGTATCCTTTCAACGAGGATGGCTGTGAAAACATTTTCTGAATTTTCTAGCTGCTTGTCAAGCCAGTAGTCCTTGAGATATTCTGGGTTGTGTCTTGTTCTAGTTGACCTTCGCAGATTTAGTTCTGCTTCTTGTTGGAGGTGCAGCTGTGACTGGTTTTCTGCTGTAACAGCGGTCTGGTCTTCTCCTGTAATATGCTCTACACAATCTTCATTATCAAAACTATTAGTAGGCATATAAGGAGGAAAACAAGTATCATTCTTCTGATCAACCTGAGAAGTTTCTGAAGTGTTTCTTTCTTTCTCTTCCCTCAAAGGGAAGTGTCCTTCGTAGAAAGTGACATCTCTGTTGACTATAATCTGTTTGGTTTCAAGGTTTAGCAGTTTAAAACCTTTTCTGTTTTCAGCATGTCCTAGAAAGATACAAGCCGATCCTCTAGCATCAAATTTGCCTTTATGTTTTCTTGGATCAGTACAGTAACATAAGCAGCCAAACGTTTTGATTGAATCATAATCAGGTTTTGTATTATAAAGCCTCTCATATGGTGTGATCCCTCCTATAGGTTTTGATGGAAGTCGATTAATTATGTATGTTGCATGTTTAATACATTCCCCCCAATAGGAAAGATCAAGATTGGCTTGATAATAATAGGCCCTTGCTGTTTCCAATAAATACTTGTGTTTCCTCTCAATAACACCATTTTGTTTTGTTGAGGGGAATGAGGACAAGTTCTTTGATGTATAATACCGTTACTTCTGAAAAGATAATTCCCTCATTGTTGTTTCCTAACTCAAAGGCATTATCTGTTCTGATAGTTTTTATTTTTCTGTCAAACTGTCTTTTAATGAGTTTGATGAAACAAATAAGGGTAATGAAAGCTTCATATTTTTGTTTTAACATGTGTGTCCAAGTACACCTTGAAAAATCATCAACTATGGTTAAGAAATAGGAGTAGCCATCATAAGTAATAGTTTTTTAAATGGGCCCCAAACGTCGACGTGAATGAGGTCAAACAATGCTTACTCTTTATTTCAGAATCATGAAAGGGTCTTCTAATAGCCCTTGCCTGTGACAAATATTACAAGGGAATTGTTTTGGTATTCTACCGCACTTAAGAATGCCTAATGACTCTAGTTTAGTAAAGGGCATGTGTCCTAATCTGCTATGCCACAGTAAAACATCAGAACTTTCATCAGAAGAATCGTGGCAGCTTACATGTTGTTGCTCAATTAGAACATTACTGGACACAATATCTAATTCATCAGTACACAAAACATATAACCCACTATCTGATTTTCCAATGATGATTTCCCTTTTGTTCTTAGGGTCCTGCAGAACACAAACATTCTTATAGAAAATGACAGGCATAGCAAGTTGATCTACTAGTTTCTTTACAGAAATTAAGTTGAAACGAAAAGATTTGACAAGTTGGACATCTTTCAGAATCAAATTCTCTATTATTTTCACTTTACCAGATTGCTCAACAATTTGAGTATGTTCATCAGGCATGGTAACATTTCATTTTTCAGTCAAGTTGTCAAAACTGATAAACATTTCTCATCTCCGCACATATGTTCGAAGCACCAGAGTCAATAATCCATTCTCTAGCTTTGTTATCTTTAGTTTTTCCATTCATACAAAAAACAGTGGAGATGGTAGGTTTAGGTTTACCTGCGAATCCGCAAGAAGCCTCGTTATTGACTAAATCTGCTTTTGTCTTCTGTAGAACTTGCATCAGGTCATTAATTTGGCGAAGGTTGAACCCTAGATTCCGGGTTTCTGTTTGAGTGGTTTCTTGATTGCGAATACCTTCTGTTGAAGTAGTGTTGGTGACGACCTTTCTTTTGCCCTTCCACCAGTCGGGATATCCGACAATTTCGAAGCAATTTTCCTTGAGATGACCCTTCTTTTGGCACTTACTGCATAGGAGATTTTGTTTTGCTGGATCTTTTGGTTTCTTCTTCTGTCTTAGAAACGGAGAGGATTTTCCTTTCTCCAATGCGAGAGCAAGAGTCTCCAAGTCCGCTGCCCCGTCTTTGTTGTTGACATGTCTTCTCCTTTCTTCTTGGGCGACTAAGGCATATGCCTGTTCCAGCGACGGGAGAGGGGTAATAAGGAGAATATTACTCTTAACATTCGCGTAGTATCGTTCAAGGCCATCAAGAACTGCATAGTTCTTTCTCTTTGAAAAGCCTTGTTGTATTCTTGCTTAGCGCTGCAAGAACAAGCTGGCCGTGACTCTAATTGAGATAGCTCATCCCAGATCCGTCGTAATTTGGTGTAGTAGCTTGATACTGTATCACTTCCCTGTTCTAATTTCCCAAGTTCCTTGCGAAGACCATAGATCTGTGCTGTGTTATTCCTTTCGAATCTTGCGATAAGAGAATCCTAAGCATCCGCCGCCGTGTCAAAATAGACGATTGCTTCGGCTATGTCCTTGTCGCGCATTGGCACAACCAAGCGATTAATATGTGGTTGCACTTTTCCCAATCGGAGAACTTGGGATCCTCTGGTTTAGGCGTTTATGGTTCGATCCAAGATACCATACTTTTTCTTGGATTTCATAGCAACCATCACCATTCTCTTCCACGCTCCAAAGCCGATTCCTGAAAACATTGGTGCGATGATCATTCCGGGGTTGTCGCTAGGGTGAAGATACAAGGGATCCTCGTACTGCAGGTCACTTGTTCCTTTGTTTGTCTCTACGGCGGAAGGACTGGACTTCTTTTTTTCCTTGTCTTTGTCTGCCATTGTAGAGAGGGAAGGAAAGATTCAAGAATGCTCAGTCAGATAGACATCGGTCAAGTATAGACTCCGCTCTGATACCATTTCGATTAATGAGAAAAATATACTTGCACTCTGTAACCTTTGATTGTTATTCACTTGAGTGTTGTTTCGTATATTGTATTACATCGCCTGCTATTTATAATATATATAATATATATATATATAGCCAGAAGCTAATCCCCCGTTATCTGCTACAGGTAAGGGGACGTTACTTACAATACAGGAATTGTATTATATACGGTCTATATATCGTACTAATATACAGTTGTATTATATTATATTCTAACACAGTCCATAGTACCGGCCTAATTTTTGCGCAACTATTCTCACGTATGCCAAAATGTGATGATGGCACGGGACATCATAAACTCTGACCCAAAAAGGGATCCAAGTAAACTCCTGCTGCAATATGGGTTTTGTCGGATCTAAAGCCTAGACCACAAAGAGATTGTTGTTAATGGTCTAGGGGCCCCATATCTTTACCGTTTCCATTGCTTCTAGAGTTTCAAACTAAAAATGAACAAAGTCTACCCAATTTGTGAAGCGAAACCTGTCAAATTGTGTTCAACAATCCTGAAGGATGTGTGCAAGAGTAGTAGTGCATATGGTAATGACCGAGAAAAGGTGGGCCAAAAGACTTCTCTCAAAGGCCCAAACAATTCCATTAACGATGAAAGGGTCCATTTCTGGGGTGAGAAATGAGTAAGGGGTGAGATTCGAAGCAGTAGGAGAGCAAGCTGATTTAGGAGCAAGAGTTAGTAGGTTGAAAAGAAGGTGATGCATGCAAAACCCCTGCACTCCGGACTGACACAATATATAGACGGGCAACCAAGAAGGGAAATGATAGAGATCTGGGAGCCAACACTTTGCTATATCAGTTCCTTGCATGCCACAGGAGACAGAGGGAGACACAGAGGCGGAGATCCTTTATTGTCAGGTGTCCATCAGAGAGATTTTCCCCAACTATGCAAGACATGGGTGATGATTGTAAGCACTCTTCATGTAGTGACGGACATTAGAACACATAAAAATAGAATAGGCCTTCCTCAACCGGAAGACGGACGGACGTTGCACATGTAAAGAGAACACCGGAGAAAAGAAACCCCAGGGAGAGAATTCATAAGGTCCTCATACCTCGCAAGGTGTTTTATGGTCAGCAACAACGAGGTAATTCTTGATGAATCTATTAAACAAGCACAAAACACTTAAACCCATCTCTTTTGAAATAAACATTTTCATATTTAATAGATTAAATTTGTATGGCCACTTGCGAGATGCTTTAACAAACTGGTTTGGATCCAAATTTAATTTGTCTTATTAAAAAAAAAGACAAATCACATGCCAACTTCGCTGCTTTTTAGCCAATAAGCTAAAAAAAACTACCCTTACAACTTGACATCTGTCCAGTTCTAAAATAAACTATGAAATTTTATGGAGCTAGAGCATGAATTTCTTTTCTACGTGATCAGGTTATAGTGTTAAGTGAGATCGAGTCCTTAGACCAGCTCAAAGAGGATCTTCTTTATAATACAAATACTTCTAAAATATATGTAGTAAATCATGATTAATATATATACAATATGCATAAAATATATGCTTAAATTTTTGGATTTTAACACATACTCCAATTTAAATATTCTAAGAAGCTTAAAATAGCACTAAGCAAATTCATTTACCCGTATTGACTCTTTGTATACTTCTATAATTACTAGGGAGTTAATTGATGATGCAAGTTATCTGTGTTGACTCTTTGTACATTGTAGTAGCGGATCTCTTTTCTCTCTTTGGAGACAGGATTTCCTCCCTAGGGGTTTAGTCTTTACTCTCTAGGGTTTATTCTTTTCATTCTCTCTCTTTCGTCTCAGGTGTAGCCATTTTAGGTTGCATGTGCATTTTCCTAGGAAGTGATGCTTGGCTGATGGGTTCCCTTGTAATGATTAGCTTTTGCATACGAGACTAAGGTTAACCAAGCGGCCCTAGTACTTATTGTTGGTGTTGGGTTGGATTTTTTTGTATCTTTCTGACTCATCTGTCTCTCTATCATCTTTTCCTTTCTTTTTTTCCATTGTCGTGTGTGGGTGGTCAGGCTTTTGGTGTTATCGCGGAAGCATCTCTGCTTGAGCTAGTGAAGGAGTACGTTAACCAATGTGTTGGCTTATCCCTCGTAAAGGAGGGGGTGAGCTCATGTGCCTGGATGACCTTGCTGAGGAAGGACAGGTCTTCTCATTTGATCGGTGCTTGATCGGTAAACTCTTTTCGACTAGGAGTCCTATTGTACGTGCAATGAATAATACTCTGAGCAGGGTTTGGCAAATGGATGATGATCTTAAAGTGCGTATAATTGGTAAGAATCTTTTATCATTTGAATTGAAGAAGATGGATATGATGCGTTGAACAGAGAGCCTATGGTCTTTTGACGGTTCCTTGCTGGCATTCCAATGAGTGGATAAAATGAAGGCACCAAAGGAGCATAGTTTTCAGTGGATCCTGATCTGAGTGCGCATACATGATGTCCCTTTTCTATTTTATCATACGGACTAATGGTGGCCACGGTTCCGGTTCCGCCGGTTCCGATTCCAGGAAATGTGTATTCGGATTCGAAACGCCCAGGGCTGGTTCGGGGGCGGTTCTGGTTCCGAAAACTGTATTCGCTTCGGATTCACTCAAAAAAGTGGTTCCGGTCGGTTCCAGAGTGGTTCCGATTCCGGTTCCGACTGTTTCTGGAGTAGTTCTGGTCAGTTCCGGGGTAGTTCCGACCGGTTCTCATAAGAGTACACACCTTTTAGTTAAAAACGACATCGTTTTAACATTTGACCAATGACTAGTTTGACCGGTTCCGGGGCGGTTCCATCGGTTCCGATTCTGCAGTTTCGAATCCAAGGGCGGTTCCAGGCGGTTCCTGTTCCGGGCCCAGTTTTGTCCCGAATCTCAAATGTGTATTTGTATTCGCTTCGTTCGGCCACAGTTCTGGTTCTGAACTGGTTCCGGTTCCAATCGGTTCCGGTTCTACCCGGTGATTCCAAATAGATTCGGAACCGATGGCCACCATTAATACAGATTTCGCCAGGTGCTTGAGAGACCGGGTTGGTCTCTTTGTGGAACTTGAGGAAGGATAGCACGTAGAGGTGATCATATGTGTCCAGCCCGGCAACCCAACCTGAAAAAAGATCGATGGGCCCAAGCCTGATTGGGTTTTCGGGCGGTCTGGGCAAAAAATTAAGCCTGAAAAAAAAAATTCAAGCCGGCCAGCGGCACATTTCTAAGCCCGCGGACAAGCCCGACCCTGTCCTATATTTATATATTTTTTTTTTTAAAATAATCTAATATATATTAAATTAAATTTTTCTATAATATATATTAAAATCATATAATGTATCAATTTCTAAATAAATTATACATATAATATAAATCTTTATTAAAGTATTAATTATATAATTTTTAAAAAATTTTATAAAAAACGGGTCGGGCGGGTCGGGCATCAGCAGAGCCGAGAAAAGTGGGCCTAGCCTGGCCCGAAAAATTTAAAAACCAAAAACAGTTACCTTAAGTAGGCCCGATGGGCCTAAAAATTCTCTTCGGCCCAGACCCAGCCCGCCCGCCCGAGTGATCACCTCTATTGGATAGAGGGGGTGAATTTATGCGTATTAGAGTCATGCTGGATATCTTCGTGGGGCTTGTATAAGATTGCGATAGGAATGATGAAGGGGATGGTGATGGTAATCTGCGTGCTGGAGAATCGAGTGCTTTACGCCATGTTGAAGTAGAGGATGATGAGATACCAATTTTGATGAAAGTTGATGAGGGTTCGGTGGCAGTGGGGGGACGTAAGCAAAAGTTTGATCAGGTTATTCATGACGAAACACTTGAAGAGATTTGGCAACTGCGGAAGCTTGACGCTCAGTCTAAGAAGGGGAAGGCTACTTAACTAAGGCATCGTAATTAGCTTGTGGCTAAGTTGCCACAACCAGTGGGTGTAGACGAGGCCATGGTGCATGATTCTAATGCAGAGGCAACCCCTAGGGGAACTACGGGTTGTCGAATGGAATGAAATACTAGTTGTGCGGTTGTTGGGGCTTGGGTGGCCCCCCGTGCAGATAAGCTTGACAACATGGGATGTGTTGTTGAGTCACCTATACTTTTGAGGTACATAAGTTTTGGAAGTCGTGTTGGCGACTTTGCAGCGTGAGTTGGTGGAATGATATCGACGGTTATGTTGGTTGTGATGAGACTAAGTGAAGTTTACATGAGTAAGGGATGTAAATATCAGGGCTTAGCTTGGGTTTTGGAAAGGTGGAGCCTTTAAGATTTTGTAAATGGTACTGTAAAGGAGCTTCTAAGTTCTTGGGTGGTCATCAAGGGTTGTTTTGGTGGGTGGTGGGTTTTCCTTCAATGCATCTTGTTATGGGTAGTTAAGCAAGTCGGTCGATGTATGCGGTTGAAGGTTCCTTTCCTTTTTATTTGTAAATTTACGTTTTTGCATTTGAAGGGGAGCATTAAAGTTAGAAGGAATTCATTAGGTTGGTTAGGTTGTGCTCCCTTCTTACCAAAAATGTTGGCTATGGATGTATCATTAGATTGTTACACATGTAGTATGGAAGGATTGAAGATGGTATCGAACACTCTACATGTGTACGCTTGGTTGATGAATGAGAAGTGTTGTGGTTCTAAAAAAAACACATACTGTAAACTCATCTACTTTTCAAAACATCAATATACAACTACATTTCTTTTATAAAACATTACTTTACAACCATGAATCAAACTAAGATGAAAATATAATATCATGCCAGTAGGATATAAATTGATGAGGCACTAATAATAATATCTTTTTTTATAGGGCTGGAGAGACCAGCACCAAGGTAATACTAAGGTTTATAGGGTGGCTACTCGAAATGGAATTGGCATGGATGAGACGCAAAACAAGGATAGTAGCACATCCAGAGACTTATATGTGATTCTGAATTAGTTTCTAGTTTCTGTACGGGGTGGGGGTGAGACTTATCATATTGAGTGAGTAGTAAGCTAAAAATTTGTGGTGACCGTTTGAAGTACTCTTTTTCCTAGTTGAGATTTTTCCCAATGGGTTTTGCTCAACAAGGTTTTAACGAGACTTCTTACTGTCTACCACTAGGGATGGCGGTAGCGCATTTGTTTTTGTAACTAGATCTCAATTTATTGCTTTGAATAAAGCCTTTGACACTTAATTATAAAAAAAATGAACTTTTCTCGCTGATACATGAGAGTATGATACTTACAACAATACAATATCAAGTGACAAAACAAAGTAAATAACAAGAATAATTAAGGTGGGGCTAGCAAATCCATCAGATTAGATGAGGATTCGATCACCCGCTGTGAGATAGCTCAGAGTGTTTGAGATTTATGGTTCCATTCAATGACTAGCCGCTTGACTGAGTTGGACATCAAGACTAATCAGGAGCAATGCCTTCAAAGATTAAGCGATTTCGAGCTGCCCAAATTATTCATATAGCGTGAAAAAGTGGAACTTCCGCCATCTACGAGCTAGTTTGCGATGCACATAGCCTTGCCACGATAACAAAAATGTATAATCCAAATTGCGAAAAAGGAAATTGTAGTCCCGCCATCCTAGGACTTGACTCCATAGTAATCTTGTCTTTGGGCAATGAAGGAAAAGATGGTGAGGGGTTTCTACTGCACGATTGCAAAATAAGCAGTTTGTGCAGTGGTTTGTGGCTCAGTTTCTTCCATTGAGATTTGAAAAACATTTTAAATGATGATCCAACCAAATATTCAGAGCCCGAAAGGTTTGGACCCCTAGTTTGAATTCCTAAGCATCATTTCATAAATCTGTGGTCTGAAAGTCACCAGGAGTTACCACTGAGGGTTATGCCTAGAAAAACACCGACCAATCTGCTTGGGCGATAACACGGTCAATTCTGCTCATTGATCATATATTTCTCCATGTAAACCTTGCACCTTAAAGATTAACTTCTACCAACTCCAACTTATTCAACCATTCCTAAAAATCATCCATGCCTTTTGTTTTCATCAGTGGGTTACCGGTCTTACAATCATCTACTCGCAAAACTTCATTCATATCACTTGTAATCAATATTGGTTTTTGTGTGGGGTGAAAGTTGCTTAGCAGGTCTTGTACATTTGAGCTCTAGCTGCATGTTGTGTAGGGCATAAATGAAGATGACAAAACCAAAGAAAGAAATAGAAGGCCACTCCATTCCCACTGCTATCCATCGGTTTCCTTGCTGGGAAATGAGAGTAAAGAATATCATAAGATTCCACCTTACAAGTAAACCTCCTAAATAGCCTTCCACGGGGACTTTGATCTATCAAGAATTATGTCTTGGTCCCCAAAGGTCGCACCAATCATTGATCAGCTTCTATGGGTGATTTTTCAGAATTTCGATTATGTTTGTTCTTGACTCTCGCACCTCTTTTATGAGCACTGACTAGCGTTTCAGACGATTTATTCCCTTTAAATTTTGGAAGCAAATTAGATATGTCATTTTGGTTGGAGCTATGTTTGTCCACTACTATCTTGCTTCTGCGGATAATTTGGTTGATTGTATGTATGAAGAGGCCAGGCTAGGGATACCGACAGTTGTTTTTCAAAATCATATACATATATTGATTTTAAACCTTATAAGGTTAGAACCGCGAGACATGAGAACTCAAAAGCTGTGGGAAGACAACCATCCTCAAGTTGTTAAAAGCAGCAGCTGAGCAACACACATCAGATTCAAAGATGTAGAGGCAATTGAAGTAGATCATAACAACAACATTGGATAACTAAGACCCACCAACAACATTGGGTAACAAAGACTCACCAACAACATTGGGTAACTAAGACCCACCAACTCGAGGCTAAAGACAACATTAAGCATCCCACTTAGGAGGAAATTGCCAAAGCAAAAGATTAAGATAACAAACTTGTGAAAATTAACGTCATTAGTCCACTTATTACTATGAAAGAACATAAAAAGATACAACATTAAGCAATCCACTTAGGACGAAATTGTTAAAGCTCTGAATAAGACGGGAGACAAGGACCTGCTTTAGATCTGGACTTAGCTACCAGAGGATAGCTGGATCTGAAAAAGACGATTTCCGGTGGGTTGAGAATGAACGGCGGCGGCAAGTGGTGGGGGGACCGGTGAGGAGGTGAAGGCAAGGCAGAGCACAATGATGGCGAATACAGTGGTGAAATTTTGGTGGATCGGCGGAAGAGTAAAAATGATTGAATCCAACAACAGTTTTGGTAAACCCACTTTTGATTTCCACCAAAAACAAATAAAATTGGAGTAGGATGGAGCAAATGCCCCTAGCGAGCATCTCTGTTGTATGTGAGTTGTGTACGTGTTTGTGACGGGGATAGCGGGAGTTTAGATAATATAATATATCTATTTGTCATTGTATATCTCACTTATCTATTCTAGAGATATGCTTTTAACACCGGCAAGCTATTTTAATATTTGAAATAAATCTGAATCCGACTGTCATAATTGTCGTATTCCAGCGTAATTTATCTCATCAGTGTCAAATTACCTCAACTGTACATTGTGTACACATGTGGGGCAAACTGGAAATCATTGTTTAATGAAGGAAACGAGTTGTTGCTTGTAGCGCCTATGAGGTTTATTTTGGGTGATAATCGTGCTGGTAATGGCATTTATTAACTGGACCCTTTCCCTCTTTTTATAGTATGTATGATTATCTTGAGTGCATGCATATGCATCAGAATCACGTATTAACGTCGCTCTCTGACGCTCTGGCTTATAATTTCTTAAAGGTTCGAAATATACCATGTCCGTGTAAAAAATGGACGGGTGTTGCAACACGGGAAGCCCATTAACCACATGGGTTTTGGGTTTTAAGCAAGAATTTATCCACTTAACTTTAATCCTATAAAGTGTTGATTTTAAAGTGTTTGTTAGTCATATTAAATTTTTCATTAGTTAATTTAGATTGCATCACTATATATTCTTAAAATTCATATTAATTATTGACTCAGTCAAAATAATCCTTTATATATTAAATTAATTTTCGGATTTGCTTTAAAAGAAATTGGATCTTATGTTTGAAAAAACTCTATCATCTCTCCCTTTGTCTCGGTGATGGACTCTGTGTTAGGATTACATATTAGGATAGTTACATATTAGGATGGATTACATATTTACATATTAGGATATTATGTTAGTATTCTTTTTTCCCCATATATTTTTCTTTCCTTTATATGTTAGGATAGTACCGTTTCTTCTTCCTTTCTTGTACCTATATATATGCATCGTTGGTACTGCGAATACACACACAACTTTGAAATACAGAACATCCTTTCTTCATCTCTCTCACTCTCGATCTCCCTAGCTCACTATCTTTTGCTCCAAAACTTCCGCTTTCAACATGGTATCGGAGCGGTTTATCCGCAAGTAAATTTGACCTCGCTATGACTACTGAGAATGGTGATAGCGACTACGAGAAGGATCTGGATGGGGACGGTGAATCATCCGACATCGCCGAGGAAGACAATGAAGAACAAAAATCCAGATGGCGAGTCTTGCGACTTGATCCATCCGATCCACTCACCGTATCTAGCTCAGACCAGCCAGGAGTATCCCTCACCGTCAAACGATTCGACGGAAACGGCTTCCAGATTTGGAAGAAGAAGATGGAGATTTCACTCCTTGCCAAAAACAAAATCAAGATGATCGATGGAACCCTACCACGATCAAAAGTTACCAAAAATCGGCGCGATGCCTGGGACCGCTGCGACGGTCTAATTAGATCTTGGATCATCTCGAGCGTTGAACCATCAATTGCTGACGGTCTCATGTCTCGCAACTCCTCTCGTGCGATGTGGAAGGCCTTGTGTAAAAGATACGATCAATCGGATGGGACACGCCTCTTCGAATTAAGACGAGAACTGTCGCAAACGGAGCAAGGATCTTCCAGTGTAGCAGATTACTTCGCACGCCTCGAGAAATTGTGGGATGAAATCGCCAGTGTTGCTGATGTAGACGCTTGTGTTTGTGGATACGGAGACAAGGTCGCCAAAATGATTGAGAATCAAAAGCTTTTCGAATTCCTCCTGGGACTGCGCGAAGAGTTCATCAACATCCGAGGTAATCTCCTTATGAAATCTCCTCTGCCTAGTCTGGACTTAGCCTACTCTGTGATTCTTCATGAAGAGAGGCAACGTAGCACGGGCAAAACTGTTAAAAATCTGACTGAAACTTCCTTCGCTAACAACGTGAGTAAGAGCGAACCAGATCGTGCTAATCGTTTCAAAAATAAACGCGAAAGCGCTACAAAGAAGAACGATAGTGTCTGCACTCACTGTGGGAAGATTGGTCATCTTAAGAAGGACTGTTTCGAACTAAAAGGTTATCCAGACTGGTGGAAAGGCACAAAGGTTTCCTCGGCCAATGCTGCTCAACGTGGAGAAGGTATTCCTAATCCTCAAGGCTTAGACGTGGAAAGATTCAACCGTCTGTGCGACATGCTTGAGCAGACAGGTGGTCTCTCTGTTAAAGCACAAGGCACCGCGGCTGGGAAAGGCAAGGTTGAATCTACCGGTTTTGCAGGTAACATCCTAGAATCCACCACTGATAGAAACTCTGTTGATAATTACCAGCGCTGGTTGATAGATTCTGGTGCCAATGACCACTTAGTTGGTAACATTAACGTCCTAAGCAACAGAAGAAAACTATCTCACTCCCGTTGTGTCACCATGCCTAATGGCAATACCGAAACTATTGATACCATAGGGACTGTACATTTGACGGATAGTTTCAAACTCAAGGACGTTTTATATGTGCCCAGTTTCAACCTTGCTCTTATCTCGGTGAGTAAGTTGGTTGAACAAACTGGTGTGGATGTTATTTTTGATCAAAGGTTCTGTTATATGCAGGAGCCTACCTGGACGAGTAGGATGCGCATAGGACATAAGAAAGATGGCCTTTATGTTTTGGATGTTCCTTCATTAAAGCGCACTGCTAATGGTTGTAATAACATACATGTTATTCCTCATAAACATGATACTGATAAAGTTTTGTTCTGGCACAAAAAGATGGGCCACCCCCCTCTGAATAAAATGCTTAGAATGGGTATAGTTAGCAGAAATGATATCCCTTTGGATTTTGCTTGTGATATTGTTTTCGTGCTAAAGGACATCGCTCTCCTTTTTCTCATTCTGTTCACAAATCTGATGTATGTTTTGAGATTATACATCTCGATGTGTGGGGTCCTTGTTCGTATGTTAATCACGATGGTAGCAGGTATTTTTTGACAATCGTCGATGATGCTAGCAGAAGTACTTGGACCATTCTCATGAAACAAAAATCTGAAGCTGCTATACATATTCAAAATTTTATCCTCATGGCTGAAAGACAATTCAACAAATGTGTTAAAATAGTTCATTCTGACAATGCGTACGAATTAGGATCTTCCACGGTTTTAAAACAATTTTTTCAAAGCAAAGGGATCCTTCATCACACTACTTGCGTTCACACCCCGCAACAAAACGGTATAGTGGAACGCAAACATCGTTACTTATTGGAAACTGCCCGGGCCTTGTTTTTTCAGTCCGGATTAGACATGGACTATTGGGGAGAAAGTATTTTAATGGCCACCCATCTCATTAATCGTCTTCCTTCCTCCACACTAAATGGAATTTCTCCATATGAATTCTTTCATGGTGCTCCACCTGATTTCTCTACCTTTCACACATTTGGATGTCTTGCGTATCACACCGGTCCGCATCTCCCTCGAACAAAAGTTTGATGATCGTGGATCGAAAGCTGTCTACTTAGGGCCTGGTTTGTCTAAAAAGGGACACAGATTATTGTTGCTCGACAAACGTAACATAATCACCAGTCGAGATGTAACTTTTTTGATAATATTTTTCCTCTCGTAAATTCAGGACAAGATGATAATCTTTCTACTTTTCCTATTCCCCTCGATGATATCATCATCGAACCCTCCTCTGGTGCCTCTGTCCCGCAACCTGAACAGGTTGCTCAACAAAATGCAAATTTCTTTTCCAGTAGTGATAACATTGCAGACATTCAAGAAACCATTCAAGAAGAAGATCAAGCACCAAATGCCATGGACCAGAATAATCCCGTTTTACTTGACAAAAACGATGCTGACCAATCTGAATCTGCTGTCGAATCTTCAGATATATCAAGACCAGAAGATCAAGCAGACCAAGACTCTTCCAACCAAACTCATACTCATCCTCGACGTTCACTTCGTCAACGACAAGCTCCAGCCAAGCTACTTGATTACGAATGCAATCAAGTCTCTGCTGATTTTTTCTCTCAGATTCTGACCACACGCCTTGCCACACCTCGGTTACAATACATCTCGAACATACACTCTTTGACTGATCTAACTCCTTCCCGTACCACTTGTTGCCAAGTTTCCAGCCACAGTTCTGATGAACCCAAATCATACAAGGCGGCATGTCAACATCAGCAGTGGAAGGAAGCCATGGCAATCGAATTAAAAGCTCTTGAAGACAATGGTACATGGAGTCTTGTTAAACTTCCTAAAGGGAAGAAGTGTATCTCTTGTAGATGGGTCTACCGAATTAAATATAAAACCAATGGGGATGTGGAAAGGTACAAGGCCCGGTTAGTTGTTCGAGGTTTCACTCAGAAATATGGAGTAGACTTTGATGAGACGTTTTCCCCAGTTGTCAAGATGACCACTGTTCGAGCCCTAGTCACCTTAGCCGTCAAACGACAATGGGTCATTCATCAGCTCGATGTCAACAACGCCTTCATCCATGGCGATCTTCACGAGGATATCTACATGCAACCCCCTGAAGGGCTAGAAATCGAAACAAAAGGACTGGTTTGCAAGCTTCAGAAATCATTATATGGTTTGAAACAAGCCTCCCGACAATGGTACTCCAAGCTTTCAACCACCCTCGTTCATCTTGGATTCACCATATCCGATAATGATCATTCCCTCTTCAAGTGGATCGAAGGAGACTCCATCCTTCTTCTAGGAGTCTATGTCGATGATATAATCTTGTGTGGAAACAATCAGTCCAAAATCCAAGATGTCAAAAACACTCTTCATCATCACTTCAAAATCAAAGACTTAGGAGCTATGAGTCGGTTTCTTGGGATGGAGTATCATCATACAACCAACGGTGTTGCAGTAACCCAACATAAATTCGCAACCGATCTCCTTCGTGATTATGACATTGAGTCCAAACACACTGTGGCCACTCCCCTAGCGCCAAATATCAAACTTCATCTCCATGACGGTCAGCCCCTCCCAAATGCTACTGATTACCGACGACTCATGGGGAAACTTAATTACCTCATCAACACCCGTCCTGATTTGAATTTCAGCGTTCAGCTCCTAAGTCAGTTCAATCATGAACCACATCAACACCATTGGGATGCCGCTATCCATCTTCTTCAATACATCAAAGGAACTCTCGGATATGGCATCTTTCTCAATAATTCTGATAATTTCTCTCTTACCGCATACTGTGACTCCGATTGGGCTTCTTGCCCGATTTCTCGCAGATCGGTTAGTGGATACTACATCCTTCTCGGCGGTGCTCCCATTTCATGGAAATCCAAGAAACAAACATGCGTATCTCTTTCTTCTGCCGAAGCAGAATATCGAGCCCTCCGTCGCGTCACCACTGAGTTAGCATGGCTTTCTCGCCTTCTCCACGAAATGGGTGTCTCGCATATCACACCTATCCCTCTTCGGTGTGACAACCTCTCCGCGGTCTTCATCGCCAAGAACCCCGTTCTTCATGAACGCACAAAGCACATAGAAATTGATGTTCATTACGTTCGTGACCAAATCAAAGCGGGCCTCATCAATGTCACTCACATCTCCAATCTTCATCAGAAAGCCGACATGTTGACCAAGACCCTCACCGGGAAAGAATATCGAAGTCAACTTGATTCCATGGGGATGATCAACACTCTAACAAATCGCTGAAATTGTCATTTCTCCGATTTGATGGGGGGGGGGGGGGTGTTAGGATTACATATTAGGATAGTTACATATTAGGATGGATTACATATTTACATATTAGGATATTATGTTAGTATTCTTTATTCCCCATATATTTTTCTTTCCTTTATATGTTAGGATAGTACCGTTTCTTCTTCCTTTCTTGTACCTATATATATGCATCGTTGGTACTGCGAATACACACACAACTTTGAAATACAAAATATCCTTTCTTCATCTCTCTCACTCTCGATCTCCCTAACTCACTATCTTTTGCTCCAAAACTTCCGCTTTCAACACTCTGAGACTGAAATCATCATGTATCAGATTGATGTTGGCTTTGTAAATTTTATGAAGAGATTAAGGACCATTTTTTTCCTTACAGGATTTGGTGGACAATCTAAACTGAATCGAGATTGCCACCAACCGCATTAATCCCGCGCAAGTGTTGGATTACAAGTGTAAGAAACACATTGATTTATGCGGCAAACCACTCTTAGCACCACAATATACAAGGATTGAGCGTTACAAATAGACCATGACAAATCAGTCTCTGGGATGCTCCAAATATTGTCAGGTAGATCAAGTGTATCACTACGTTTGTCATATGTTAAAAGCTCAATGCGTCATCACTTAATTGTGATTAGGTGGATCGATCATGTCCTTAGCTCTTATACTTTTGTATGTTTTCATATCCCCTTTCCCTATTTAACTCGGTTGACTCCTTGCTACCTTTTTATATTTTATTAATTGGTGGGACTTTCCACATTTTTTTACTTCCTATAACGTCTTTTTTATTTAGATACAAAATATAATATTCATGTCCCACTCATGCAACTCACATAAAACTAGACAAGATTCAAACAAATTAATATCAACTTTATATTAATAATATATACCATAAATATATAGACACAAACAAAATCTAATAAAACCCTAAAAGTAGCCGTGTGTAGACCGCGGAGGAAGCACAAGCGTGAGTAAGAGAAGATATGGGATAGCTTCATTATTGCGTTTATTGATAGTAATATGCATATTGTTGAGTTGAAGGGTACGTGAGCATTCATGTACACGTTTCGGCTGCATTAGTGGATTTGGCTCTAGCTATTTTGTTTAAATATATATATATATAAATAGTAATTAAAAAAAGGATTATACCCATAAGAAATACTACAACTTATACATTAAATCATTTTCTTTCAAGTGAATAATAATCTATCTCATCTAGTGAACACAAGTAAGATTTGTAACCTATTTTTTTTATTACATTTTTCATTATTCATGAACAATACTTAATTATCACTATTTATACAATTAAAAAAAATCCTTTTATCCTTCATAGAATTTTCTATACTCCTTATCTAATTTTTTTTAGAGATAAACTTGACAAATTTAAATCCAGATACATCTCCTAAAAACGACATATATTTTAAATAGATGGAATATATATCTTTGAATTATAGTCTAACAAACTAACTTTTTGTTAACACATTTCTACCATTATTATTAGCATAAAAAATACTATGCAGCACGAATGACTATTGGCTTGCTTGTCGTTTATGGTCCATATTGGATGAATTTCGATTACTATCGTCTTTTAAGGGTCACGGTTCCACTACCACTATCCAGTATTGTCACTCTTGTCTCTAAATTAGTGCGGCAATAACCTTTTTATTTCTTGTAAGGACTTGTACGTCGAGTACATTAGCTTTAGATTTATTTATTTGGATCCCCATTATATTTATTAGTGGAACCGAAAGACGTTGTAGGTGGTTATTACTAATGGAGCTATACCCCATGTGATATCAAGCTCTTCATCTCTATGTTCTTTATTTTATGGAAAATTACATCCCCGCCCATGATGTTTGTTGAAATTACACATCCCACCCACGAGGTTTAAAAAATTAGGGAAATTTTACGATATACCCCCGAGGTTTGAGCGAATTTTACAAGATACCCCTGAGGTTTCATTTTTATTACAAGATACCCCCGAGGTTTCATTTTTTTACGATATACCCCTGAGGTTTCATTTTCATTATGATATACCCTCGAAGTTTCAATTTTATTACGAGATGCCCCTCA
This sequence comes from Limonium bicolor, assembly GCA_023374045.1. NCBI lineage: Eukaryota > Viridiplantae > Streptophyta > Magnoliopsida > Caryophyllales > Plumbaginaceae > Limonium > Limonium bicolor. The sequence goes on from CM041776.1 coordinate 375,512,265, forward strand.
GTCAGATTCCTCATTTTACTCTTGCACCATATGCCCCCTAATAACCTCAGGATATATAGTCAAAGTTTTGTTTGAATTTGAAACTTAAATAAAATGCTCAAAAAAATTAAATTTCATATAAAATTTGACATCAATATCAAAAAATGAATATAATTAAATAAACAAAAAATTAATAAATGGAAATGACTAAAAAATTAAAATTAAATTATTTTGAAAAATAAACATAACTTGTTAGGGAGTTACCTAGATATTTGTTAAAAATCTAAAAAATGTATAACAATAATATGAAGAATATTAAAAGTAACAATTTCATATAATACATAGAAAAAATCATCATTTTAAATTAGAAAATAAAGTATAAAAACCATAAAATATAATCATTTCTCTTGTGATTATTGATATTAAATAATATATTTGTTAATAAACTCATACTATAATTAATAAAATTATTTAATAATTTCTTGTATTTAATATAATTGTTATAAAAAATTTACAATTTTAAGTCACCGCTATAATCTTTTTTAAATAATGTAACAATATAAGTTTTCTCAATAGATTATTTTTTTGTTGTTTAGTCATTTCTATTTATTTTAAACTTTTTATGACTCTAATTTTTTTATACTTTTATTTATGTTTTTAAATTGAATTAAAATTATAATTGATCTATAATTTTTATGTGCATTTTATTCATATTTTAAATTTTTTAAAAAATTGACCATAAACCCGTGAGGTTATTACGGGGCATATAGTGCGAGGGTAAAATTAGAATATGAAAAATATAATATATCAGAATCTGAACAGAGGACATCTCGTAAAAAATTGAAACCTTAGGGGTATATGGTAATAAACATGATATCTCAGGGGTATATCATAAAAAAATAAAACCTCAGGGGTATCTCATAATAAAAATGAAACCTCAGGGGTATCTCGTGAGATTCGCTCAAACCTCGGGGGTATCTCATGAAATTTCCCAAAAAATTACTTTACCCATCCATGTGGTTTCCCCTTTTTTTTTACATCTGACAACTTTTTTAATTTTCATTCAACTTAGAAGATGCTTAAATGTTGTTCAAAATTGATGAAACTTTACTTGAATGATGTTTTTTTTATAAATTGCTGGAAGACCAGCTTACAAGGTGATACTTTAGCATAACGTTTATCACCAAAATTATGACAACAAGCAAAACCTAGTAGAAAAGAAAACCATCATTAAGACTAGGAGAATAATAGATTGAACAGATCTTTTGCAGATAAGACTGCATGGGAGGCAGATGAATATGCTGCCGGTTCCATTTGATGAAAAACCGTTTGACAGATGCCCCATATTCGCTCTAGTCTGGTACCACACCTTCAAAGACCACTATATTCCTTTGATTCCAAATTGCCCAAATTGCATAAAAGAAAGTTGAAACCCACAACTTCGACTTAGACCTCGCCGTCATTCCTTGCCAGACTTGAAAGAGGATGTCGGGAGTCTGGGGGAAGACGATGGCAACACCCCACCTGTAACGACCCCAAAACCACCCTAGGAGTTAGGGATGTTACACGCCGCGTATCTATTACCTAATAACGCAAGGCTCTAACATACGAAACCCAAAACCGAAGCAAAGTACACTTTTATTAACTAGAAACAGATTACAAGGTCTATCTGACATTACATGCGAAAGCCCAACTTCATTACATAACAAAATCAAATTACAAAGGGCCTTAAGCCACAACTATAAATACAAAGCGAAAGACGAAGCAGAAAGCAGAGTGGAGTCTTCAAAGGAAACTTAAACCTGCAAATCAGACGGAAATAGGGGTGAGCCAAACTACAGCTCAGCAGGTGATAAACTTCATCAGCTAAGCAAGCTCAAAACATATACTGAACATAATCGTATACTAATACATAAGCTTAGAAAATTAGACTGGAAGTTGTAACAGAAATCAGATAGAGAATGAAGCTTTCTCAAATCAGAGGAGTGACAGGCCAGAACTTAATAGCAGTTGTCAAATCAGAGCAGAGAAGAAGAAACTGAGCAAATTGAACGAAGTCTGAAATCAGAACAAAACCAAACCACAAACTCAAAAGTTCATATCAGAAGCTCAATCAAAACAGAGGTGGGACACTAGACACCAGCTGACACATCAGAAGGACTCACATAACGTCCTATGGATCCGAAGATCCCACAATAGAAGCCGTAGAGACAGCTATGGACCCGTCGGTCACTAAACATCCAAGGGACCCTGAGAGATAGAACAGAAGGGAACCCGAGGGAATAACAGAAGGAATTCCTGCGCAGCATGCTACGGGACAGCCAGACCCGACTATCCAAGGCTCAGAAACTAAACATCTAGGTCCCAAAACAGAAGCTTTACAAAACGAAGCTGAAGCCTTTAACAGAACAGAACGGAGGGCTGAAGCACATCAAACGGATCATAAGCCCTTATCAAAATAAAATTCATACACTGACTAGCAAACACGAATAGCAAACAGAAGCATAGAAGCTCAAGCACTCTTTCAGAGCAAATCAGAGTTCAAAGGCTTATCTAAGACTTTCAATTAAAGTGCACATATACATGTGCTAAAATATATTAGATCAGATAGTACTCGAAAAGAGGAATCCAACGTCGCAAATGGCACTCAAAACGGAGCTCAAACGAAGAAGTTATGCTAAAACAAAGGCCGGTCCGAACATGCGTCCGACCTTGCATGTTCGGACATAAACCGAGAGTCTGAAAATCTTCCGGCGTATGATGTCCGAACTTCAATGTTCGGACACATGTTCGGACACTGTGCGAAAACTGCAAAATCACTTGCGGAAATCAGCCAGAACCAAGCCACAAATCCCCTACAAAACATACATAATTTATTGTAGCAAATTAGCCAATCGAAAACACATTTCAACGGGGTTTTAACGCATCAAACGCACATCAAAATCAACCAAAACATCACCACTAGAGAATCAAACAATTACATACAGAAAACTAACAAGAACGGAAATCCCCCGTGGTTGAACACACCCACCCGAATCCATTCACCACCTACCTCACATCCGACGCAAAGCCATCTCTGCGGACCCGACAACAATCTCTACTCGAATCCCATCCTGAAATCACAAATGCTCGCACAAATCGAAGAGGAACCACACCGATAGGAGGAGCAAGAATCTTGAATGAAGAACGATATCCCCAAACTCGAATTGGCAGACCCAAACCACCAACGCAGAAACTAGAACCATAGATTTTCGATTTACAGAGAGGAGAAGATTTGAGGAGAAGAGAGCAAAGGGAGGAAGAGAATGGAAGTTACATCGTGAATGGCAGAGCGGAAGAATGAGCATCAATGTATTTGAGGAGAAAGGATCAAATATACGTGAAATAAGAAAAAGGAAAAGGAAAAGAGGGAGAAAAGAAAATAAAATAAATTTAAAACTCCTTCCTTAATAAATAACATTGTCACAAGAAAGGAGGAAAAGGAATTTATTAACCTTTCCACTAACTTATGAATAATTAACAAAAAGGAAAGATGACATTGTAATCCTCCTTCCTCAAAGGGAATGCTAAGACTAGAATAAATCATAAACGAATCAGCTCAAGATTCAAAATATGATTAGTCTCCCTTTGCAAAACCGAAACGTAATAGAAGCGGGATGAAATTAAATTAAAAAAACTGGGGCATAACATTATACCCCCCTTAAAATGAATTTCGTCCTCGAAATTCTACGAAACCCGGATACACACGAATGCTCCTCAAGTGCAGGAATACTACAAACTCTAAGACATGCAGAATGAAGCTCACAGATCAAAAGGTCACCCTCACAGGGAGTTGACACTCAGAACAAGATTCACAACTGATAGCCTGACAGAAGGGGAAGCAGAATATTACTGGCACAAAACTTTAGAGCATGGAAGGAAACACTTACATCTCACAGAGCTAACACTCCAACTTGTCAACTGACTTGCTGACTGAAGGAACGAAGCAAAGGTAACTAAGAACTAACCCTGAAAGCACAGGAGCCACACCCAGACTCACCACTGACTAACAGACATGGAACATACCAGAAGATCCCCACAATCTCAGACTAAGGCACAGTAAACACCCTCCACATCGCTAACCATACCCAGGCTAACACACCGAACCTACTGGCTCAAACGCTAACAAAAGAATGAAGCAGAAGGTTACTGAAGGCTAGGCCTGAAGGAACTGGAACCTTATCATCTCACTACTAACTGGCTGATAGAAGAGCACACTAGAAGGTCACCAACACTTAGTCTCAAAGCACAAGAGAAGCACCCAAACACTTTAGAAACCCGCCTTTCAAAGCATACTAGCAGACTCACTAATAGAAGGAACAAAGCAAAAGATTACCTAACCACTTAACTTTAGGGCACCGACGGAACACTCACAATCTTAGAGCTCTATCTTACACGGGCCAGCTCATCGAATCACTGACTGTCTCACAGACAAAGGAACCAAAACGGGAATTACCAAAAAGCTCAACACCAAGGCATGGAAAGAACCCTCACACTTCCAGATGCTCTAACTTTGCACCAGCTATCACACGGACCTCTCAGATTGATTCCCTGACGGAAGGAGCAAATCAGATAGTTACAGAAGGTTAAACTCGAAGCATATGCACAACACTGAGACTCACTACTGACAGGCTAACAGAGGAACTCAACAGAAGGTTAGCCCCAAGGCGCAAGAAGAACACTCACCCAATTCAGAGGCTCTAACCTCAAAGAGCTAGCACTCAAAGTTTACTGGCTGGCTCACTAACAAAGAAGCGAAACAGATGATTACTGAAGGCTAAGCACGAAGGCTCAGGAAGCACAAAATGTGACCACTCGTCTCAAAAGCTCAACCTCGCTCGAGCCAACACCTAACCTCACAGGCAGATTCACTAACAGAATGAGCGAAACACAAGTTCGCAGAAGGCAAAGCTTGAAGGATTAGGGCCGTACTCGCACCAGTTGCTGACTGACAAACTGAAGGGAAATAACAAAAGATTACTTAAGCTCAGCCTAGAGACACAGAAGAAACACTCAACTCTCTCAAAAGATGTCCCTATCCAAAGGACTAAACAACACACACCTCTCGAACTCACCCACAAGCCACTCATAACCAAAGCACAACACACTCTGGAACACACACACTGAAGCACCCCTAGGCTCACATCACACAGCTTGAAACTCTCAAACCACACTCTCACCCAAACGTAGAACTCACGACTCAGCTCACACCCGATCTCGTACCCTAACATATCATATCACTCAGACTCGTAGCCCACACTCACAATACTTCCAATACTGAACCAAAGCACATACCTAACCGATCTCACGACCAAAACACTTCCAAACAGCATCATACAACCACCTGAGCCAAACTCATCTAAACCCACTCACACCTCACAGACTGAACACCTCTCTAACTCACATCCTAGAACAAACACAACTCACTTCACATACACACAACCCTGGCACACCTCTCAAACAAACCAGAACTCACATTCGGTCACCCTTTTCCAAAGGACCCGACTCCCTCGGACTCAGACTTAAAGCACAAAGGCATACAGATAAACACACTACGCTTCCACTGTGCTACTCTGATAGTGGACAACTACAGAGCAAACACACACAACAGACTCCAGAGGATAATTAAATCAAATAGCAGATAGCAGACAAATCATGCAGCATACAAGACTTAGCACAAATCACATAATGACACGGAAGCACAGATATGTAGACACCCACAAAACCCAAAGAAAGCCAAACCTGGCTCTGATACCACTAAATGTAACGACCCCAAAACCACCCTAGGAGTTAGGGATGTTACACGTCGCGTATCTATTACCTAATAACGCAAGGCTCTAACATACGAAACCCAAAACCGAAGCAAAGTACACTTTTATTAACTAGAAACAGATTACAAGGTCTATCTGACATTACATGCGAAAGCCCAACTTTATTACATAACAAAATCAAATTACAAAGGCCTTAAGCCACAACTACAAATATAAAGCGAAAGATGAAGCAGAAAGCAGAGCGGAGTCTTCAAAGGAAACTTAAACCTGCAAATCAGACGGAAATAGGGGTGAGCCAAACTACAGCTCAACAGGTGATAAACTTCATCAGCTAAGCATGCTCAAAACATATACTGAACATAATCGTATACTAATACATAAGCTTAGAAAATTAGACTCGAAGTTGTAACAGAAATCAAATAGAGAATGAAGCTTTCTCAAATCAGAGGAGTGACAGGCCAGAACTGAAATAGAAGTTGTCAAATCAGAGCAGAGAAGAAGAAACTGAGCAAATTGAACGGAAGTCTGAAATCAGAACAAAACAAACCACAAACTCAAAAGTTCATATCAGAAGCTCAATCAAAACAGAGGTGGGACACTAGACACCAGCTGACACATCAGAAGGACTCAAATAACGTCCTATGGATCCAAAGATCCCACAGCAAAAGCCGTAGAGACAACTATGGACCCGTCGGTCACTAAACATCCAAAGGACCCTGAGAGATAGAACAGAAGGGAACCCGAGGGAATAACAGAAGGAATTCCTGCGCAGCATGCTACGGGACAGCCAGACCCGACTATCCAAGGCTCAGAAGCTAAACATCTAGGTCCCAAAACAGAAGCTTTACAAAACGAAGCAGAAGCCTTTAACAGAACAGAATGGAGGGCTGAAGCACATCAAACGGATCATAAGCCCTTATCAAAACAAAAGTCATACACTGACTAGCAAACACGAATAGCAAACAGAAGCGTAGAAGCTCAAACACTCTTTCAGAGCAAATCAGAGTTCAAAGGCTTATCTAAGACTTTCAAATTAAAGTGCACATATACATGTGCTAAAATATAATAGATCAGATAGTACTCGAAAAGAGGAATCCAACGCCGCAAACGGCACTCAAAACGGAGCTCAAACGAAGAAGTTATGCTAAAACAAAGGCCGGTCCGAACATGCGTCCGACCTTGCATGTTCGGACATAAACCGAGAGTCTGAAAATCTTCCGGCGTATGATGTCCGAACTTCAATGTTCGGACACATGTTCGGACACTGCGAAAACTGCAAAATCACTTGCGGAAATCAGCCAGAACCAAGCCACAAATCCCCCACAAACATACATAATTTATTGTAGCAAATTAGCCAATCGAAAACACATTTCCACGGGGTTTTAACGCATCAAACGCACATCAAAATCAATCAACCAAAACATCACCACTAGAGAATCAAACAATTACATACAGAAAACTAACAAGAACGGAAATCCCCCGTGGTTGAACACACCCACCCCGAATCCATTCACCACTTACCTCACATCTGACGCAAAGCCATCTCTGCGGACCCGACAACAATCTCTACTCGAATCCCATCCTGAAATCACAAATGCTCGCACAAATCAAAGAGGAACCACACCGATAGGAGGAGCAAGAATCTTGAATGAAGAACGATATCCCCAAACTCGGAATTGGCAGACCCAAACCACCAACGCAGAAACTAGAACCATAGATTATTCGATTTACAGAGAGGAGAAGATTTGAGGAGAAGAGAGCAAAGGGAGGAAGAGAATGGAAGTTACATCGTGAATGGCAGAGCGGAGAATGAGCATCAATGTATTTGAGGAGAAAGGAGCAAATATACGTGAAATAAGAAAAAGGAAAAGGAAAAGAGGGAGAAAGACAATAAAATAAATTTGAAACTCCTTCCTTAATAAATAACATTGTCACAAGAAAAGGAGGAAAAGGAATTTATTAACCTTTCTACTAACTTATGAATAATTAACAAAAAGGAAAGATGACATTGTAATCCTCCTTCCTCAAAGGGAATGCTAAGACTAGAATAAATCATAAACGAATCAGCTCAAGATTCAAAATATGATTAGTCTCCCTTTGCAAAATCGAAACGTAATAGAAGCGGGATGAAATTAATAAAAAAAACTGGGGCATAACACCACCAATCTAAGAGGATGCTCCAGAGCTTTCGAGTGGTAGTGCAGTGGACGAAAAGGTGATCGCGAGCAAAGAGCAGGTCTTTTGTCTGAACACGGCCCTGAAGAACCAGCCAAACCAGTAGCTCCACTCTGGGCGGAGCAAAATTATGCCAGAAGGCTAGACACCAAGCGGTTGGCGCACTAACATGTGACATGTAGGACCCAATGAACACACGTTCACATGTCACATGTTTTATTGGATCCCACATATCACATATGAGTTTAAAAAACTTTAGATTTCGTGTCAGACCAAAATATAACACTTTAGCATCATCCGTGTAAAGTTTCATCAAATTTGGACAACATTTAAGCATCTTTTAAGTTGAACAAAAAATTAAAAAGTTTTCAGATGTAAAAAAAGGAAACCAAATGGGTGGGTTGTGGAGGGTGATTTTTCGGTATGAGGGGGTCCATCTAAATATGGTCTAACTAAGAAGTCTAGATCCTAGAAATTGTCCATTCTGTGGAGGGTGAAAACCCGTTATTCTGGCATCCCTCAAATACCTACTAAATCGTCCGTCTTTCCCAGAAAGCCTAAGGGGGAGTGCAAGTGTGCACTACACCCGCTCTCAATGGGCTCCATGCGGACTTATGCCTCTATAAGGCGGAATTGACTAGAGTCGCACCCTAGTTTGACCTAAGGAACTAGGAAGGGAGGAGAAGAGTTCTAAGAACCGTTAATCGACTCTGATGATTTATTGCCTATGGATGGGGCTTATCCGGTCATACTAGAGATTCTGTGTGGGTTCGCACTGGGTTACACCCCTTAGAAGTGGCAAGGACCACGACTTTGGATTGGTGCCCGAGGAAATCTCGGTCTCCAATTGTCAGGATTGCCTTCTTTCAAAACCTTATTCAATTAAAGCCAAAGGATAGGATCGAATGAGGAGTGAGGAAAGGATGATTTCAAAGAGTTGAAGAATAGGCTGGTCTTGGAGTTGGTTTGGTTGAAGTGTTGAGAGGTCTTAATTGTTCTGAGAGATTTGAGGTTGTTTTGGGCTTTCACGGGATTAAGAGGATGATGGGAGTTTTGAGGAGTAAAAGGGCATTTTGGTCATTTTGGTGGAGTTAAGGGGTGTTTGGATCATTTGGCTGATTTGAGGAGTTTTTTTGTGTTTGCGAAGTTCGGATTTTGAAATGGTCGGGTTATGAAGATGTTTCAGGTTTCTGGGAGTATTCAGGAATTGGAGGTCCTATGTGACTTAGAGTTGGTTCAGAGGAGGATTGAGAAGTGTTTATGGGTCCTGAAGCTCTAATGGAAGTGTTGGATTGGTTTATTCAGAATTGTCTCTCTTAAAGTTTTTAAAACCGAAAAATTTTTTGTTGTAAAAAGGGCGGATAATCCCGAGGGATTACCCTATGTACCCCCTCGCACACGACACTTAATTAATGGTAAGTGCCGAGGCTCGAAAGATGGGGCAATGAATTTATGTCGAAAAATAAGATTCAGAGAGAAACACCATGAATAAGATGTTCTCGGTCGAACCCTAATAACGTCTCTAACTCCCGGGTTTTAAAACGTTGAAAACCAAAAACATTGAAATCGAGCGGAAGGGAGTTAGATGATTCTAAAATCCCGGGTGCAACTAGGAAGGTCGTTACTTCCCTAGCACCCCGCCTTGTAAAAATCTAGGCTGCAATCAGGGGAGGTTTGTCACCCTAATGCCCCACCTAAAGAGATCCAGACTGCGACAAGGCAGGTTATGACCCCAGTGCCCCGCCTCGGATTTTTATTTTTGGGAAGGAAGACAAGTGATGTCCTAACCATGGAGGAAATGTTTTGAAGGGTTTAGACATTACTTGCTCCCCGAAAACGGTTTATTTGAGTTAAAAACTGGGTTGGAAAACTTTTGATGTTGTTCGGAATTCTCGACGAAGAAACACTGATTTTGAGAAATGTTTTTAGGAGAAAACTTTATGTATATGTGAAAAGAACTTTCTACATGTTGAAAAGAGTTTTCTGTGATGTGAGAAGAGTTTTTCCTTTAAAATTCCACAAAATAGTTTCTTTGAAATCTGAGAAAACTTGATGAAATTCGAATGAAATGAATGTTTGAAATTTGAAAAGAGATTTTTGGAGTTTGAATGGGATTTACAAATTGAGTTTGGATTAGATAAATTGAATTGGATTGAATTGAATTAGACTGAATTGAAATGAGTTGGGTTGGAATTGGTTGAATTGGATAGAGGTTGAATTGAAATGGATTGGGTTGAATCAAATTGAATTTGAATTTGGGCCAGGATTAGAAGACGAGCGGAGTCAAAGTTGGATTGGTCAAACTTGGGTCAAAGTCAACATTCAGTCAAGGTCAAAGCAAACAAGTCAAAGTTCAGGTTGGTCAAAGTTGAACCGAGTCAAAGTTGGACCAGATTAGACCTTGGTCAAGGTTTGGACCGAATTGATGGCGTGGGCCAGAATTGGCTTGTGAGCTGGATTTGCTAATTAGGCTGAGTTTGAATTGGGCTAAAATGGACCGGTTGTGTTTAGGCCACAAGTTTGGGCCTCGCTAGTGGATTGGGCCAAATTGACCTATGGGCCTTATTTGAGATTGAGAAAAATGGGTCTTGTTTGCGATTGGGTCAGAATTGGGCTTGTCAATTTGGGCTGAAATGGGCTTCCCAATTTTAAATTGATCTTGGTCTTGAATCTGATTGCTTTTCTCTCTATTTTTTTATTATTAACATAATAAGATGTGGTTTGAGTTTAGAGGTCACCAAATTTATTAGGTGGGACCATGACTCACCTAAATCTTAGGGTTCACCCACTATCCTAAGGCTTGGTCTTAGTGTCTAATAACTAGGGCTTAGACAAAAAAATAATAATAAATAAATATGATGGATTAACAAATTAAAAAAAATAGAGATTAAAACTGTACACGTACAATAAAGAGGCAAATCAAACGAAAAAAGACAATTATGGTGAATAAACGATTTCCGATCAATCCAACAAACTAATAGCCGAGGTCAAGGTTAATCACTAATCGAAATCAATTAAAGTGATAATGTTTCAACGTAAATGCCCAAACTCATTCCCATCGTTACTCTCTTATCGAGTGAAGTTTAAAGAAAATGGACCTCGTTCTCCCTGCTTAATGCCTAATGAAACAGATTGCTTAATCAAACCTCATACAACAAACTTATATTTATGGGCCGCGCCGAGGGCATAGTAGGTACCAGCAGAACCACAAATATCCAACAGAGAATAGAGTCACCCCAACATTCGAACATGGTTCAATAAACCGAGAAAATGGCCAGGGGTGGGATTGAGTACCAGTAAAGAAGAGCAAACTATTTACCTGCAGATAATTTCAAAACATAAACCAAAGCCAGACAACGAGTAGTTAGCTCATATATATGATTATGAGGAAACTCTGTAATGAACGGTAACTTACCACACCCGTAATTCACATAATAATCAGAGTTTGAAACTTCGGCAGGCGGGTCAGCAGAATGTACATAATGGATCAGACATAAACGGGTGGTAATAAATACCAACTGTTATCAGACATTGACATTAAGGATTTAAACACAACAATTGTTTCAGAATCACAGAGGGCCAAACCCATATAGCATACAGAAGTTGAGATGGATCACCTCAAGCTTAAATAGTCATGACCCAGGTTGAACTGGTTCTAGATGTGGATGAATGGAGGCGCCAGCAAAGATAGGATCATACAGGGTTACGACTGCAGACAAGCAACCAGAAGAGTACTCCAAACCCATCGGGGATTGGGTACAAAATAGTAAAAACACCAATAGAGCATAATAAGATAGAAATAGAATCAGGGAGGCTTCGGTTCCCTTTACATGACTTGAGACAGCCAGTTTACAAGCTGTTAAAGTTTGTCCTCATTCTGTTCATTAGTTATCTAGTACTCCTTCCCTAGGTGATCAGATTAAAAGTTCTTCAGAAGAACAACTAGGTAGAGGATCTGGGCCTAAGGTTTATTATACTCGAACCAGATGCAGACCTAAACCAAATTGTTTAGCACCAATCATTCATATACAGAGACCAAGATGAAAGTTTAGACCACATACATAACCAATTCCTTATGCCAGTTCCCCTTTCCAATAACAATTAGCAGTTACAAAGATGTGTACAGGGGTTACAGATTACACATTAAGACCAAAGATCTGGGGTTATTCATTTCTAAACATGAACTGGGCACTCACAAACAGAAACAAAATAAACAGTCATGAACATTATGTCAAGCAACAACAAGATGAGAATAAAAACTCCCCTGATAGAATGGAAAGCAAAATATACAGAATACAATGTGGATTTTGAACACATCATGTCACCAACCAGAAAAGAATTAAAGATTGAGTTGAGATAGAGATAAATACCGGGCAGAATAGTAAGGGAAATTTCCTGCAAATATAAGTACAGATTCAAACGTCAAAACAACAGCCAACAAATGGAGTTAGTCTCTGGTGATCAAATAGCAATTGCGACAGGAATAACAGATGGATTAGGAAGTCAGACTTCACTTGCGAGCACAAGATTGGTGACACACTGGCATAGATTTACATAGTCAATCCTGAATCGTAGACTTTCATAAGCAAAACTGTACAGATATTAACATCAGAGAGATATATCACTACAAGGGAAGATACTGCTTATGAGAGAGAGATATATCACTACAAGGGAAGATACTGCTTATGGGCATACAGAGGGGAAATTCGTGATTCTTGTTCTGATATGATACCAAACTAAGACATAGATAGTACTCCAATCGCTTCGAGAATGTTTAAGCACATGTAGTATAACATTAATAGGTATTCAGACTCTTGCGGTGAATGAATAAAAAAAACTGAGTTATGTATACGGCCCTACATGTCACAAAAATCAAAGGAAACAGAAAAATATACATTAATCCAGACTTCGGACAAGAATTTGCACGCGAGCTTCCTACATCTTAATTATCCAAAGACTCATACTCATTGTGAGTCCGGGGCCATTTGAAACGCCGAGGACCCGAAAGGAGAAACAAAGGAGCTAGGCCAGAACTTAAATACAGATTTTAGCTGATATCTGAGGACCCACGAACCCATCCTGGATCGAGTGTCACTGCAATCAGTGTCATTCGAAAGTAAAAGAGGAAAACAAAAAACGATGACAACCAAAATTGAATACGAGATGCGAACAGGAGAATAATACATATCACACAACCGTCAGCAATTCTCTGATGAAGCCATTTTTCTTTTTGCCATCTTCCCTTGTGCTGGGTTCATTTGGTCAGACAAATCAGAAACGAGAAAAATGAAAACGATGATAACATATGAGGAAGAACTGGAGCCATTATTATCGACACTAGCACCAGAGATGCTCCGGTGAAGCCGAAACTAGCGTCCATTCTCAAAGTTTACTCGGGACTGAAGTCGCTATGGAACCATCCACCTTCGCTGGTTTCATCTGGCGAATCGAAATGTAAAGTAACAGTGACGAAAACAAAACTGCGGGAAAACGAATTTCGTAGATGATTTTGGCAGATGAGAGGAAGAAACACTGCTTATACTACTTGGGGATGATGAGGAACAGGGCGGGGAGTAGTGAAGGTTTCCGAAAAATGGTAGTGTTGAAGGATGTTTCAATGGAAGAATTTCACGCGCGAGGCTAATTTTTCTGGGTTGAGTTTTGTATTCTCGGAATTACAGAAAGAAGAACAGAACATTTCATTACCATAGAGAAAAACCTGTCTCTGTCGGCTACTATTCCCATGTATTTTATAATGAGAAGTTAAGGTTTTCTTTGGGGACAAATGTGGGCTGATTAGTTAGGGTCTTACTAGGTCAAAGGGCCTTGACCGCGAGTCAATGGGGCTTGGTATATTGGGCCGTGTTGGGCTTGCAAACGAACACGAGAAGAGAGGAAACAAAAAAATAAAAATGTTCCCCCAAGCTTGACTCAGGATTCAAACCAACAATGCATCACTTCCCTAATGTGTACCCTAGCCAGTTAAGCAACAACGAGATTCAGTATATAACTGCGGGAATCAGTAATAGAGATCTAACATGAACTGAAAAAGAAAACAAAACACCCTTGTTATCCTTCCAATTTTCAAACCTCAGACCTATCGGTTTCCAAGTAAAGAATTTAACCAGCTATACTAACTCATAACTCAATATACAAATGTGCAAAATGATAACTGAGTTCTACCTCAAACTAAATGATCCTTTCAAACGCGCTAGCATTCTAAACGAAAATATACAGTAAGATGAAACAGTTTTATCTAAAGAATTGTTTCCCTCTTAAAATCATGATTTAACAGGATGCAGATAATGAAATGCGAAACATAATAAAATATAAAATAAACGAAATGACATGATAATAAGTACATGAAATAATGAAATGGTACTAATACAATGGTGATAAAAATACAAGTGAATGTAACAAAAACTGAAACCGAGTTAGATATGTACGAGTAGCGAGAAATAAGATAGAATAAACAAGTAATAGAATCAAATTAGATAAAAGGAAGCTTAATCAAATAAGCAACAAAATGGAATATAGTACTATGAATAATAACAGTAAAAGACACATAAAATGATAGAAACTAATAATGATAAAAACCAAATGAAGGCAAATACTAACAATAAAATACACGTAAAATAACAAAGAAATAAGATAAGCTAGGTAAGTAAGTAAAAAAAATGGCACAAGGTAAAGACAATGTAAAACAACTAGACGGCGAAATAAAATACATAGTAAAATAAGTAAGTAAACAAAGAGGGACGGGTTGAAATCGGACTGTCGTCGGAATTCATTTTGAAGAATTTTTTTTGTGAAATGCTTTGGAAAAGATTATAAAAACAATGGTTTTGTTTTGGCACGCACGCTAATACGTATTGAGAAAGAAAGGCGACGACCCCCCTTATTTTATTCATTATTTCGAATTTGCTTTATGGGGTGAGAATTTTTGGTGTCTACAGTGGGGAAAGTAATTTTTGAAACCATGTGGGTGGAGTGTGTAATTTCGCCAAATGCCATGGGTGGGGGATGTAATTTTCCCTATTTCTTTTAGTTTAAAGGTCACACACAATGTAACGACCCCTAAACCGGGCTACTAATGAAACCCTTACACGCCGTGGACTTACTACTTAAGATCACAAGGCTCTAATTGAAACATTCAGAAACCGAAAAGAAATATCGCTTGCATTAATAAGTTCAAAAGTATACATAGGATTCCAACACACAAAGTAAATACATATCCAAATCTGGCCCGTAGGCTACAAAGTACTTAAATATAGTATCCGAACTAAACATAATACGAAAATAGAAAGTAGTTTAAGACGCCATAGATCAAGCCAAATCCAACATCGATCAATCTGCAATGTATATATTTATGAAAAAGGGGTGAGCAACCACCGCTCAGCAGATAGCAAGCTTCATCAATGAAGTTGCTCAAAACATTTGAAATAATAATACGAAATGATACGGAAACATAACAAAATAGAGCTTTCTTAAACATAAGTTTCAAGGAAAGCTATTCTCAATCAAAACAGAGCCGAACTTAACCAGAACTCAAATCAGAGTGGGACACTAGTCCTAAGCACACCCACATATACAGAAAGGGTTGAAGACTGATGGATCGAAAGATTCCTCGATAACATAGAAATGGTCCCAAGACCAAAGGGCCCGTCGACCCCCTAACAGAAACGGGAACAATCTGTGCACAAAACAGAATTATGTTTACGTAGCATGGTACGGGATAGCCCGACCCGCCCGTCCACGGCTCAGAAGCAAAGAAACTAGGTTCCAAAATGGAAATTCAATCTTTCAGAATAGAAGTGCGTTTAAATATGCCAAAACATGATTAATTCACTTATACAGACAAAGGGGAGAGTAATCCCGCAAACAGAAGCAAAAACAGAGCTCAAACAAACAATTTGGGCAAAATCAATAACATGTCCGGATGTACACTATGACACAAAATAGAGGAGTCCGGACCTACAAGTTTGAACGCATGCCGAACGTCAAAACTGAGATGTCCGTACATGTGTCTGGTCCTACATGTCCGGATGCATATCTGTTGAAAATATACGAGGTGCGTCCGAACATACTTCCGGACATAGATGTTCAGTATGTCCGAACACATGCCGAACTTTGAAATTAGAGAGAAAGCTCACGTCCGGACTTGCAAGTTTGGACGCAAGCCGACATGCAAGTCCAGAATCGTCCTCGCTATCCGTCCAGACTTACATGTCCGGACGTGTTTAAAAACCACATAGACAGAAGCCCGCCGCGTCCTGTCTGAATGCTGTAAAATCATAGCCGAAAACAACAGAAAACCTTCACAAATCAAAACCAAATTCCTCAAACAAAAGCATAATAGAATCACAAGGTCCATGAAGGTTTAGAGAACTCAAGATAACAACAAACAAAGGGCACCATCAACAAAAACACATCAATTGTCAAGAACACAAAAGCCAATTTATTAAACTCCCCATGGGTGAACAACAACATCGAGTCGGCTCACCACCTACCTCAATTGACATGTAGAAGAATCCCTAACAAAAGTCGCAGAATCAACCAGAAGAACCGTAGACCAGAATGAAGTAACACACGCTGAATAGACAATTCAACCCAAAATCAAACTCGTAACCCCAAACTCAAACTGGAAGCAAAATCACAATCAAACTACAATCGAACCTGAACACAGGCGAGGCAACAACACTGCAGCAAAGAAGAATTGAAATCCCACAACACAGTAGCAGCAATTCAGACCACAAAGTAGGATCAAAGAAGCACTAGGAGGAAGAGGGGGGAAGGGGAAAGCGCTTAAACAAAAGAATTGGAAAACTGTCGTGAATGAAAGAACTGGAAAAGGAATTCCAAATTTCCTTACTTTATTACTAATTACCAAAATGACCTCCTTGCCCTTCTCTTTCCTTAAAATCTTAAAAACCACCTAATATCTTAAAACCCAACTAAACATAAAGGAACAAAATATAAATCCGACTTGATGTAAACCTAGGTTATAACATCTTTCCCCCTAAAAAGGAATTTCATCCTCAAAATTCAAAATACCTTACTGCTTGAAGAGGGAAGGAAACTTAGCACGTAGCTCATCCTCAAGCTCTCACGCTGCCTCTCACTTTAACTGATATGACCACTGAACCATAACCATAGGCAGGGTCTTACTCCGGAGTCTATGCACATCGCGGGCCAAAATATGGATGGGAACTGTCTCATAGGAGAAGTCCTCACGTAGCTGAAGCGGTCCAAACTCTATCACACGTGTCGGGTCATGGACATACTTCCTCAACATAGACACATGGAAAACATCATGAACATCCGCTAACGCTGGCGGCAACGCCAAGAGATTAGGTACTTGTCTGATCCTCTCAAGCGCCTCAAATGGATCAACAAAGTGTGTACTGAGCTTGCCACTCTTCCTAAATATGACCACTCCTATGACAGGCAAACCTTCAGATAGACATGATCCCCAACCTGAAACTCAAGCGGTCGACGCCTCTGATATGCATAACTCTTCTGTCGGTTCCAGGCAACCAACAAACACTCTAAATGATCCAAATCTTATCCACTGCACCCTGCACTAGATCCGGACCTACCACAACTCTCTCCTTCAGGTCATCCCAACAGATGGGAGACCTGTGAATGTGTCGTGCGTTTCGTATCCGCATGACATCCGGCGCGTTCATTTGTTTGGTTAATTCGAGCCTTGTTGATTAAATTTTGTGATCATATTGGTATTTAGGTTGATTATAATCCCGAACCTAGGATAATTCATTGTACATAATCCATTTAGTTAGATTATTAGTTAGCTACTCTAGTTTGAATTATTATTCAATTTCCCCCTCTTTTATTAGAATAGGCAATTACTAGGATTAGGACTGATTTTTTAATATGTCCCTTGGGTTCGATACTCTTGGTCGTAATTTACTTACACTTTATTCCGACCGGGATTTTTGCTACTCGTATTAGAGTTTAGTAGGATTCTTTTATTCATTTTGGATATTATTTTCCCTACCAAACACTATTTAGAAATTGTAGGGAAGAATGTACAAAAAAATGAATAAAAGAATCCTACAACTCTATTACGGGTAGCAAAAATTCTCGGTCGGAATATAGTGTAAGTAAATTACGACCAAGAGTATCGAACCCAATGGACTTAATAGAAAATTAGTCTTAATCCTAGTAATTGTCTATTCTAATAAAAGGGGGGAAGATGAATAATAATTTAAATTAAAGAAACTATCTAATGATCTAACTAAATGATATTTACAATGAACCATCCTCAATTTGGGATAATAATCGATCTAATAGCAAGTATGATCACAAAGAAAATAAACAAGTCTCGAATTAACCAACTTTTGAACATGTTGGATACCATACCCGGACATAGGATGCACGGCACATTCAAGAACTTTGCATCCGGTAATGCAAAATGTCAATATTGTCTTCCAGTTTCGATTTAAAAAAAACACTCTCAATCCATTATCAAATCCAGCAAATCTATTGCCAATAAACGAACAGGAAAAGGAGAATAAAATGGTTAATTCCAATCTTAATTTTCGTCACCTAATTTATACAAGACAAAGACAAAGATCACCTAGATATTCTCAACCCATTATGTTAGAATTTTGAAGTAAAGGGGAACAAGTAGCGAACTTATCCCACTTTGCACAACGATCGAAATCTAAGTTGAAAACTTGTAACTTTATTAAATGACCATAAATGTACTACAAAGAGAATCATTCCTAACCAAGGATGACAAGGAATTCTATTCAACCATCTATACAAAATAAAAGAAGAGAATACAAGAGGATAAGGGAATTGGTCATAGCTTTAACCCGACAAGGATCTTCTTCTCTTCGTGTGGATGGTTGCGCAGAACTTCCTTGGATACCAACACTTGGAATGGATGCGGAATTGGAGTATGAGTGATGTTTATGGATGTGTTTAAGTGTATTTGAAGTCTAAGACCCTCGACCTATTTATAGACTTCATTTCTCTTATGTGCCGAGAGTCATGTATAACTGGGTGAGAAGTACCCGGCACCATGTGCAAAACGTTTTCTTCTAACGGTTAATTAAACCGTCAAATCCAAGCAAAACGATGCTTGTGCCGGACATGGGATGCCCGACACCACACCCTGGCATCAGCTAGGTTGTTAACGGTCATCAACTGCTAACTTCTGGTGAACCGGGGCAACTTTTCAGTATGTGCCGGGTAGCAGACACCCGGCAGTACCCCTGCGTTGCTCCAAACTTGTGTCGTGAACTGGACATGCGGCATCATGCCCGGCATCACTTAATCCTTTGGTTAGAAATCCATTCCTTACATGAAAACATACCAAACGTAAGTCTAAACTTATATAATAGACTTTATATACAAATATACAAAAACTACCTATTTTAACCTTATTTTCATAAATAATCTTATAATTCTAACTACTATAATATGATAAGTCTGAGGCATTATCAACCTGCACCTCCTACCATACAACGCTTCGAACGGCATCATGCCAATACTAGACTGGAAGTTATTGTTGTAGGCAAACTCGATCAAAGTGACATGCTGATCCCAACTACCACCGAAGTCCAGAAAACATGCCTTGAGCATATCCTCAAGAATATGATTAGTCCTCTTCATTTGACCATCTAATTGAGGATGGTAGACTGAATTAAAAGCTAATCTTGTCCCCAAGGCCTTATGCAGACTGCGCCAATAGTGGGACACAAACCTCGGATCTCTATCCGTAACTATGGTCGCCAGAACTCCGAGCAACCTCATAATCTCATCATATAGTCGAGCAAGGCGCTCCAGGCTAAAGGTCTTCCTGACCGGCAGAAAATGAGCAGACTTTGTAAGCCTATCGACTATCACCCATACTACATCAAACCAAGATGAAGTCCTAGGAGGACCATCACAAAGTCCATCCCTACGCTCTCCCCATTTCCACTCAGGAACGGGAAGTGGCTGAAGAAGGCCAATAGGTTTCTGATGCTCAGCCTTCACCTACTAAAAAGTCTGGCACCTAAACACAAACTCCGAGATCCCCCTCTTCATATTGCCCCACCAGAAAGACTCTCTGAGATCCCGGTACATCTAAACACCACCTGGGTGTACCGAGTACGGGGCTCTGTGCGCCTCTTGTATAATCTCCTGCCGTAAAGCAGTATCAATCGGCACACAGACCCTACCCCTGAATTGAAGACAACCGTCATCCGACATGCTGAAATCTGAGCCCTGATCAGTAGACAACCTCTCACGGAACCTGCACAACTCTGCATCCACCTCCTAACGGCCTTGATCCGATCGATCAAGGTAAATTGAACATGGACGACCGCTAACATACCAGCACAGTCTGATCTAACAATCCACACTCCTAGATGCTGCAGCTCAAGCACATACCTCTGAATCCTAGACAAGGCACAATCAATACCCGGAGCACCTCTACACTCAATGCGTTAGCAACTACATTCACTCTACCAGGATGGTAGAGGATCTCCAAATCGTAGTCGTGAAGCAACTCCAACCACCTCTGTTGTCTCAAGTTCAGCTCCTTCCGAGTGAACAGATATTTGAGACTCTTATGGTCTGTGTATACCTTACACGACGTATCATATAGATAGTGCCTCCAGATTTTCAAAGCAAACACCACATCTGCCAACTCAATATCATGGGTCGGATAGTTCCTCATATGGCTTAAGATGACAGGAGCCATACACAACTACCTTCCCATGCTGCATTAGAACACACCATAAACCTTAATGCGACGCATCGCAGAACTCCTACAATCCATCTGTCCCAGATGGAAAGTCAGAATAGGAGCTAACGTCAACCTCCTTTTAAGCTCTTGGAAGATCTACTTGTAAGCCTCGTTCCTCTCATGTTGAATGTTCTTCCTCAGAAGGCGGGTTAAAGGAGAGATTATCTTTAAAATCCCTCCATGAACTTCCTATAATACCCGCTTAGCCTAAGAAGCTGTGAATCTCTGCTACACTCGTGGGCCTTGCCCACTCTATGACCGCCTTAATCTTCTCTGGATCCACAAAAATGCCATCCTTCAAAACAACATGACCCAAGAAGACTACATGATCTAGCCAAAACTCACACTTCTTCAACTTAGCGTACAACTCACGCTCTCTCAAGGTCTGTAAAACTATCCTCAAATGATCCCCATGCTCCTCAACACTCTTGGAATACACCAAGATAACATCTTTGAAGACCACCACAAACTGGTCCAAATAAGGCTTGAACACACGATTTGTCATATCTATGAAGACCGAGGGAGCATTCGTCAACCCAAACGGTATCACAAGGAACTTGTAGTGACCACACCGAGTCCTGAAAGCAGACTTGGGCACATCATCGGCCTTAATCCTCAACTGATGATACCTAGAACGAAGATCGATCTTCAAGAACACCGCCGCACCAGCCAACTGATCAAAGAGATCATCGATACGAGGAAACGTATATTGATTCTTGATGTTAACCTTATTTAGCTCCCGGTAGTCCAATCCCCATGCTGACTGTTATGCCATCTTTTCCTTTTTCCATGCACATACGTATTGTAAGGGGGATTTAATATTCTTTCATTAAATCCCACTTTTTCTGACCGTCACTCCTCCAGTGCCCCCACTAGAATTCTCATTGGCTTTAGGGTTTGCGTGCGTGCTATTTTCGGTCACCGTCACCACCACGGTGTCCCCGGGCACTCGAGGGTTCTCCACCGCACAATTTCTGATGTTACAGCCACTCCATTTTCTCTTGTCGACTGCTCCGCCTTCTTGTCACCTAGTTCCTCACTCCAGACTTCAATCACACCCACCATTGTTATTGTCAAATAACACCTTCAATTCTTCATTGATAATTTTATACACTCCCGTTTCAATTCTTGCAAAGATTTCCAGATTTTAAGGTAAAGTTGTCATGTCTGTTTCAATGTCAATGACTCTCCCAAACTTCCTTAAGATGGTGAGCACCAATCTACACTCCATTCTTCCGGCCTCATACCTTTTTATCACCACATTTATGAGTCGTTTTGTTTCCCATCCTCCTTCCTTCCATGCGTCGACCTCCCATAGACCCATATCCCATTTTGGGACTGTATGAACTTGTCTCTCCCATTTATGTCATGGAAGATCACCATATACTCTCTCACTGCCTTAGTAAATATGTGCTCAATAGCTTCATTGTTCGACAGGTTCCTCCGAACTTCCTCTATGCTCCCCTTTCCTTTTATGTGGATAACTGCGCATTGATTAATACTGCCGACGGGAATAGTTTCACCAGGCCATTGTGTCCAGCTTGGGGATTAATTATGCCGACGGGAATAGTTTCATTGGGCCATTCATGTCCTAGTCCTTATAAGTGTCGTTACCCTCCTAGTTCTCCTCCTCGCTTTTCTCCTGATTTTCATGCACTACTTCCGCTGGTACGGACTGGAACTGGGATCCAGTCTCCTTGGGTCTATATTCCTTCGCCATTCGAAACTCTTGTCGGGGTCTTCTCAGAGGTCTAGCAAACTGTGTTATAATTATGTTCCCATCTACCCATCTTCCGTTTGCTTGCATCACCGCCCTTACCACCTCATGGTTGGAGCTGAATCTTATGAAGACGTATCGTGTATTGTTGCGATGTGTCTCCTTGCTAGCCTATGAATGTTTTACAATCTTGCCATATATATGGAAGCTCCTCCTTAGCATGCCCAGACCTATAGTTTCATGCAAGTTATCTATGAATATCGTCTTTGACTCCTTGTGTGTTACTTGTGTGGGTGGTTGTGTTTGGCTTTCTATGTGGAGTTTGCAACTGAATTGGCTGGTTATGGAGTTTTGTTTATGTTTATATTCGTTGGCTTTGGTCGTGGTTGGTTATGCTGTCCGGTGGTTTCGTAGTGGCTTTGGTCGTGGTTGGTTATGGTGTTTGGTGGTTTTGTGGTGGTTTTGGCGATCTTGTGTTGTTTGGTGTGGCTGGTTGTTGGTGGTTCTAAAGGTGGGTTGGTGGTGGTTTTCGGTGACATTTTTTGCTGATTGGGGGAGGGGTGGGGAGAGGGGAGAGGAGAGAGCATCTTGAAGAAAATACTCATGAGCAGTACAGAGAGGGTATCAGCATGCAATCCACTCTCTAACACCACCTCAACTTCTTTCTCTTTTGCAAAACGATTTTTAAGGCTCTCACCACATGCTAGCTAGCTTCACTCCATTCATAGCTAATAAAATGCTCCGGTGGTTGAATTGGTGGATGATGAAATAATAGAGTAAAAGGTCTCGAATTTGAATCCTCCAAACTCCCACATTCTTCTCTGGTGGCATGGGCTCCAACGTATATAAAAAAAGCATCCAAAGTTAACTATCATCAAAATAAGTCGTGAACAAGACACTTCCCTTTAAGGGTTGCCTACATAGGCAGCGTTCCATAACAGCGAAAAAAAAATTAAGCTCTTTCTGAAAAAAGTAGACAACAAGTGTTGGTCTCTAATTACATAAAATTGTAACTATGGTAGACATGTTAAACTCCTATTTGCTAATCATATTGACCTCTATATCAACACAGGTATAGTTGCGTTTGAAGGCCCCGGTCGAACGCGCTCATATTGTTTGATTTCGTCGTCCATGTCATTGATTACATCGGTTGGGCGTTTACATTTGTGGTGGTCTAAGTGTTTATACTCCAGTGTATCTGGTATTATTGTGCTGATTTAGATCCTGTTTGGTAATAGAATTCTCCTAATTTATGATAAATTTGATTATAAATTAAGCTATTGACTAATAAAATTATTTATTGGTGTTAATAATGAATCCAAGAATAGCCGCGATTCCTACGTATAAAAAAACGTTAACTATCAAAATAAGTCGTGAACAAGACAACTTCCCTTTAAGGGTTGCCTACATATTGTTTGATGTCGTCTTCCATGTTAGCTGAATGTTTGTGTCAACGATTACATCGGTTGGGCGTTTACATTTATGGTGGTCTAAGTGTTTTAACATATACTCCAGTGTATCTGTTGTTATGTGCTTATTTAGGTCCTGTTGAGTAATAGAATTATGCTAATTTATGATAAATTTGAATATGAATTAAAGTATTGACTAATAAAATGATCTATCGGTGTTAATGAATCCAGCTAGCTGTAAAGGGGGAAAAATCAGTTATGTGTCATCTAATACTTTTATAGCTTATTGAAAAAAATAAGAAAGGGTGATTAATTCAATATTTTTGTAAAAATTTGAATGTTTATCTATTGGTGAAAATTATTTAAGAATATATATTCTTTAGAGTTTATTTTCATATCAAATCGTGTTCAACTTTTTGCAGTAATCTTGAATTTAAAATATTTTCATTGAACGATTTTTGTTTTATTTAATTTTTTCATGAAGTGAGTTATTGTCATTACTTTTTAAGAAAACTCTTGTTGTTATATCTAATACATACACTACACTACAGTCAATATGTTACATATATGTATATTTATTGTTAATGTAATATACAACAACGACAATATCTTATTTCTAAAACAATTAAGGTTGGCTTGAATAGGTTCAAAACGTATGATAAGCTCCAATTTTGGGCATGTTGACTCTGTGGCATGTTCTAGAGATTAGTCACCATCTTTTTTATTCTAACAGGATTTGGTGGAAGATTTGTGATTGGTTGGGTATTCCTGCCAATAGGATGAGCCTTCACAATTGTTCTTATTAATATCTTGCTACTGCAAGAGAAACCGGCTGATTGACTTTGTGAGAACTGAGAAGAGCTGTTATCGTCAATGTTCTCTACTATATCTGGATTGAGTGATGCAAGCGTACGGCTAACCTAACCAGGGACCCCGCTCGCATTGTCTCAGATATCAAAGCTGGCACGAAAAGCTACCATTTGGATGAAGATGAGTGCCTCCAATAAAGATTTTGACTGACTAGACATGGTGTTTTTCTTCCTAGATGTGTGGAAAGTTTTTGTATATGTATCTTCCCCTCTATCAAGTCTCCTTTGTTGGCTTCTTGCCCTTTTGTATGGTGTTAGAGAAATTTTTGTATATTCCTTCATCTTAGCGGTTTTGTATATCCTTAAGTATCTGATATATAGGCTCTCCTATGTATCTCTTTCTATATAAACTCTTTTTATTATTAATATATCATTATCTTATTAAAAAATTACTATTACATTGTTAACATATATAATAAATAGAATATATATATATATAAGAATATAAAATAAATAAGTAATATTAGTTTTACTACTTAATTCATTTTTTTAGTCAGGCAAATAAATATGGTTTCCGCTGTTTTACATTCACCAAAATTGATGAAACTTTACATGGACGATGCTAAGGTGTTATATTTTTGTCCAATGCTAAATCCAAAGTTTTGTGGGACCCAATGAAAACACGTTCACATGTCACATGTTTCATTGGGTCCCACGGATCACATATGAGCTTAAAAAATGTTGGATTTCACGCTAGACCAAAATATAACACCTTAGCATCGTCCATGTAAAGTTTCATCAATTTTGGACAACATTTAACCATCTTTTAAGTTGATCAAATATTATAAAAGTTGCTGGATGTAAAATAGCAGAAACCACATGGGTGGGTAAAATAATTTTCAAAACCTCATAGATGGGATGTGTAATTTCACCAAACGTCATGGGTGGGGATGTAATTTTCCCAAACAAACAAAAATCATATATAAATGTTCACCTTATATAACTAGTGATATTTTCTTTTGTAAATATAGATTATATTAGAAGTAAAACATTACATACCTACTGATCCACTGCTGGAAAAAAAAAGAATAAACAACGTTTTTATTTGTCTTTTGGAATGTTTTATAAACGTTTTTTATGCCAGCGACGCAAATGGTCGAACCTCTTAAAGAACGCGTTATAAGCGTTTTTTATACATTAATTTAAAAGAACGCTTATTGCTAAAGCGTTTTTTAAGGTGTGTAAGGTGGCAGGAATCTACGAGGCATAAAGAACGCTTTCATCTTGAAGCGTTCTTTATGTTTGACTATAAAAACGCTTGTTTAATATAAGTGTTCTTTATGAAGCTTTATAAAAACGCTTATATTGATAAGCGTTCTTTATAGCGTTTCTTATATGGTCCTTTTTTATATTTTTATTTTTTATACAATTTATTACCCTGCGCATAACACAAAATTAAATCACAAAATCATTCACAACCTGTTTGCATTATATATACCAGATCAACCAAACTGGTGAATTTTAATTAATAGATCAACAGCAGTACTTTGTTTTCATTAATATTATACCAGCGCACATAGGCTTAAGTGTAGTATCGATCAACTACAACATTTGTAACTAGCTAGTTAACCAAACTACTAAAATGGTTCAAGTTCGATCATAACATGTACAATACAACCATTTGAAAAAAGAAAAGATAGATGACTCATGACTTCTTCTGATCAATTTAGTGCTTTCAACACATGTGTGCGCGCTCTCCTTGACAAACTTGAAATCGGCTTGTGAATAAGTATTGAGAAGAAATCAACAAGATGCACGTGAGAATTATAAAAACAATTAAGTACACCATTTAAACTTATCCAAACATGCACAAATAGTTAAAATCACCCATTCAAACACAAAAGTACTTATAATACGTACCTGAGAAGAAATTTCCAATTCGCTAAGACAGTTGTTACCTCTGTTAAAGATGGAAGTACCGACGATCATGATGATTCTTCTACTGATACAAAGAGACAGACGAAGAAAAGCATGATACAAAAGAGACAGAGGCAGATACAGATGAAAGGATGAATGAGAACTCAGAAACAGAGAGGTTGAAGAAATTGGCTAAAAAGTTAAGTGAGGCTGCCACGAAGTAGAGTCCAGTGGAGATTAACGAATTACTGGCCCACTTCATGACCTTGAATGAAGAAAACGGTTTTCTAGAATAGTTGTATGAGGAGGAGAAGATGAAACTTAGTCGATTATGTGGTGGCATGGGGGACTATATGAAGATAAAGTGGTACCAGATCGCCCGGTTGATGAGATTCATGACTTATGGATGGAGATGGAGATGGAGATGGAGAAGCTAGGCACTTCTCCATCTTCAGTTTCGATTGGATTCACATCTTCTTTCAGTTTTGAACATCAATAGGTCTGAGAATCTTCAACACTTGGACATGAATGTCTGTAGATTTCATGCAGTCAATTGGAATACTAGCCACACCTCACTCTTGATGTGGGGTGCATCGTATCTTTTAAAAAAAACTAGATGAAGATCTCTTGGCAATTAAAAAGATTGTGAGATTCCCCCTAAGTATGATTCCCCATGAGTTTGCATGTTAAGCGACTTTAACAAATGATAGCAATAAGTGACAGCTTTTATGCACAATAAATGACAGTTTTTATGTTATACTGTAACCTTAGTAGAAAACTTTCTACTATGGTTATAGTATAACATAAAAGCTGTCACTTATTGTGCATAAAAGCTGTCATTTATTGCTATCAAGAAACAAACGATAGCAATAAGTGACAACTTCTATGCACAATAAGTGAAAGCTTTTATGTTATACTATAACCATAGTACTAAGGTTACAGTATAACATAAAAACTGTCATTTATTGTGCATAAAACCTGTCACTTATTGCTATCATTTGTTAAAGCCGCTTAACATGCAAACTCATGGGGAATCATACTTAGGGGGAATCTTACAATCTTTTTAATTGCCAAGAGATCTTCATCTAGTTTTTTTTTAAAAGATACGATGCACCCCACATCAACAGTGTGTTGCTAGTATTCCAAATGACTGCATGCAATCTACAGACACTCATGTCCTAGTGTTTAAAGATTTCTCAGACCTATCGATGTTCAAAACTGAAAGAAGATGCGAATCCAATCGAAACTAAAGATGGAGAAGTGCCTAGCTTCTCCATCTCCATCTCCATCCATAAGACATGAAACTCATCAACCGGTGATAAGTGTCTAAATGAGCATGATTTATGGGTGTATTTCATATGTTATATTAGCCCTTTTCTTGCTCATTTCTCCACTTTGGTTAGTTTTCCTCTAGTTTATGTTTTATTGGTTATCTTACAGATTTGTTGGTTAAACGTGAGGAAAACCAATCTAGGAGCAAAGTAGACAAAGAAACAAACCCATAGGCGTAAACGGATCTAAAAACGGAGCTCAAACGAAGAATCTGGAGCCTGTCGAAGTTTGCAGATGAGACAAAATACATGTGTCCGTATTTGTGTCCGCGTAGCCCCTACCCAGACAGTTGTTGTCCTGATTTGTGTCCGCGTAGCCCTTACGCGGACAGCTCTAAAGTAAATGTGCCCTTACGCGGACAGAAACTCGGACACGCGTCCGTACACGAACTCAAACTCGGACATAAACAGATCTCGCCAGGACAAATGTGTCCTTACGCGGACAGAAATGCGGACGTCTCACGTCCTGATGAGCCCTATACGGACACAAATCCGGACACGTGTAAATGACTGCGCCAAATCCAGAAATCACGCGACTGATAGATCTGCACCGCCTTCGCTGTTTTTTCTCATTTGCGGCGCCTACAAACATATCGATCTACCCCATCAGCAATATCAGGCGCCGCACTCCTTAATTTCTTCACGCATGCTCCAGCCTTGTCTTTTTCCTCCTCTTTTTTTATAGAAACCCACGCTCTTTCTTCATCAATTCACACAATCGATCACAACTCAACGCTCACCAAAATTCACTCTCACTCCATCCAAATTCCATTCTCCATCCATACATCCACATCTCCACTTCATTTCCATCATTTCCCATCACCAAATAAGCCTAACTCTTCCATTTTCTAGAAAACCAGACGAAGAAGACGATCTGCACAAAACCAGGCCGTGTCCGCACTAGTGCAGAAAATGTTTTTTACCACGGTTATTTTGCCTATATACCACGGTTAGAGACCGTGGTTTATACTCGCGTGGTATATCGGAAAATTGCAATAAACCACGGTTCGAAACCGTCGTTTAAAAGACGCATTATAAACCACGGTTCGTAAAACTGTCGTTTAAAGCCCGTTTGTGTCGCGGGAATCAGACGACTTATACCACGGTTGGGACGGAAACCGTGGTATATAATGTGTTTCCATTGCGTTTTATACGACGGTTCTGGTGATAACCGTGGTATATGACTACTTTATACGACGGTTTTATAATAAACCGTGGTTTATACTCGTCGTTCCATTGAGTTTTAAACCACGGTTTTAAGTGAGCCGTGGGTTTTTTTATTTTATTTTTTTTAGTTTTTTTTGTTTTTTTAGCATCTACCACATATGTTTTCCAACACAACCCAATTTACAATCGTATATACAACCTGTACAGGGCATCCAATTGGTATTGCCCTTTGATAACCAACCACACTATGACCATAAACCAAGTTGCCAGTTTGAATTGCAACATTGAAAACGAATTGCAAACAAACCCATTCAAACTTTCAAAAATAAGAGAGAGTTGAACTTTACAAACTTTGAGAGTTGCTTCAGCAAAAACAAAAGTCTAAGTCTAACTATGTACACTAGGATATGAGATCTAAGAAACACTCAAGTAATTTTTACACCAAAACTGCGATAGATGATCTCTTACAAAGTCGAGATCCCCTTTGGAATACGTGCTCCCTGCTTTTGTGAAAAAAGAAACGATCTGTCCATAAAAAGAAACTGATCATCATTAGTACACAATTTTATTTCAAATGCAATAACTTTAACTAAAACTTTGATTGGTATGGTTTACCTTGTCATCATCAGCAAGCGTGTCAATTTTGTACAATCTCGAACATGTACCGCATCACATAATAGCCACAGCTTCGTGAATCAGGCTGCTGAGGACACTGTCATCACACCATCCATGGATTACCAACTTTAGATAGATAAAAAAATTAAACGTTTAACTTTAATACAAAAACGCATAAATTAAATGATTACTTACACGTATGTAATGGAAGTCCAAGATGGAGAATGGTTTCTTCACATCACTCAAACCAAGCTTATGACCCCTGCATAAATACAACATTTTAAAATGAAGCCATTTATTGTCAATAATCTAGGACAAGCTTAAAATAAATACAGAATGCATTAAAATTTTTGAATACTCACTCCTTCAAATATTTCTCTACAGCGATCTCTCGAAGGTCATCAGGGCCGCCCAATGGGTCTAGTATCAACAAGCATGGGGTGTCGATACACACAACACCATCAACATCCAATGATTGTTGCCACAGATAAAACAAAGAATGTTTTGTAGAACAATATTTTTAATTATCACAATTAGGAAGCGAAAAATTCCAGTTATTTTGTACTTACATCTGATGATATGGGATCAGCAAATATTTGCTACTTCTTCGCACCGCAGCACAAAATCCCTGCCTCACGTGCTGTGCACATCCTTGCGCATCCAATGCGGCCTGACTTGCTGACATCAATTGTGGGCACAAGAAAGAGATGGAAAATAATCTCTTGTTCGATATCAGTCTAGTAGTCAAACACCTAAACAACATTTTTCATAAGATATGTTAAGTAGCTTAAAAAAATGAAAGATAATTTAATAATTTAAAAGATACTTACACACAATAGGCCTGAATCACAGAGATGTTAAGCAGGTCTCCCATCAAAAATTCTCTTAGATCGCTCACGGTAATCATCAGATCTCTGGGCTCGGGGGAGTGGAGTGGAAAACATGCTTAGACACTTTCATGTTGAAATTGATGACAGACTGCGGCTTCGTCATGAAAAAGTCATACAACATTTTTTGATGGGCTGTCAACTTCTTCAGATACTTGGGTGTCAGAATGGGGGATCTCCTAGGAGTCATATCGAAAGGTTTGACCACTTCCTTTCTCACACTCTGACTCTCCTCATTTGATTTCACAACTTCCTTCCCCTTATCCACTTTCCTCTTCTTAACCGGTCTTAATTCCTTATCAATCTAATAGTATACAAAATTTAAATAATAAACATATCAGTCAACAGTCAAGTTAAAAACTAAACAGTAAGCATGTAATTAAATAGTTTACCTTGTCACTACTGACATCAATGAGAGAATATGGCCATGGAACAACTGAAGATTTTGCTTGACCTATTTTACTCCACTGATTCCACTCCAACGGAAGGGGAGAGTCCTCATGACCTTGCACAATATCGTCTACCATCACACGAGCGTGGAGAGGTGGGATGGGCTTGAAATGTACTACAGTGTTCGGTCCGGTCTGTAAAACCCGACCGAATGCAACATGAACAGTCCCACAATCCAACACTTGAAACAAATGACATGATTTAGCCACCTACATCAACTCACAACAGTAAGCAAGCTAATAAAATTATATTGTTTTAAAAGTAATGTTAAAATAACTAAGGAGGAAAAAAGAACAAACCGAAATGTTTTGATAAGGAAATGTGTCTCTGGTAGGAGAAGAAGGTGCAGGATGATCGACCATCGGAGTATCCGCCGTCGTGGTAGGAGCAGACGTCGGTGTAGGATCATCGACAGTATCCGTCGTCGTGGTAGGAGCAGACGTCGGTCTAGCAGTAGGTGCTGGTGTAGGAGACGCGGCCACTATCGATGTATCCGCCGTCGCAGTAGGAGTAGACACTGGTGTAGGAGTAGGTGTCGGTGTAGGAGCATGCACCTGGCCCAATACTAAAGCCTCAAGTCTTCGCAGGCGCTCCTCGTAGGCTTGACGCTCCTCAGCGTGGCGTCTTTCCGACTCAGCGTGACGTCTCTCCGACTCCTCCAACCGGTCATGCACCCGTTCATCCACCATTCTCTCTATCATTTCAGCCTGTGGTACTCTCGATCGAGACGTAGGGAACACATCTTTTTGGCGAACTTCCCCTCCAAGCCCCCGCACTCGCCCTGGATGATCCTTTTGCCCAAGGGCCTTATTCAGTGGATCATCCTGAGACGGAGGGGCCGGAACCATCTCCCATCGCTCAGTCGAGCCAGACTATTTTAAATTAACAAAAATATTAGAAATGAACTTACTAATTAGTAAACAACAACTTTTAAATATATATACTTACAATCTTGGACGCCAACTCAGCAGTCTGCTCTGCGGGAACACATATACCCCCTCGTCATTTTTCACCATTCGACCCAGCATAAATGTCTGCACTCTACTTGCATCGTCAACATCATCAATAACTGACTGAGTGTCGTCTTCATTAGTTTTAGTCAGTAAGCCCTCGCTCTTCCACTTCTCCAACCGCCCCGTGTATCCAGCTCGCCCATGAAGTGCTTGTAGATATTCTTCGCCCGGTTACGTCTCGCTTGTTCTTGATGTAACTGTTACAAAATTTGTATATTTGTAAGTTATACATAATAAAAAAAATATTTGTTAAATTTTATTCCTTAAATAATTAAGAAAGAATAATTGTAAAAGTACCTTAAACTCTTCAGTCTGGCGATGGTCGTAGAATATCTTCCAGTCCTCCTCCGTGATCATACCATCATACACTACCCACGGCGGTGACCTCTTGGAGCCCGGTTTGGTAATCCAGCCATCTACCAACCGATGCTTGAACTGTCGCAGTGATGTCGCTAGAAGTGATTCAATCTTCGTCCGAAGTTCATCCGCGACCTTGTACTTCTTCTGCACCATCTGCCACATGATGTCTTTGTCTGCCTTTTCTTGATCTTTCCAATCCTTATTAATCGAGCAATGGGATTTTACCATCAATCCCAAGTAGGAAGCAAACTTCTGCTTCGACCCACCACGATGTCGGAGGTACTTGTCCCAGATCAAATCGATGGGAGAATCTTTCTTCTCCTTCAACCCACGGGTCGGTCCACGTCCCTTCCGAGGGTTCTGCGAAGTAGATGTAGCTGGTGGTTCTTCAGTAGGGACGTCATCGCCAATATCATCCAGCCCCAACAGTAAGTCCTCTTCGACTCTATCGTCAGGATCCATAATCTGAAAAATAATCAACAATTAACAAGGTTAATACGAACATCTACTGAATCAAATATTGAAACATGACAAAAATTAAATAATATAATATTGTCAACCAAACTTACAAAATAACATTTCATCGTTCAATCCACAATCCTTCATTGTGGTCGGACCTTCGATATTCAAAATTAGTTACATTATCTACCTCCATCGGCAACCGAATAGGTACATCTGTTTCATCTTCACAGTCGTATTCATCCTCATCAACAATATTATCAATCCCAACTATCGATCTTTTACTCTGCATTACAATAGACCATCTGGGATTAGACTGATCACGACAGTAGAACACTTGTTTTGCCTTTGATGCAACAATAAAGGGTTCATCAGTAGGAGCCGCTGTCGTTAAATCAACTAGCTTCATACCATGATCCTCCTCACGATATCCCTGTTTGTTGTCCACCCATTTGCAACGAAATACGCAAGTTTCATAACTAGTGTAATTCAAGACCCAAATATCCTCAATAACACCATAATATTCGTTCTTCAGTGTATTACGACTTGTTCCTGTGAAAATGTCTTGTGAAGCGGTAAGATGCACACCACTGTTCTGGTTTGTCGATTTACAATCTTGACGTGCAGTGTAAAAAGAAAATCCATTTACATCATATCCTTCATAAGACAACACATCGAGATTTGGACCAAGTGCCAACAACTGGATCATTTCATCCACGTTCCTTGAATCTTCATACAACACCTTATGTCTGAACCACTTAACAAATGTTGCATTCTGCTCTTTTTTAATTTGGCATTACTCATCGTTGGGTGTTTTGTTTTGAGGTAGGCTAGGTGTGCATCGAAATACGGTTCAACAACTTCAGAATGATTCAACACAACCAGATGTGCCTTGTTCAATGTATCAATATCAACTCTGCATAATTTTTTCCCACAGGTACCAACCCCTTTAAGCCTGCCATCATGTCTTGCTTTCGGCAATCCAATAACATCAACACCGTCTAAGTAATGAGTGCATAAGTCAACTACTTCCTCTGTTACTGTCCCTTCAATTATGCTTCCCTCTGGACGCCGACGGTTTTTCATTTTCTTTTTCAGTATACCCATATATCTCTCAAACGGATACATGTATCGAAGGTATAACGGACCACAATGTTTGATCTCTCTAACAAGATGAACAAGTAGATGCACCATAATATCAAAAACGAAGGAGGAGGAAAATACATTTCCAACTGACACATGGTGATCACAAGGTCATTCTGTAGTTTATCCAGCGTCTCCACATCAAGCACTTTACACGAAATTCCTTTGAATAAAACACATAAATTTGTAATAGTTTTCCTGACATCAGCTGGAAGGATTCCACGGAGAGCAACCGGAAGTAAGTGCTGCATCAGCACATGATAGTCGTGAGACTTCATCCCTACCAATTTAAGATCAGAAATTGATACCAAACTTGATATGTTCGATGAGTAACCGGATGGCACTTTAATATGACGAAGAGAACTACAAAAACTTATTTTCTCTTCTTTGGATAATGTATGACAAGCGGGAGGCAAGAATGTTCTTTTCCCTCTTTGTTGTGGCGCGAGTTCTTCTCGTATACCCAATTCAACCAGATCTTTTCTACCCTTCAAATGGTCTTTTGTCTTTCCTTTCACGTTTAGTAGTGTCGCAGATACACTTTCACCAATGTTTTTCTCCACGTGCATAGCATCAATGAAAATGCAATGTCTCACCTCTAAATGTTGCCAATATTCAAGTTCCCAAAATATTGATTTTTTCTTCCAGATGCTCTTTTCAGTGGCTTTAATTGGTGGACCGAAGTTGTTCACAACATTCTTCAACTGATTGTAGTCTCAGCAGCAGATAGTGGTGGTCGAGCGACTGCATGATCCGTTTTTCCATCAAACTCTTTTGTCATCTTACGGTATTTGTGCCCTTTAGGGAGGAATTTCCGATGGCCCATGTACACATTTTTTCCACTGTGTTTTAACCGTATACTGCAAGTTCTATCTCCACATATAGGGCACGCTAGAGCTCCTTTAATTGTGTATCGAGAGGAGAGGTTGCCGTATGCAGGGAAATCATTGATCGTACAAAACAACATAGCCCGGAGCGTGAAGTTTTCCATACCATATGAATCATACACCGTCGCACCTTCATTCCACAACAATTGTAAATCGTCAATAAGTGGTTGCAAAAACACATCAATTTTGTTTCCCGGTTGTTTCGGACCCGATATCAATAGAGAGAGGAGAATATGTCTGGGTTTCATACACAACCATGGCGGCAGATTGTATATTGTCAATAAAACAGGCCAAGTACTATGTATACTGCTCAAAGTGCCATAAGGGTTCATCCCATCAGTGCATAAACAACAAGTCTTAAGTTCCTTGGGTCTGTACCGAATTGAGGGTATATTCTGTCAATGTTTCTCCATTGTGGTGAATCGGCTGTCTCAATTTACCATCATCCTT
The DNA here is from genome assembly GCA_023374045.1 of Limonium bicolor. Lineage (NCBI taxonomy): Eukaryota > Viridiplantae > Streptophyta > Magnoliopsida > Caryophyllales > Plumbaginaceae > Limonium > Limonium bicolor. The sequence continues at coordinate 375,547,606 of CM041776.1, forward strand.
TCTATGGGTAGCATGCCATCGGAGGTTCTCAGCATCTTTCTGAACTGCAAGCAAACGTTTGAATCGGGGAATTATCGGTAGATACCACAACACCTTCGCAAGAGAGCCCACTTTAGTGCTTATGTGTTTTGTCACCCTTTTTACATAGCGTGATTCCCCACATTCAGAGCAATGGTCATCCAACTCATTCTCCTTCCAATACAACATACACCCATTTGGACAAGCATGTATTTTTTTATATTCCATACCCATCGGACACATTAACTTCTTTGCCTCATAAGTTGTTGTGGGTATCACATTGTCCTTGGTAGTACATCCTTCAGCAGTTGTAAAAGATCTGTAAAACTGACATCACTCCATCCATGTCTCGCCTTCAGATTGAATAGTTTTAGGACAACACTCAATTTGTTTTGTGTTTGCGTTTCACATCCACTGTACAACGGTTCCTTTGATGCTTGCATCAGATTTTTGAATTTTTGGGTTTGTTGGAAAAATGTTGTTCAACATCTTCCATCATTGCATTAAGATCCTCCTGATCATCTGAATCACTACCTAGTGAATCATCTTGAGTATCCCCAAAATCGTGTGAAGCATCCATTTCTGATTGTTCTACAACGACGTTATCAGCACATTCAAACACTTGTACTGAATGTTGACCATGCAGTATTGTTATGGCTTCATAATCATCTGTAAACCCTCTGCGAATCAGATGATCCTTAATCTTGTCCACACCTCGGTATTTGAAGTCATTCTTGCAATCGACACAAGGACATCGAATATATCCCTTATCCCTTGGTTTAAGATTGTCAACAAGGACTTTGCAAAATTTATTGACCCCTTCTAGGTACTTGATGTCCAATCTGTCACTGTACATCACTGAGCGCTCCATCTCCTTTTTCAACACACACCAGATGTTGTGAACTCGTTCCATTGATCTCCTCTTTTTTTATTTATAGATTTAACAACCTAAACCTATCCAATCACCTTCGATCTCACCTAGGAACAAGTTAATAATATACAGTAGTTCAGTGATAATTTCGGCAGCATTACCCTATAGTTCTCCTAGTGTAGATATATATATATGAATTGTTTCAATTCACATATATATATGTACACTAGAAGAACACTACGGTAATGCTGCTGAAATTATCACTGAACTACTGTATATTATTAACTCATTCACAACCTAGATGGTGAGATCAAAGGTCATTGGACAGTCCCAACAGGGACTATCTAAGACATACCTCTATCAGGTAAATCTCAGACAGGTAATTCTATGTTTGAATTGATTTTCCATTGTTTAATAGAAAAACAAAAATAAATTGAAACGTTTAAATACCAACCTGATGAGTACTGGATGGTCAGCGCGAACAGCACAAGATAGAGAAGAGACAAGTGGACAGATGTTCTTGCACGTAGTATATGACACCTATTCAATGAAATAATAATAAGGTTTTAATTTTATAAAAACTTGAATAATTGAACATATTAAACAAACGATGGAATTAGAATCAGCTTAAATTCTGGAAAAAAATTGGCATGACCTTTGCGTATTTTTAGACACTCCACATTTTTTTAAGGCGGAGAAAAAACACAGTAGCATCAATAACATTTATTCTCCGCAAACCATACGAATTATTATCAGACAGACAAGTATATAATAATATATATGATCAATGAACAAAAACAACCACCCCATTTCAACTTAATCTCACATTTCACCACACTATGCAAATATATATTCTAATGATTGTAGAATACATATTGAGCTAGTATACAGCCCAGTCCAATGCTTAGCCCAGTACAATGTTAGTTTACAAATTTGTTCTTTTATCTTAATGCTAGATTAGTTAAGTTTTTGCTCAATAGAAATATTTATCTTTACAGAAAGATAAATAAGCTCATTAGTATATAATCATAGTCAGGCGATTAGTTTTGTAATACAACACTTTTACACATAATACACATACGCAACTCAAATCCTTTCATCTTCATCTTCTTGCTTTAGTCGTTCCTGTCTTCATGTTTTCCAATATGGTATCAAGAGCCTAGGTGCTTCTGCGGCTTCTTCAATTTTCTTCAAGAATGGCGGATGATGCGAACAAAGGGAAGAAGGAGGTTCAGTCGGCTCCCTCTGCATCAACCAACTCCATTATCGACATAAATGACCCAATTTATGTACATTCTGCGGAGAACCCAGGGTTAAATCTTGTTTCAAGATTTGATGGCAAGGGATTTCAAGGTTGGAAGACAGATATGATAACAGCCTTGAAAGTGAAAAATAAGTATGGGTTTCTTACCGGGAAAGTAGAGAAACCCGATGAATCGGATGTGATTCGGCGAGGAGCTTGGGAAAGATCGAATTCCCTCGTGCTGTCGTGGCTGAAGATGTCGCTTGGTCCAACCATTGCCGAGAGCGTTAGGTTTTGTGAAGATCCCAAGGAGCTCTGGGATGAATTGTTGAAGCGATTCGAGCACACCAATCTTGCCGTCATCCACGGCCTGAAACGAGAAATTTCGGACATTAGACAAGGCGAAGAGAGCATAGCAGATTACTATACCAAATTGAAGAGGGCGTGGGGTGAACTGGACTTAGCTTCTCCTTTTCCCAGGTGTACGTGCTCCGGTTGCACTTGCGGAGCCAGAGAATCCCTCAAGAAGTTGAGAAATCAGGATAAACTAGTTCACTTCCTCATGGGGTTGAATCGGAAGTATTTGTCCATCAGGGGACAAATACTAGCGATGAAGAAGATCCCGACACTAGAGGAAGCTTTCGCGCTGGTGGTTCAAGAGGAAGAACAGAGGGGAAATTCTTACCAGAACGACGATTCAATGTCGTTTTATAGCCAAGCCAGCACGGAGGAGAAAGTTCAAGAAACGCCCCGAAAAGATTCGACAAGAAGAAGATGTCGTGTTCTTACTGTAAGAAACTAGGGCACAGTCAAGAAGAATGTTTCCAGAAACTTACTTGCAGTCATTGCAAGAAACCAGGTCACGCCGTGGCAAATTGTTACCAAATCCATGGCCGAGACAAAGTCTTAGCTCGAAGGAAGAAGGCGTTTGCAAACGCGGTTTCGGATCCAGAGCCAAGTTACAACACAGAAGCTCAGGGAGAAGGTTTAACACCCAGACAAATTCAACAGATTGCAGAGATGTTCCACAATAAAGCCACAGATGCGAACACAGAGGGAATCGACTATTGTAACTTCTCAGGTAACAATACCTTCTGTGTTAGCAATAAATTTTGCCTAATGAGTAATTATTCTGGCAACACATTCAAAGGACAGTGGCTTATAGACTCTGGAGCAACCGATCATATGTCGGGAGCTAATTGCATGTTTGAAAACTGGAGAAGATTAGAGAGGGAAAGAACTGTACTCTTACCGGATGGAAGCCCGCAAGTCGTAACACTTGTCGGAGATGTGAGATTAGGAAACGATACGAGATTAAAGGAAGTGCTTTTCGTACCGGATTTCATGTTTAACCTAGTATCGGTGGCGAAAATGGTAAAGCAATACGATTGTGCTCTCACCTTTGATTCTTCTGGTTGCTATGCTCAGGACCGTATCACAGGGGAGAGTAGCAAGGTAGGAGACGGTCGAGACAATTTGTTCGTCTTGGATGCGGGCAGTCTCGACGCTTGGGCCAGGAGCAAATTGGGCCGCTCCAGTCTTTCACGCACTAACAGATCCGGCGCCATTCAAGACAGGCGCGAGAGTGGACCGGATCGACAGATTGTTTTGGGCTGCTATAATGATGTAGCTAATGTAGTCAGCCCAAAGGCTTTAGATATGCACATAAGGCTAGGACATGTGCCTTTTCGAAAGCTTGTAAAACTCGGGATAATAAAAGAGACAGATTTTTCTTCAGAATATGCCTGCGATGTATGCTACAAAGCTAGAGCACAACGTTTACCATTTGCCAATTCCACAAGCAGAACCAAGAGAGCTTTTGAGATGTTGCATATTGACGTTTGGGGCCCATTTAGTACCAACACATATAACGGGTACAAGTACTTTGTGTGTTTCGTTGATGATTATACACGTACTACTTGGGTTACTCTTATTAAGCAGAAGGGACACGCTTGGGAGACAATAGTTAACTTTCTTAGAATGGTGGAAAGACAATTTGATACAAAGGTCAAGGTGGTGAGAACAGATAATGCCAAAGAGCTGGGGTGTTCTAATGAGGGAAAAACTTATTATACGCAACAAGGAATTGTTCACCAAACTACTTGTTCTTATACACCTCAACAGAATGCCATAGTAGAAAGGAAACACAAATATCTACTGGAGACAGCAAGGGCAGTTTTCTTTCAATCCAACGTTCCACTTGAATACTGGGGAGAGTGCATTTTGTATGCAACCTTTCTGATCAATCGTCTGCCTACCAAGGCACTGAATGGTGTGACACCATATGAGAGTTTGTATGGTAGTAAACCCTCATATCATGAGATTAAGCCTTTTGGATGTTTGTGCTATAAGACAATTGTTGGTCCGAAAGGAGGGAAGTTTGAGCCGCGTGGGGAAGCTTGCATTTATTTGGGAGATGATCCAAGGAAAAAGGGGTATAAGATCATGAGTATGGAGACCCGTACTGTTGAGGTCTGTCGGGACGTTAAATTTCATGTACATGATTATCCCTTTCACAACGTGAGCATGCAACACCCACGACCAACAAATTTTGAGGGGAATCAGAACCCTATGCTCATAGATGAAGACCCACCTTTATTGCAAGCAACCCAGCTTGATGTGGAACCTTCCCCTGCTCAAGAGGCAACAGATTCAAATCAAACAGGATTGAGACGTTCAAGTCGAGAAGTCCACAAGCCAGGATACTTGAATGACTATATGTGCAATTCTGTTTTCAACAAATTCTGGATGAACGAGTGTATGGAACCGCGACACCTCCTGATCGTTCTGTTGCTCATTGTGTTAGTTTAACAGAAACTACACCCACTAAATCTGTGGCACTGTTTTCCATGGCTTCTCATGCTAAGACATCACCTCCGGATATGTCTGAACCATACAGTTATCAAGCCGCTGCACAACATGAACATTGGCGAATTGCCATGCATAAGGAGTTACAAGCATTAGAAGCAAATGATACATGGGATATTGTTACTTTGCCACGAGGGAAGAAGTTGGTAGGATGCAAATGGGTCTACAAAGTCAAACTCAAATCTGATGGATCGTTAGAACGGTATAAGGCTCGTTTAGTGGCCAAGGGGTTCACCCAACGTCATGGTCTTGACTACCACGAGACTTTTTCTCCAGTGGTCAAGCTCACGACGATCCGATCTCTCATTGTTGTGGCTCTCAGTAAGGGGTGGATTATTAACCAGCTCGACGTTAATAATGCTTTCTTGCATGGTGATCTTGATGAAGAAGTCTATATGCGATTACCTCAGGGTCTAGAGGTCACAGGGACCAACAAGGCATGTCGGTTGCGTAAATCATTGTATGGGCTCAAACAGGCCTCTAGACAATGGTTCTCCAAACTGGCCAGCTTCCTTCACACTCTTGACTTTGTCCAATCAAAGAATGATTATTCCCTTTTCTACAAGGAGACTACCCAGAGCAAGATATACATGCAGTTTATGTGGACGATATGTTGATCGTTGGAGCTTGTCAGCAGGAAATAGATGGGATTAAGCGGGCTCTAGACCTAAATTTCCGCATCAAGGATCTAGGAAGCTTACATTATTTCTTGGGAATAGAGTTTATTCCATATAATCAAGGCTATATTCTCTCGCAACGAAAGTTTTGCTCGGAACTCTTACAGGAGTACGCAAATACGGATGAAAGGACTTCAAAAGGCCCAATGGTTGTGGGCAAACAATTGCGTGTCGATGATGGGACACCTCTCCCGGATCCTACACTCTACAGACGATTAGTGGGTAAACTCAACTACTTGACTAACACCCGTCCAGATATCAGTTTCACAGTGCAGGTTCTTAGCCAGTTTATGAAAAATCCCAGTGATGTTCATATGGAGGCAGCCATGCATACTCTTCGTTATATCAGAGGAACCTTAAACTATGGCATCGTTCTTGCCAAAAGTTCTACTCCTCGTCTTGATCTTACTGCTTACTGTGATTCTGATTGGGCTGCTTGTCCAAACACCAGGAAATCTGTTTCCGGTTATTTTATTTTCCTAGGAGACAGTCCTATCTCTTGGAAGACTAAGAAGCAAGGCTCGGTGTCTCTTTCTAGTGCAGAAGCAGAATACCGTTCCTTGCGACGGGTAACAGCGGAATTGACATGGCTTACACGATTACTACATGAACTAGATGTTCCACACATCACACCCGTACCGGTCAAGTGTGACAACCAATCTGCTATATATATAGCACGCAACCCCGTTTTCCATGAACGTACAAAACACATTGAAATTGATTGTCATTTTGTCCGAGAGAAGATTCAACAAGGTTTGGTGGACATCACTTACACTCATACTTCTAATCAACTGGCGGATATGATGACTAAGGTTTTACCAGGAGTCAAATACAAAGAGCAGCTACCCCGTGTCGGCATGCGTGCAGATGACAAGTCAAGCCTTGGTAACCTTGCTTACCAACGGCTTGAGGGGGGGGGGGGTATTGGGCTAGTATACAGCCCAGTCCAATGCTTAGCCCAGTACAATGTTAATTTACAAATTTGTTCTTTTATCTTAATGCTAGATTAGTTAAGTTTTTGCTCAATAGAAATATTTATCTTTACAGAAAGATAAATAAGCTCATTAGTATATAATCATAGTCAGGCGATTAGTTTTGTAATACAACACTTTTACACATAATACACATACGCAACTCAAATCCTTTCATCTTCATCTTCTTGCTTTAGTCGTTCCTGTCTTCATGTTTTCCAATACCATCGAAGATTTTAATACCAAAGTTGGATAAGAGCATTACAATTCATACTAGAGTTAAGTCCAGTGGTGAACAAATTAAGAAGGCTTTGACATCAAATGGAGGAGTGGAACATGTCATAGCCAGATCGAACTTTGAATTCATAGTCATCTTTGCAGAGGAACAGGCGAGACATAAGTTCCTTCAAAGTCAAAAATGGAGTCATGAATGGAAAGTGGAAGCCTGGAAGGAGGATATCACACAACTAAAAAGGAGAGTAAATGTTATAGTTAGGGGCTCCCCAAGCCTGGAGCGAAGCCTCAGTCCGGAACATCTTGAGAAGGATTGACACGGTAATTGAAATAGAAACAGACATGAGCAGGTTGCCATTGAACCTGGAAGTATCTGTAACATTAGATACGTCAATTTTCAAAATTATAAATGAAGAGTTGGAGGTGATTTTTGACAATAAGGTTGGCTTCATGGGTATTGTGGAAGTATAGAGTGAGGAAATTGGGGAAAAGGTGGGTGAGATGAAACAGGCAGAGACTAACGGCAGAGTTTGTCAATCACCGGTGGCCGCCGCCGGCAGCAAGGACGTAGCCTCACCTGTGACAGTAATACGGATAGACAATGATGATCAGACAAAAAATATAGCCGTTATGGCCACACATGCCCAGATGAAAAGAGAAATTGAGTGCACGGGGAAGTGGAACGTCGGTTAGGAAGAAAGTATACGGAAACAACTAGAAAGTGCAGAGCTGTTGTGGAATTATTCGAACGAGGAGATAAGGAGTGCTAGTGGGAACTTAAAAATTAAAAAAGAATGGAGGCCCATTTTAGATGATCAGGCCCATAATGAGGTGAGCCCCCTAAATCACTTTCAACCAGGAAAGCAGGTCGGTGCAAAGCATGGGGAAGTCCAGTCGGGGAGCGATAGTCAAGATTGGCTCACGGCTGACCAAGAGAGTGAAGGCGAACAGATAGCTCAAGTTGGATCCCCGGTCATTCCAATCGATGATCGACCAACTGCTATAGATGGGAGCCGCGTACCTGGAGTTCAGTTGATGGTTGATATCTCACCTGAGAACAGTTCAACGTAGGATAACACTCGAAGATCTTTCAGATGTAAAAAGAACAAACCAGTACATAAGCTCACTCACGCCAAGATTTCTGCAGAGGCCCATGAATGTTTCAAGTATGGACAGAGGTTGCGCATACACTTCCCGCATCCAAGGAAGTCCCTTGCAAATATAGATCGTATTCTTAAAAAGGGTGGGAGAGGTAATCAAACATCACGGTGATAGCCTTTCAGTACATAAAAGGCATAGGAGACCAGAAATTGGACAATGACTAAATCTAGTTGAATTCTTGTGAAGAAGAAGAAAAGGATGGATTTTGCAAGTCCAAGAAGTAGAGGTGACGAAGGTTCTTCACAAATAAAGATGGGAGGAGGAAAGTTTGAGATCAAGAGGATTGGAAAACATGGAATTATGTCAAAGAAGCTTCAAATCCTGGAATAGGGAGTAAAGGACAGATGATCTCAAGGCTTATATAGCTCTCTGCTGGTGTAGTTGAATTTGGTAGTTTTGGTGGTATAGAGGAGCTGTATTGGTTCTATTTCTTTTCCTGTTCTATGTTATTTTCTCGTACTTTGTGTGTTGTCTGTTCTTGGCAAGGACTATCCTATGATGTACAAACCGTTCACGGTTATTTCTGCTACATATGTAGCCCCCTATAAAAAAAGTCCAAGATACATAAGATGTATAAAAAGAACATTAATATCAAAGGTGAATTAAAGTATACATTTTTACTAGTCATAATAAATAGTAAAGTATACCAATCACTCAAAAATACATATTTACACACTTTAGGACATTAAAATCATGCTGGTAACAAACTAACACATGATATAAGTCCAAATGTACAAGTTATAAGCTATAACATTACAAATGAAGCAAAAAGACAACCTTACCCTTGTAGAAAAATTCAGGCCGCCAAACTCCAACCATGAGGCTGCCACCTTGCTAACCAAAATATATGATTTGAATGAGCTTAGTCACCAAATAACTATTCAAGACCCATGTTTTGCCATTAAGTCATTATAAGTCAAGTATTACCTTTTCTCTTTCCTCCTCCACCCTACCAGCTGAGATCCTTCCCTCTCTTCACCATTTTGCTGTGAATTGGTGTTCTTGAAGCAAGTTTACAAGAAATCCAACTCCCACCCCATAAGGTAATGTCGTAAGCCCTATATTAGTTCATTATCTTCATCTTTTCAAGGGCTGTCCAATAAACTAACTTTCAACCTTTCTCCATGGATATAATTCATCAGTGAGATGGCCTTGCAAGGAGGAGGTAATTCTCGGCTATAACAAGGGTCAAAGAGCAAAGCAAGTGTTAAATCAACCTTAAGGTAAAAAATGTGCTCTAAGCTCCAACCTTCCTTTCTATTTGTATGCTGGCTTATTCTTATGAAAAAAACCCTTTATAATCTTCATATTCTCATGCTAGAACCTTGGTGGATTTCAATCCCCTTGGAGGTGGCCGAAATAACTCAAAAACCCTCATTTAAGAAGGTCACAAGAGTAAGCATTCTAGCTTATGTTTTTGTGATTTGATCCACCATTTTGGCTTGTTTTTATAAGGGGAAAAACCCTTCATTCTTCTGAAAAATAGGGTTGTGGAAAACTTGGGAACAACTTGTGATTCTAAGGTAAAAATCTATGTTTTAAGACCGTAAATCCTTCCTATGGTTAGTTTCTGTTTTGAGCTGAACCATGACTATACCTTTCTGTATAATGAATGTCAAGAGGTGTATAAATACCCCTCCAAACTGTTGTGGGTGTCCAAGGAGAAAAACCTAAGCAAAAAGTCATTTTCAAGGTAAAAGATGAACTATATCTTAAGCCTTGTTTTAATCAGCTTATAAACTAATGTTTAGGGTATAAAATCTGACTTAGCATTTTATGTTATGCTAATAGTCAGCTGGTGTGAAGAAACAAGGAGCAAAGCTTCAAAAATCAAAGGTATAAACCTTAATGTAATTATTAACATATTTATATGCTTAAGAGCTTATTGTCGTGAGTGAACTGAAATAAATGGTCACTTTTGACCTTAAAATGACTAGGAAATGTTATAGATAACTTTGGCTAGTCACTTAAAAGATTTAAGTAACATAATTGACAAATTTAAGACATTATGTGGAAAATTGGTAATATGAAAAATATAAGAGTGAGGCCGAAATTTTACTGCATATTTTGAAGATATTTAAGTGTAATTTTATGATAAAAATTTAAGTTGTAATAAGGATATGTTATTAGGCCATTTTACAAAGTTATTTAATGTTTTATTTACATTTAAATTAATTATTACACTTATTATAAACTTTGGGGCCAAAAATGTAAATAAACAAAAATATATAGGATGTAGGAATATATGGCTGAAATGTAGGCTTTAAAAAGAGTTTAAATAAAAATTATAAGATTTTATAAAGTTTTGGGGTCAAATTGTACTTATAGGAAAATTTAGGGTAAGTCTTGTAATTACTAAAACCTTCTGGTCAAAACTATGTTTAGAAGTCAAACATTGACTATATAGGAGACTTTGACCAAATTAGATAATTAAGTAATTAAATTACCAACTTATATTAAGTTATGTATTAATTTGTAAAAGTTACATAATATTTGGGGGGGAATGGTAGTAACTGAAAATTCTGGGTTGAAAAATGATTTAGAACAGACCTTGGCCTGTTGTGAAATTTTAGGAATTTATGGAGTTAAATTTGGAGTTATGGAGAGAGAATTGTATAATATATGGTTTTTATGACATTTATGAAGTTTATGTAATAAAAAGGGTAACTTAGTAATTAAAGAAACTTATGGAGGTTGAGGAATAATTCTGGACAGAATGGTGGTCTGTTCAGAATTTTAAAAATATGTTATAACCATAGGTTATACAAATATAAGGATACGAATATCATAATATAAGATATATGATATAATTGTAACAATATAATAACATTTGGGGTTATTTTGTAATTTCTAAAAGTATGGGTGAAAGAAATAAAAACTAAAAGACCTAGGGTCTGTTTGGTTATTTATAAGATATTATAACTATTGGTTATAAATTATATAAGTGTATAACGTATAATATATAGGTTATGACTATAATATAACAGTTATATATATATCATTAATGTGGTAGCTTTGTAACTAAAGGAAATCCAATAGGCTGTTACGAAATTAAAAGTATTTAGAAATGAAATTTATAATATGGTTAATAATGTTAAGAGTTATAACATTATAAGATAACAATATTCATTAAGGAAGAATGAATATATTATAAAGAAATACTATATTAATAAAAATAGCTCTATAATTCATATGTATAAATAAATAAATGATATGAAATGGATTATATAATATGGTTGAACAACCATATAATATCATTAGTGGGGTAAAATAAGGTGAGAAGATATAATTATTAAACATTAGGTAAAGGATTCTAATGTTAAGAAATAAATTAACTATGTAACAATGGTGAGTTATATAATTCAAGGCATTTTAATATGAATTATATAGGTTTTGTATACGGATAAAATTAACGAAGATGAATACAATTGAGTCAAGTCAACTACCCTGACTTGGTCAACTAAATTGACCAACCTTTGGGCAATAAAATACTAAGGAGAAATGTATAACATAAGAACAAGTCATACATAAAATATAGTGACAACTATATAAATGTACAATTGTACAATATTGTAACAACCTACAATGAAAGGAAGTAGGTCATTAGGAAATAAATCCTAAGTTGGAAGTATACAATGTACTATACATATAATATAACATTGACATAACGAATCCCGAGTAAACCTGAAAACCCGAGAGACGACAGTGGTTTAATAATGGGGAATAAAACCGGGGATGATTAGTGACGGTACGGGGTGCCGTATAGTTTTGTATGCATGGAATACTAATACGTAGTGTGATACGTATTCCAGATTCATAGAGATTTCTTGAGAAGCACCGGATTAGCGTGATATACATTACGCTAGCGTTTTTCGGTGAACGGTATGTTGTTATGTGTCTCGATTGTTTCTAAGGATTTCCTCAGTTTAGTGTTCTGTGAAAATCTGCGATAAGATTGAATGTTTGATTATGTGAATTAATATGCATGAATTGTATATTAATGTTGTCTTATTATTACTGTTGTGCGATAGCAGTATTGTTTGTATATATGAACATATATATATAAAATGAACTAGCGGCAATGATGCTATCTTATATGTGTAATATAAGGAACGTAAGAAAAACGTTGTAGCATAGGATAATAAGATATATATTATTCGAGACTTATATACGGAGCATTTGCCTATTTAACGCCGCTCTGTATCTTACATTCGAATGATATGAATCACCTAGAGACACTAGGTATAAGACCTTATTTAAGGCGCACATTCAAAATGTTACACTGGATCCCGAGTTGATATACTTAGGATTGGATTAATGACCTTAGTCTGCAGTGTTATGGTAATGGTAATGCGATGGTATAAATAAACCAAGAGGATGTGGCTCTTGGTGCGCGCTGTGATCACAAAAACGATATCAGGATGTCCGCGTACGGATCCGTAAGTATCAAGAAAATTCCCGCGAACTAGAATGGTTCATTGGTCGGATACTCTACCGCAGGAGTGGCTACTGCTGGTGGTGACCTGCCAAAGATATGGGTAATGGTAGAGACGCATCGTTTTAACGAGACGTCGTCATTAGGCATAACTGAACAACTTATGAACAGCTACATAGCTCATATATTCGGCGAATATTATTTGAGGCTCGAATGCCAAGTTGGGAATAAATACTTGTTTATAATTCTCGTTGTTTCGCCTAGTTGTTTAGTACTTATGCTATATTGTGGTGTGTTATATGAAACACATGTGAAATGGTTGTTTATAGTATGACTATTACTGTTATTTATTTTACAGTTTAAATGTAAATCGGTATTGCATGCAAATGAATCTCATGCTCTCGACCAATTAACTGGGGGTCCGAGGGGGCATGATAGGCATGTGATAGCATACTCAGTAGGGGTTGATTCCATACCACAAACCATATTAATTTTCAGGAGAGTAGCTGACTGTCGACGCGGGGTGTGACTTTTTGTCTAGTGGTATATTTTGGAGACCTTCGTAAACTTTATTTTGGACTCGGGTTTGTAAACCGAGGTGTATATTTGTAGATGCTCATGTACGGATTTATGTACGGGATTTACTTACGTTTGTATTACTTTGGATATTAAATGCTATCTATCTCTTGTAGTCACTGCGGGTAGACGTTTCGTATTGTGATTATCTTGTAACGCGTTATCACTCGTATGATCGAGTGAGAACGGTAACACCGGTAGTTCAACAGTCTTTTAATTACCACTGTGATTTAATTGTTTAAGTACAACGATTAGACGGAAAGTTAGGAGCCGTATTAGTAGGGGTGTTACATACTTGTAACTAATATAACTCATTTTAGTGAATCATTAGTCTCGTTGATATGTGCAAATATATACATATAAGTAGTATAGATTTTTAAATTTTTTTAAACTTGTCAAAACATATCTATGCTCAAGCTTTTCAAAATAAGACCAAATATGGATATGTTTTGTCAAGTTTAAAATTTTATATTAGTTACATGTATATATCTGCATATATCAACGAGACTTATGATTCACCAAAATTAGTTATATTAGTTACATGTATATCTGAACAATGGTGCAAATTTTTTTCATTTTGGACTTATATTTTAAAAGTTACAGTTATTTAAAGTTTAATCACTCTTAACATGACAACTTAATATACAATCAACAACACCAAAATAACATGCCAACTGCCATGTAAGCGAGCCCGTTCCCAGCTTCCTGTGGCCATGCCGCACTATCTAATTTGTCATCTCAAGAATGCAACTGTAATATCCCAGAAAAGCCTAGTTAGCCTTAATGCCCTAACTGTATAAAAATGTGTTTTTGTAGGTATAAGTGTCTTGCTGAAAATTTTCTGAAAAATATTCCAAAAGAATGTTCTGGAAGAAATGTACTGATACCTGGGTAGCAGCCATAGTCACCGCCGCCCTTTTCAGGTGTCCTCTTCCTATTGTTAACCTCAATATTAGTCTACCAACACATGCCACATGCCTAAACTGATTATTCTTTTTGTGATAGTGTTACGTGTGTATTACCTTAGGATTAAGGAACCGTCTTTGATTTCCTCCCGATGAAGTAACTCTGTTCACCACAAATATTACCGTCAGCGTACTGAAACGTAAACCTCTATATAAACCCACGTCTCTACACTCCTCTTGTACAAGATTGTTGTCATACTCACTTAGAAGCTAAGGAAGTTACTGAGAGCTAGCTAGCAATCAGGGAAGGAAGGTGGAGCTGGTGTGATGAGCGTTCTGTTTTAACGTACAAGTCTAGGCACTGGAAGAAGTTATTCTATAGCTGGTAAAGTAAAGTATTAAGGTAAATCGTTGTGTTCACTCAAATTATGTATCTTATTGGTAAAATTGTTGCATTATTCATTTGTATGCTTGGTTTATGATTGATGAATATGTTATTACTAAATGTTATGGCATGAACTATTATATTTTCCTTGGGAAGTGTTCGCTTCTGTTCTGGAAGAGTTATGAGTATGGTAATATGTGGTTGTGGTTACTTGTGATTATTAGCATGGTTTAAATGATTGGTATATAGTTTAAGTGAATTGGTGAACTAAGTTTTGGGTGGTCTCTGGACGTGGTTATTGTTTTCACTTGATAAAGGAAGCTATCTTTGAACTTGAACAAATTCTTACATTGATTTTGCACCGCTACTAATGAATTGCGGTGAAGCTCTATTATCTACTCCTTTGGGTCGAAAATACCTTATGAGGGGTGTCCACACTTAAGAATATAGGGTGAGGTGAGTATGGTTGTTGTGGTCCCTTATTGGGTGTTCGGTGAGCATTGGAAAGTATTATTGCTACGGTCCCTTATTGGTTGTCCGGTGAGCATTGGTTGAATTGAGACTTTATCCCTTATCATAGTAAATTGTGTGATATTGATATTTGATATAATTATGTTGGTTATGACAATTGTGGTATATGGCTGGTGATGTGTGATTTATTTGATGTTTGCTTACTTGGTGAATAACACTTATCTAAGTTGTGGAGTATGTTTTGTTAAATGGTTTATGAATTATTATTGGTTTAAGTATACAAAATGCTTTGCTATCTGAATGTAAGAAGACGTTATGGATTCTATGTACCTCAGTTGAATGCTCTGATAGTTGTTATATCCTGCTAAAAGTATTTCCAAACAAAATGAATTTTACATGGTGAAACGATGATTTACTTAGTTTAACTGATTTGTGTAGCCCCTTTCTGTGTTTGTTTGGATTTATGGTTGCAGGTTGTTGATTAAAGCTTGGTTAGGGGAGTTGGAGGGGAACATCATGACTTAGTCCATTATAGTTAGGTTTTGAGTTCTTCCGGAAGACCCATTTTTGTAACTTTGTACCAGAATCATGTAAAATTGTTATTTATCAATATAATGTATGTTTCGGGTATTATTGAAGTTAGTAACTGCCTTCGCACTCACTTGGGTGAGTGTGGCGGTAATACCATGATAGGATTTTAACTATTTCTGCTGCAAAGTTGTTAATGGAATGAAGCTATAAGTGGTAGAAAATCGGGGTGTTACGGCAACCAAAGGTAGTTGGCTAGTTGCTAATATCTCTGTCTCAAGTTGTAATTCTTGTTGCTCAATTCATTCTCATAGAAATAATAACCATATGCATGTCGAGTCTTTTGATCGATGGTGTGGGCACGCCGCTGAAAGAATGGTGCGGTTCTCTTATGTAGCATTCCAATTTTGTATGTTGATTGGATTATTTATTTGACACATGAGTAAGAGTAAAATTTGTATTAACCTTAAATGATTGTAGCTTTTAAACATATGTTCAAAATGAAAATATTTTGCACCATTGTTCAACTAAATTTAAACACTTCAAAACAAGACCAATCATGGATATGTTTTGAGAAGTTTAAAATTTTATATTAGCTACATGTACGTATGTGTACACATCAACTACACTTATGGTTCACCATACAAAGTTTAAAGTACATCATACAACAATAATACATCACAAAACAATAATGATCCGTTATCTTTTCAAAAGTGATACGTCTGGAAAATATATGAGTCATCATATAAGGTTTAAAATACATCAAATAATTATATTACATCACAAAACTACAATAATACACCACAAAAAATGATTTTTCGGTTCCAAAGTTTGCACGTCAAGAAATATATGCTTCACCACTTCTTAGTTAATGAATCATAATACCAATTTTATAAATTAATCATTAATTTAGTGTATCATAAAAAATAAAATAAAATAAAATTGAAAAACATATCATGATTGGTCTTATTTGAAGAGCATAAATTTAGATGAACTATATTTTTCCCATAACAGTCCAGACAATGTAATGACTGGATTGAAACCTAAAAGCCATAGTGTTTTTCCAACGGCGTGGCCGCTCCACCGTATTTAGGTCGAATCATAGTCCAAGTGTGGAATTGTTTAAATTACGATTTTAGAAGTGGAAAGTGCTGAATTTGATATTAGAAATTCCATAGATCAGTATAATAATGTTATAAAATTGAGAGATGAGAGTCAAAGAGTATAGAAGACAAGGAAGGAGGAAATAGACAATATTTTTTATGTTTCTTGCATTTCATCACATCCTTACATAGTACAAGATATCATCATTTACTGGACCTTTGAGTGACCCATAACTAAGTTGAAAATATAAACATTAAAGATCTTTGATAGTTAAGCAAACAAAGAGTCTAGAGGAGGTTTCGAGACACCAATGAAGGTCCCAGGTAGAGAAAAAACATGTGCATGTACATTCACTAAATATTGTGATTTACAACAAATAACTTGTTAGTAAATGTTTTCTTTTTCGAAACAATATATGTAGGTTGTCCATACGGTTTGTTGATTAGTCCAATTATAACCAAAAATTGAATTTTTTTTTGGTTTTTTAACCGTTTTTCATAACTTTTTTTGAAAATTTTGGTTTTCAGTTAACCAAATTTTATTTTGGTTCGGTTATTGAAGAGAATATTTCGGTTAACCGAATAACTGAAATATTTTTAAAATTAAATTAAAATTTATAAATATTGTAAGTTTTATTTTTAAAATTTTGGTTAACTAAATTTAGTCCAGTTAACCGCAACTAATTCAGTTTTCAGTTATTAAGTAGAAAAAAAATTTAGTTTTCGGTTATTGAACTGAATTTCGGTTAATTCAGTTATAGCCGAAATAACCAAAAACTTGTTTTTTTTTTAATTTGGTTTCAGTTAACCGAATGAACAGTCCTGTGGATTTCGATAGAATCTTTAAAGGATAGTAAAAAACACTAGTGAAATAATGAGAAGAACCGGGCAAATAATGTTCTACAAGATGGACCCACTCGGTAAGTTGTACTCCCTCCAACCTGAATTGACCGTCCTGTTTATTATTTGAACACGTCATTTGACTTTAATATTTAACATATAAGATAAAATAATTTTAAAAATTTTAAGTTTGGCATATGATTCCGTACATGATAAACTATATATTACAAATTAATTTTAAAAATTATTTTATCTAATATGCTTTATATTGAAGTGGAAAAACGTGCCAAAAAATAAACAGGACGGTCAATTCAGGACGGAGGGAGTATATGTTGTGTGATTAATTTTTTGAAATTACATGAAATGATATTTTTTATTGCTAATAAAGAAAAGTCAATAAAAATAGTAAATTTATTAATTTAAATGTTGGTTCTTTTCCCTGAAATTCATGAAATGTCACTCCAGTTACTGTATTGTTCAGTTCATAAAATAAACAATTCTAAGTAACTAATTTAATACAGTGAAAGGAAATAAAATTTTAAAAATATATATAATAATTCACGTATAATAATTCAAGTTTTTTTATAATAATTCAAAATATCGTTTTTACACATTGAAATAGATGAAGAAAATTAATAATTAACAAATGTCCTATAAAAGTTCATAACAAAATTTCTTTTCCTTTTCTTTTACTTTCCGTGATACTTCGCCTTCTTTTTCTATTATTTACAGTGTAGTTGAATAATGATAATATCTCTATTTATAAGCAAAACTAATCCGAAGTGCATGAGATAGTTGTATATCATTTCTTTTTGATCAGAAAGAGATAAAGCTTTTATTACTTAGCCATTAACGGCGTGGGAGAGCGAACTCTCAAGGTCTAGGATCCTAGTACAAACGGCAGGGGGAAACACAAGTTTCCGAAAGCCCCTATGGCAATCTAGAGCAAGCTTTGCCAAACAGTCAGCCAGAGCATTACAAGTTCTACTAATCTTTACAATAGAGCAACTATCAAACATAGAGACTAGCCGAATGCATTCCTCAATAATACTCTCATTAGGAAGGCCACCATGAGATTTCCTCTTGAGTTGGTCGATAACTATTTGTGAGTCAGTTTCAACAATAATGCTTAACACCCTCATCCTTTGCAAGTCGAAGGCCATTAAGGACACCCCAGCTTTCAGCTTCATGGATACTCGACATCCCCATCTGATGAGTGAAGCCACAAATCCAAGACCCATTGTGATCCCGAATTACCCCGGCTGCTGCCACAGTACCATCCTTACTCATGGCTGCATCTGTGTTGACTTTGAAAAGACCCATCTGAGGAGGTTGCCACTTAGCAGATCCTTCACAATTGCTTTGAGGAACTTTAACAGTGCTGGCATCTTTGGAAGAAACCACAAGTTCCGTAATCTTTTTTATGATAACACTGAAATCCAATTTTTCTGCAGCAGACATGTTGTTGTGAAACTTGTAATTCCTCCACCACCAGAGGGAGTGGCAAATGATAGCAAAAATCTGATTCCAGTCTACATCATGCATTCCAGAGCCCCATCTCTTTCTGGATAAGTTCTTTGCTAACCACTCTTTAATACTCAGACCTGGCAGAAAGAATTCCGGATATTGCTGCAGATCGAAAGCATCCCAGACAGCTCTGCTGACAGAGCAGTCCCTCATAACATGGATCTCGTCCTCCTTGCAGCCACACAGGGAGCAGGCTTCATCTGGCAGTAAACCTCTAGAGTGTAAAAGGGCCTTGGTCTTCAGCTTCTGGTGAGCAAGGAACCAGAGAAAAGTTTTCACCTTCTCAGGAATCTTCAGTCTCCATATAAGATTCCAGAAATTGTCTTTTAGGCCTGTAGTGAAAAATTTCTCATAGACAGAAGAAACTGTTAATTCACCCGAGGGGTGGTGAGCCCAAATAATATTATCAGGGATTTCCTCATTAAATATTGCCTTGCTAGCTAGGGAGTTTAAAATAACAGGAGGAAGGAGATTTGAGATAGAGTCCCATCTCCAACCATTACCTGATTGCCAAAAGTGATTAACAGTTACATCCAAGTTAGTATAAATAGGTTGGGAAACAAAAGAACATAGAGGCTTATCCACCAACCATTTGTCCTTCCAAAAATTTATAATTCTACCATTACCTAGTTTCCATCTGGAGCCTTCTGAAATCAACCCCCGACCACCAATGATACTCTTCCAGACAGGGGAAGCTCCCTTACACTCTGGGTTTCTATACTTCTTTAGAAGTACTTTAGCCCAGAAACTATCCTGCTGTCTGAGCAGTCTCCAGCTCAGTTTGGCTAAGCAGGCCTGGTTCATAGATGAAGATTTCCTAATGCCAAGGCCTCCCTCCAATTTGGGTTTGCAAATGGTGTCCCAAGCGACTGTATGGAGCTTGCGGTCTGTTTCCTTATGCCCCCAAAGAAAGCACCTGCTCAACTTATCTAATTTATTACACACAGCAGCAGGTAAAGCCTGAGACATCATATTAAAAATAGGCACCGAGCTAAGCACAGATTTCACAAGGGTTAATCTACCAGCAAAAGATAAGGACTTTTCCTTCCAGCCACTAATCCTATTCTGAACTTTATCAATCAGGTCCTTAAATTTCTTATTTTGAGATCTGCCACGGAGAATATTAATACCAAGGTATCTACCTAGGTCATCAGCAATTGGGATCCCTATACTCCTACTGATAATTGTTCTCTGATCAGCAGGCACATTCTTTGAAAACATGATACTGGACTTGTCAAGGCTAACTTTGCCTCCTGAAAGCTCACAAAAACCCCACAGCAGTCATCATATTTGCCAGGTTCTCTTTTGTGGCAGACCCTAACAAGACTAAATCGTCCGCAAAAAATAGGTGGGATAACTGGGGTCCATTTCTGCTCAGTTTGATAGCTTCCCACCTACCCTCTTGTACAAAGATGTCTATCATATGGGAAAACCTTTCCATACAAAGGACAAACAGATAGGGAGATAAGGGGTCCCCTTGTCTAATGCCTCTAGAGGGATAGAATTGTCTAGACTCACACCCATTCCATAATACTTTCATGGAGACAGACTCAACACAAGACATAACTAGCTCAATGAAACTAGTGGGGAGGTTAAGACAGTTTAGGGTATCCCGGATAAATCTCCAAGAAAGTCTATCATATGCTTTCTCAAGATCAATCTTAATGACAGCCCAACCTTTCTTAGATTTGACTTTATTCATGGAATGGAAAACCTCCTGCATGAGAATGTGATTATCCTGGATGCATCTACCCGGGACAAAGCTAGTCTGTGTAGGGGAAATAACCTCAGGAAGGAAGGACTTGATTTTATTAGCTAGAATTTTAGAAATGACTTTATAGATCACATTGCACAGAGCTATGGGTCTGAAGTGCTTCATACTAATCGGAGACTGGATTTTTGGAATCAAACAGAGGAGAGTGGAGTTAATATTCGGGTCATTTCAATTAGAAACTTTGATCCACCATGAAACTCATTAATATTTACAGTGTAGAAAATTAATAATTAACAAATGTTCCTATAAAAGTTCATAACAAAATTTCTTTTTCCTTTTCTTTTACTTTGATCCACCATGAAACTCATTAATATTTTAAATAAACAAACTCTTTACGTTTTTTATGTTTATTTCTATTTAAAATGTTATCATATATGATAAGAAAATTTACTATCAGCTTATAAATATCCCACAAAATAATAATCTCACTATTTCCTTTCAAATGTATATATTTTAGGGAAGAAAAAGGCTGAAGAGTAGAAAGTTAAAAAAAAAGAGAAGAAAATTAAAAAAATAGGTTTGAATTTTTTGATATTTTAAATTATTTTTTGAATGTTATTACTTTTTCAATATATTTAATTAGTTTTATACAACCTCTTATTTTAGAGGATAGGAATGGGTTTGTAGTAGTGACAAGCTCTTGAAATGCAAAATTAACCACTAGAGGAAAGAACTAGTTTTATGCTACACCAGTATCTTGTGAAGCTACCCTATAGTGGTGAACTAGTTGTTGGACTCATAAACTAGCCGTTGAATGTTAATTTAATCGAAGTGACATTTCACAAACATACACAAGAGCAAAACAGTCTTTTTTTTCTTCTTCTTTACACAAAAGAGACGATCGTCAGACCTGAGTGTTATTTCCTAAGTTTTGGGAACAAGTAAATGCATTTCATAATTTTATCGTTGTTAGTAACATCACATGAATTAGCCAAGAAAGAAGTAATAACATTTTATGAAAATTTTCAAAAAATCATATATTTTATAAAATAAAGTTACTTACATTTTAATATTTGTTTTGTTTTTCTGTATTACACACTATAACCTCAGAATTGTGAGTGAACCAATTATTAACAAATTTTGATAGATGCTATTTGATGAAATAGCTCATAGATAGGGAAAAAGCTCATAGTGGAATTTTGAAAACACTACTCAAAACACGTGAATCCCGGACCCAAGAAAGTGTTTTGCATGTAGAAATAATTTTTGGTGGCCTAAGGCAATTATCGGTGTCGGTAGTTATTATATCAACTTTTAGAACTTAATTTAGGGTAGATTATTTATTTGACAACTATGGTTATATCTTAAACATCGCGGAGGAAACTAGCGTTAGTAAATAATCTATGTGCGGCATCTACCTGGATTGCGGCCCCTAAGAATCGAAAGAAAATCCAAAATAACACTCCTCTCCTAAAATATTACTCATATTAACCTCCTTTCAAAACGAATTCCCGAAATAGCACTCCCAGGAGAAATCGTCTCTTGAAGAGACGATTTCATCAATTATGAAAGTAGAATCGTCTCTTCAACAGACGATTTCACTTATTCCCGCGCCATGTAGGCGCATGAGTCAGCGGGATGGAGGGACGGTGAAATCATCTTTGATGATTTCACCTTTTGTAGAGACCGCGGCTTATTACCCTTGAAATCGTCTCTTCAAGAGACGATTTCATTAAATATTGAAATCGTCTCTTGAAGAGACGATTTCACGGGTTCTAAATTCACCGGAGAATTTTCTCCCTTCCCACTCTTTTCACTTTCGCTTCTACCCTACGAACAATAGAGCGCTCTGTATAATCGCCAGAAGCATCACCGCCGTCCTCAACTCCGCCTGCCGCCGCAGGTTGCGCTGCCGACCACCAAGCTCCGCCGCCGACTACCTGCTACATACACTACATACTGAGGTAAATACCTAACTCTAAATTAGTTAGGGATTGCTAGAAAATTAGGGATTGTTATAATTGGTTAATTGTTAAATTGGGAACTTATTATATGTGGTTGTATGTTAAATTGTAGTGGTAATTGATTGTTTGTGAAATTGTAGTGATAATTGATTGTTGATTTGTGAAATTGTAGTGAATATGGATTGTTTGTGAAATTAGGAAATTGTGGTTTTTTGTGAAATTATGGAATGTTGGGAAACTATGGTTGTTTTTGAAATTGAAGTCACATTTTGATTGTGTGAAGTGTGATATGAAATTATATGTAATTGAGAAAGTTGAATTATAGTTTTAGTTGCTTAATCTTAGTGTTTTACTAATTATGGTGTTAGTTTATTATTTTCGGTTTTTGTTTGGGTAATTGTGACTGCAATCAGCCAATTGTTGGGAATGGTTGATTAAATCTTTGATTATTTGATGGTGTTATCAAATAGGTGGATATGTCCGCCTTTATCCAGCTTTTGTGTCATGTTAGGGGTAAATGGAGCTGATTACGAGGGTGGGAAGAAGAAGCTCATTTTGGTTAGTGTCGACACCAATCATGAGTAGCTTATTGCTCAGATTGGTAGTTGTTTCGGTATAAACATGTTCACCCATGAAGTAAAGGTGTCATAGATGAAATACCCCAAGTTATAGGGAAACCCTAATTCCCGGAAGTCCCGCAAACGCTAGAAACCCTAATTTCCAGAAGTCCTAGAAACGTTAGAAACCCTAGTTCCCGAAAGTCCCAGAAGTCCCAGAAACCATGGAGATGGCTCTAAAAACTTTAGGAAAGCCTTGGAAACTTAATAAGATCCTAGGAAACCCCAATTACCAGAGATTGAAAGCCTTAGAAAATTCTACAAGACCCGGTAAAATTCTAGTAGTCGGAAATGCCCCCATAGCTAGTTTTACTCCATCATAATCACTTTTCTCCTTAGGAAACACCTTAAACAGCTTAGTAAGCATGAGGTGGTGACCTAATTGAGGTAAGCACGAGGTGGCGACCTAGTTGATAGGAAGCATCAGGTGGCAACCTAGTTAACCTAAGCACGAGATGTCGGGAGGCACGAGGTGTCGGGAAGCACGAGGTATCGTGAAATGATTGGTTAAAAGATTTCCACACAAGCTAGCAAGCAAGTAGGGAGGTGAAGGAATCTAGTAGGAGGTGTCACAAGGTCATTAGCTAGATTGTAAGTCAAAGTAAAACAATTGCTCTTAAAACACCTTAATTAAACATAATATCATTTATTACATATTATCATTAGTTTTCAGCCCATGATGGCTCCTCCCTTGGCTGACCACGTCCCATCCTTGTCACCAACTATGTTTCATCTTTAAACAAAGCCAAACTAATAGCCAATAAGAGAAGGATGGGTGTTAAGCTAGTGTCACTCTTATAAGCCTTTCATTTGCCTTAAGACTTCTCCTTTTCTGCCTATAAGAAAGGGGCCATGCCTAGGCCTTCCAACACACAGAAAACATATTCTCCTACCTCATTAAACCCATAGAAACACGAATTATAAGGTATAGCAAGCTAGCCATTCAAGAACATCAAAACAGAAGCCAATTACCTTCCCAGTGCAGAAGCCGTGTAGAAGTGAGGTTATTTGGAGGTCTTCCCAGGCGAATATTGGTATTGGTATCCTCATTTAGCTATTTGAAGTACCTAACTATTGGTGAAGATAGATGGTAAGAAGGAGCCAAGTAGTTCTCGTGCTCCACCATTCTTTCCCCATGTGCCAATTCTGGCGATGCTTTCTATTTGTGCTATTTTGGCAGCTTATGCTGTGTATCCCTTCTAATTCTTTTCATGGTGTGAAATTATACTCTTCAATCGTGATTTTGATGTATAATAAGCCCCGAGAAGTTCTGGGAAACTTGGTGAACAAACCTTGAACTTTTGATGTCATTTTTTGTGAATTTGGTGCTTTAACTTGAAGCCAGCTTGGTGTGTGATTTTCGTGAACAACTTCCGTGGGTTTTTAGCTAAAAATATGAGTGCTCATCCCTTTACAATACTCCAGTTCGTGGGTGTGGAGGGTGATTTTTCGGTATGAGGGGGTATCTAAATATAGTCTAACTAAGAAGTCTAGATCCTAGGAATTTGCCATTCTGTGGATGGTGAAAACCCGTTATTCTTGGCATCCCTCAAATACCTACTAAATCGTCCGTCTTTCCCAGAAAGCATAAAGGGGAGTGCAAGTGTGCACTACACCCGCTCTCAATGGGCTCCACGCGGACTTATGCCCTAAGGGCGGAAATTGACTAGAGTCGCCACCTAGTTTGACCTAAGATACTAGGAAGGAAGGGAAGGAGGGTTGTAAGAACCGTTGGTTGACTTTGAATGTGTTGCCTATGGATAGGGACTTATCTGGTCAGATCAGAGATTCTACTATGGGTTCGCACTGGGTTTACCCCTCAGAAGTGGCAACGACCACGACTTCGGATTGGTGCCCGAGGAAACCTCGGTCACCAATTGTCGGGATTGCCTTCTTTCAAAACCCTTTTAGAGAGATTCATTTAAAAGCCAAGGATAGGATTAGGACAGGAGAAGAGAAAACGAGTGGATGAGGCGAGCTTTTCTGCCAAGCTGGTGCCAAATGAAAGGATTGGTGAATTCAGATGAGTACAAAATGAAGATTTGAGGAGAGTCTTAGATTGAGTGAATATTCAAGACTTGAAATCTAATGGTTGGGAGTTTGTGGGATTCGAAGAAGGTTTAAGCGTTTTGAGAGATATGAGAGCCACCTTAGAAGGGGAAAAGGGGGTTTTTGTTTGGAATGGGGTCGCACCCTAGATGGGCTGCCTACGTACTCAACTCCATGTTGAGATCAGACCTTACGTAGTTCACGGTATTTGGGGTGTTTGGAGATTTTTAAGATATTCAAAGTTTCAGGAAGTTTCGGGTTTGGGAGGTTAGTCTGTGAGACACTCAGGTCTATGAGACATTTGGGATGTTCATGTAATGAGAGGTATGGGATATCAAGGTCTGTGAGACGTTTGAATCTTTGAGATGTCGAAGTCTGTGAGACGCTCGGATCTATGAGACGCTCGGATCTATGAGACGCTCGGGTCTGTGAGATGCTTGGGTCTGTGAGACATTCAAATCATGGGGATGACAAGGTCTGTGAGACGCTCGGGTTTGTGAGACATTTAAAGTGTAGGGGAAATTGGAATGAAATTGAAATTGAAGTTGAATTGGAATTGAATGAATTTTGATTTGAATTGGGATTGATTTTGGAAATGAGATTGAATTGGAGTTGAAGCTGAATTGGAGTTGAAATTGAATTTGAATTGAAATTGAATTGAATTTGAATTTGAATTTGAATTTGAGTTTGAATTGAATTTGGATATGAATTAAATTTGGGTTGGGGTTGGAAAACGAGTCGGGTCAAAGTTAGACCGGGTCAAAGTTAGATTGAGTCAAAGTTGAGGTCGGTCAAAGTTGAGGTTGGTCAAAGTTGAGGTTGGTCAAAGTTGAGGTTGGTCAAAGTTGAGGTTGGTCAAAGTTGAGGTTGGTCAAAGTTGGGGTTGGTCAAAGTTGGGGTTGGTCAAAGTTGAGGTTGGTCAAAGTTGAGGTTGGTCAAAGTTAGGGTTGGTCAAAGTTGGTTCGGGTCAAAGTTGGGTCAAGGTCAAACTTGGGCTTGGGCCTCGGGTCGGTTTGGGCCTCGGGTCAGTTTGGGCCTCAGGTCGAATTGAATTAATGGGCCAAGTTGGATGGGTTTTGGACCAAAGTTGGTCTTTGGGCTGAAAGTGGTTTTTGGGCTAAAGTGGGCCTTAGGCTTTTTTATTTGGGCTGAAGTTTGTTTTTGGGCTAAAGTGGGCCTTGGGCTTTTTTATTTGGGTTAGTGGGTTTTTCAATTTAGATTGATTTTTGGATTTTTGATTTGGGCCAAGTGGGCTTTTGAATTTGAATGTTGGGCTTGACTGATTTTTGGGCCTGATTCAAATTTTGAGACTTATTTGGAATCTGGGCCTGATTTAGGCCTTACTTGTGGGTTGAATTTAGGCATTGGAAATTAGGTCACACTTGGGCCTTGTTTCATACTGAAGGTGCAATTGAATTTGGACTCAAATTGGATTTGAATTTATTATCTTTCTCTTTTTTTTTGGTAAAGTTTTTTAATGAAATCAGGGGAGGTTTGGGATAGGCTTTACAAGTGTGGAAGGTATTGTTCCCCACAAAGCAAATAGAAATGAGCTAGGTGGGGTACCTTCTAGGGCTTCTCTACACCGGATTTAAGAATCCATAAATAATCGGGTTAACCCAAAAGGATGCCTATGGTCACCTGTACTAACCCGGTTGGGTAGGATGATTTGGGCCCGAATCGAAAGTTAGACTTGGGCTGAGAGTTTACAGCAACCCAAGCGGGCCCTAACCCAATAGGACATGAAACATGATAACTATTATGAATTTGAGACAATGACAATCATATAGACATGTAGAGCAGACAAGAACAAACGTAACAATTTAACTAAATAATCAACCAACGTCGCAAGAAAGCACTCAAGCAAATGAATCTCTTACGGTTTGAGTTGTGAATGGATGGGAACTAGACAAGTTATTAAAGCTAAAGTTATCGATTTAATGGAAGAAAGTGAAGACTTAAGCTAAGATGATCTAGATGATGGTCGAACTAATGCTACCAAAGAGAAGTGAATCACGGGACATGAGGTTGAACATTAAGGATCATGATTAATGCCCGATTTATTCCTTTGTTGGTGAAACCTAATCCAAGTTGTTAATCCTTTTATTTCCTTTTTTGTTTGACCTAACAACTACACTTGTTGCCCCCTTTTCCTTTTTTTATATGAAAAAAAAACATTAAGTCTCTAACTACCGGAACATCTAATTAAAACCTAGATTCATGATCACTAACCCAAGTTATTCACATTATGCTCATCGTTCGATTTTGTTTGGTGGGAGGATCTTGACTAAAAAAAAGATCAACTAACTAAAGGTATAACTTAACCTTAATTTTTCCTTTTTACATAGTTAAAAATGAGAAATGAATAAATAACACACACACGGAAACATAAATACGCAAGAAAGGAGAACCATGAGAGCCGCTTCGAATGACAATAAATACAGAGGCTAATGTTTTCTCATCAGGTTACTAATCAACGTAAACAATTAAAGAGAAAGAGCATGCAAGTTCCAATTAACAGAGAACGGCTGATGGGTATCATTTTTTACGGGAAACATACTAACATATCAGAAAGGGGAGAGATGGATGTTCTTGTTTACCAGATTGGGAGCAAAATTGTTATCGCGAAGAGAATGACAGAGGCGGAGGCATGTATGTCGCTTGCTCGCCAGATTTGGGTTCCAAATCACCGTCTGTGAAGAGATGAAGTAGGCGTAGAGCAATTGTCCTTGTTCGCCAGGCAGGTTGTATATTACAGTCGACTGTGAAAGGATGAAGCAGGCACAGAGCAAAAGTTCCTTGTCTTCGCCATCGTATTGAAGAGGAAGAAGTGTGCGGAGTGGGCCGTTCCTTGCTCAGCAGTTGGGTCGTAAAATTATCGTTGATGATGGAAGTGTAGAGAGGGCAGGAGCTTGCTCCTTGTTCGCAAGTTGGGTTGCCAAATTACCGTTCGTGAAGAGAGGAGGAAGCAGGAGCGTCTGTGAAGGGATGAAGCAAGCGTAGAGCATTTACCCATGTTCGCCAGAATGGGTTGAAAAAAATACGGGAGTGAAGAGAATGAGGGCGCTGAGCAGATATTAATTGTTTTGCCAGTTTGAGAGTGCAAGAACCATGAGTGAGGTGAGGAAGGAGGGATCGGGGAAGAGATGCCGGAAAACAGAGAGAAATGAACGGTACTAGAGCTGGATACATTTCTGCCGAAAGCGCTTCTCACAGACCAAATGCCATTTTGGGTTTCCTTGGCCAGAATACATACGAACGAGACAGAAAATAGAAGAGGTGTTGATGGGCAAAGGAATACCGCATATGAGGACGGGTTGAGGTCAATTTATTGTTTGAAGACCACATTTCTGCTTACCCTTTTTGAACAAATGAGGAAGAATCGACGCCATCGTCGAACAAAATTTCTGGGGATGAACAGGTCGTGGTTGAAATGTTTCGAGTGTGTGCAGAGAGCAAAACTGAAGTATATTTTGTTGTCGACCGCTGATCTATAGGTTTTCTCGAAGCTTTTCTTTTCTGTGTTCTCTGCTTATCCTTTTTATTTTGAGGGAAGGACACAAATGGATGGAGCAGAAGGTTAGTGGGAATGGAAATCGGGCGAAAATGGAGGAAGCAGAAGGTCGATGGGTTCTACTTCTACTAATTCACAACTGGGTGTAGAAGTTTCTGGTACGAACAAAATATGGGTGTTGATCTTGTTTCTCATTTTCCAGCTAGAGAGAATGAAGTATGCGGAGCTTGTATGTTCGTTGTTCGACAACCGGATGTGCAAACTCATCGACAGTGAAGAGAAGAAAATGAACGGGGTGTGAGCATGGATGTTTTTTTATTAGCTAGCTAGTTTGGGTCGCAAAATTACCCATAATGAGGAGAATGTTGTAGATCAGTGTGTGTATATGCCTTGTTCATCGAATGAAATTGTAAAAATGTCTCAACATTGAAGAGGATATAAGAGCAAGAGTGAGTATCTTCTCAAGGGAGGAGGAAGTCGTGGAAAGGAAATGAGAGAATGCTCTGGGATTTGTGTGTCGGCGCTGTTGTGGATTGAAGATGATGGGTGTTGAGAAAAATGAAGAGAATGTCGGCTGCTGATGGGATTGAAGATAGAAGAATGTTGTAGGGAGTAAGAACGTGGGTACCAAGGAGACAGTTGGCGGCCGCTGATTTTGAGGAGTATAGCTTGTTTTTATAAGCAGTTGCTAGGTTTTCTGTTGCTTGATCAAGGGATTGGGCCTGTCACCGTGGGCTTCACTTGGTCTTGGCTGAGGATGCAAGTAGAAAATAAAACAATATAGAAAAGGAGGCAAGGGCTGGATTTGAAACTACCACCTCTAGATCATGTGAACAAGTTATATACCAACTAGGTTGTTGTTAATTGTCAATGGGTTTATGTAACAATAGAGTAATGTCTAGATTCCAGATTCGAACTAAGGAAGTAAAAATGTAAAAGAGCTACTCTAGACTTGCATGTACACGGAGTGAACGCAAGATGTTTGACATCCTTAAAACTCATGCTAACCGACTACACTATCTACAAAACTCAATGTAAAAACATAAGAAACAATCCTAAAGCTCTAACTCGAACTGAACAAATTCATTAAAACCACTAGTGTTTCGAATGGAAACGTAGAGTAAGACAAGAGGTTTTATCAACAAAATGAATTGTTTTCCTCCTAAGAGGCATGAACTATGGAACGTAAATAGTAAAGTGCAAAACATAATAAAACATAAAATAAATGAAATAACATAATAATAAGTACATGAAATAATGAAATCGTACTACTATGATAATGAAATCGTACTACTATGATAATATACAAGTGAATATCGTAAAAAAGAAAATTGAATGAGGTATGCACAAATGATGGTAAATATGATGGAATGAACGAGTAGTAAAAATAAATGAAATAAGATGAAGTTTAATCAAATAAACAACAGAACAAAGTATACTAATATGGAAAATATAGTGAAAAGTGTATAAAATGATACAAATAACAATGAAAATGGTGATGATAAAAAGTAAATGCTAGAAGACTATAAAAAATAGCAATAAATACGTAACAACTGAAAATAAAGGATAACATAAAAAAATTAAACAAATAAGCAATAATAAGATAAGTGAATAAAACAAAAGGGACGGGTGTAAAACCGCATTGTCGTTGGAAATTCGTTTTCGCAAAATCGTGTTTTTATGAAATGCTTTGAAAAAGACTATAAAACGATGGTTTCATTTTGGCATGCACGTCAATACGTTTTGACAAAGAAAGGCGACGACCCCTCTTATTGTGTTTCTTATTCTGGGATTTACTTTATGGGGTGAGAATTTTTGGTGTCTACAGTGGGTAAGTTCTCTAGTTGAGTTTTTATGAGTTAAAGTAAGACAAGACCTAAAAATGTGTTTTAAGACCTTTATGGTCTCTATTCCAATTATGAAGGGGTTTTCGAAGGTTTCCTACTTTGGTTTCGTGACCAAATACTCACAAGATGTTGATATTGAATTGGTTAAAAGGTGGGTTGAATTTATACTTAGGTAAGACCTTAAAAAAGGGGTTGTTTTTAAGGTATTTTCAAGGTGTTCATGATGTGTTCTAACTTGGTTTTTTGTCTAGTTAATGGTGGCTAAGTGCTTTTATTCTTCTTGGTAGGTTATGTGGATGATTTATTAAGGTTGAGAATGTGGTTTACTGCTTTATCACTTGGTACTCACTTTGGAATCTGGTTACACAAGTTTATGAGACCTCGGAGGCCAAACACTGATTTTTCCCCACTACCAATGAATTGTGGGTAAGCCATCATGATCTACTCTATGGGCTGATGACTCATAGGGGGTGTTCACACTTAAGGACATAGGGTGAGGTAGAGAGGTCAGACTCTATAAATCTGGGCATACGGCCATTGGAAGAGGTCGGACTCTATAAATCGAGGCATACGGCCATTGTTTTCATGGATGTTGTATTTCTGGTGGAATTGGTAATTTTCATAGAACTTATGATCTTGCTATGATTATGCTATGTTTAGATAGGTAATGTTATGGTATTGTATATTTGGATTTATACATAAATAAAATGTATTTACAGGTAGTGAAGAAGGTTTTGTTGTGATTTGTTTAATCTTGTGATTATTACATGATATTATATGAGTGTATACTTATGTAATTTGGTAATATTTGTTGTGACATATGTTGGTGTGGTTCTTTGTGATGTTACATATGATTTTATAAGCTAAATGTATTTTACATGTGGTGGCAAGAATTACTCAGCTTCGCTGATGTTTGTTTTCTGGCATGTGCCCTGTGGTCTTTCCTCTGTTATTGTATGACTGACCACAGGAACAAGTTAAAGAGTTGCATGAGAGAGAGAAGCTAAAGGGGCTAGAAACTGAAGTTAGAAGACGATGTAGTATTTCCATATAGTTCATATGTAATAGATTTAAACACTTTTGTATAAGCTGGTAAGGATGATGTAAGTTAATACCTAGTTTTGAAAGATGTTTGTCAATGTTAGTGGGTAAGGTTATACAGTTTAGAAGATGTTTTGGAAATACAAGTTAGATTTTAAGTATAAAGGAGTTCAAAAGTTTCAACTTAATTCCGTGTAGTAGTGATATTAAGCCTTAGCATCCACAGTGAGTGTGGGTGTGGCAGTAGCACCCCGGGTAGTGTTAGAAGACTTCCGCTGTGTAAGATGGAAATAAAACAAAAAAATTAGAGCTGGAAATTGGGGTGTTACAACAGAGAATGGGTCAGTCAATGAATGACGACACTACAAAGTGGACAGTCATACCCATTGAGGATGATGAGGATGTTCAAAATGCCATGTTCTACTGTCGGGGTGGAGGGCCACGACATCTATGAATTGTACGTTGAAGTACATGAAAATCGACAAGCACAAACACTTCTTACCTCCTCATCTTATCAACACCAAGCCCCTACAAGCTTCACACCACCCAAAAACCAAACCCCTTTGCCTTCTTCATATTCACCACACCAAACACAAATCATCACAAACACTTCATCTACTCAATGCTTCTCCTCAAGATAAAACCTCTTTACATACATTAAACCATTCTTCGTACCCAACACCAGTTGAAGATCATCTCCAACACGACATTGGTGATGATTCTGGACACTTTGATGATGACAACGACTTACAAGAGGGCTTCAAGAGGATGATATGGAAGGCTCGGAGGTGGTTCATCTGACGATGATGATGATGATGATGATAATGATGGTGTTGATGATGCTACACTGGCTGATATGGCTACTACTTTGGTCACTACCACCACTGGGGACGGTGATGCTCTCTCGTTCATCCATACCCGTTCTACAACGCCGGTGGTGGTAGTGGTATTATGAGGTAAGAGGAGGAACAAGAATTGGAACTGGGAGATTGGAGCTACCACGATGAGTTCAAGAAGGGTATGATTTTCCAGAGCAAAGACATGCTAATACATGTTGTGAAGAGGCACCATATTATTCATCATCGATCGCTTGTGGTGAACCGGTTAACCATAAAGTTGTGGGACATCTACTGTCTAGCAGAAAACTAGTGTGGATGGAGATTGCGTGCTGCGGTAACGAAGAAGCACCCTAGTTCTTTTATGATCACCGTTGCTGAAGGCCCCGCACTTGTCTCAACTCCATCTTGAGTCAAGATCATCCGCATCTTGACTTGAGATTCATGGCTTGTATATTCACCAGTATTGCCAAAGAATCCATACATCAGAGTTGGTGATCTTCAGACAGTGATAGTTGATCAGTTCCAGTATTCTGTCAAGAGAAAGAATGTTTGGGCGGCAAAGGTGAGAGCTATTAAGATGGTGTACGGTGACTGGGATGTTTCGTACAGCATGCTACCTCACTTGTTACGAGCAATTCAGCACACAAACCATGGCACAAAGGTTGAAATTGAATGGCATGAAACCGATCTTGGGTATGGTATATTCAAGAGGGTGTTCTGGGCGTTCGGGCCATGCATTGATGTGTTCAGACATTGCACCCGTGATATGCATTGAAGGTACCTTCTTGTACAGGAAGTATAAGCATGAACTTCTCATTGCATGTGCAAGTGACGCCGACAAACACATAGTGCCACTTGTATTTGCGTTGGTAGATGATGAGTCATATGCATCATGGTCCTGGTTTCTCTCATGCCTCAAGGTCCATGTTATATCTGCTCGCGAGGATAATGCTCCGATGTGCTTAATATCCGATCGTCATGTTGGGATCCTTGCCGCTGTTGAGCGATCAAACGGGGTATGGCAACCCCCCTAATGTGCACTGTAGATATTGTGTTCACCACATCGTGAGCAACTTCAACAAGGTGGAAAGAAGTGCAGGGTTGAAGAAGATGACCTCTAGAACAGCCCTAGCATCACAGCCCCATAAGTTTGATATGTGCATGGGAGAGTTGAAGAGTGTTAGTGTCACTGCCCCTGATTTCTTTGACACTATACCGAAGGAGCAGTGGACATTCGCACATTGGTGAGCATCGGTTTGGCATGATGACTACGAATTTGAGCGAGAGTTACAATGCAGTTTTGCTCGGTGCTAGAAACCTGCCTATTGCTGCACTGGTCGAGAAGATGTTTTATAATTGTGTGAAGTACTTTGACACACGAAGGGGTCAAGGATCAGCAGCTTTGGCTAGAGGAGAGGTGTATGCCGGTTGGGCGATGGGAGAAACTACAGAGATGGAGACAATCGGTCAACGCTCACCATGTTACGAGATTCGGTGGCCCTATAAAGTTGTTCGAAATCACCACTGCCACTAGATCATCAGCTTACAGGTTCAAGGGTGGCAATCAACACACCGTTAAGTTGGGAGATGGTCATTGTACTTGCTAGAAATGACAAACTTATAGGATTCCACTCTTATGGGGTCATGGTACACTTGGCAGAAGCAGCTCAATGTGTACGACCGACTCTTTGTCCCATTGGTGATCAGCGTGGCCTCCATCAGACTTTCCCATCATTCTTCCTGATCCATCTCATGTGCGAGGAAAGGGAAGACCAAGGTTGACCTGTATTCGTAATGAGATAGATCTAAAGGAGCCGAAGAAGAAGACTAGGTGCACTAGAAGTGAGCAGGAGGGTCATAATAAGAGGAGATGTCCTAATAAGAGTGGATCCTAGTGTTCGTCGTGTAGTACTTGTGATTACTTGTTTTGTACTTGAATTTGTATTGTTAGACATCAACTTTGGTTTGTATTATTCATTGAATATTAACGTAGTGTTTCTTATGTTCTAAAAGTTGCATTTTTTTAAACAAGCTCTTAATGTAGTTGAATGTTTATTATTTAATATTCAGTTACAAATGGATCCCGGTCCACCCCCTGGTTCTATACTTAAACATCAGTGTAGTCATAGGTCTAGGTCCGTGTGGGATGGGAATGAGTACCAGGTACTAGATTGTTGCCGCTTTGAGGCTAGTTTACGACGTGGCGGGCATGTGCATTACGATGAGGATGCGCCCATATTTAGAGGCTTCAGGGTTCTATGGGATAGCCAGTCTAGAGTTCATCTCCTTGGATTGGCATTTGATCACCGCACTGGTGGAGAGATGGCGTAAAGAGACACATACTTTCCACATGCCATCAACAGAGACCACCATCACGTTGGAGGACATTGTTGTGCTTACTGGGCTACCTATAGACGGACTACCAGTCACGGGTACCACACATAGAGATTGGGGAGAGTTGTGTGACGATCTCCTTAGAGCTAGACTGGCAGATCTTGGACATCATAGTAGAATCAAGCTCAGTTGGTTGGGTTCTACTTCCGGTCAGTTACTTGAGGATGAGGATGAGGTGACAGTCATGAGGCACACCAGAGCTTATATACTTATGCTATTGGGTGGGACCATTTTTGTTGATCGGTCGGGGAACCAGGTCCACCTGATGTTCTTGCCGCTCCTGGAGGACTTCGATCAGGCTGGTCAGTACAGCTGGGGTTCCAACTGTCTGGCATGGTTGTACCGACAGCTGTGTCTGGCGTCTGATGCTGGCGACAATGATATTGCTGGGGTGCTTGTCATTCTACAGGTTTGTGCGTGGGAGAGATTTCCTTATATATCTTCCATCCGTCGCCCTGGTCGTCACGCTGGTCCACTTCCTTCTCTTCTGCTTGCCCATCGATGGCATGTCGACTTCGATGTGACCAGCCTCTCTATGCATTTTCTCACTCACTATAGAGAGGCCTTTGACAGGCAGACACCGCATCAAGTTAGAGTCGTTTTTTAGGTTTGTGTATGTTGTCGTCGTTTCATTTCACAAACATAGTGCCCCTAAATTTTTTCATTGTTTCAGATTGACCGGCAGCCCTATACGGAGGAGATGTTGCAGTCTCTACCTCCGTATTGTATGGTCGGTCTTCACATTGCACGAGCTCGGGTGCCACTTATATGCTTTTATATAGTGGAGTGACATCTCCCAGATCGTGTGATGCGACAATTGGCGGGATTCAGTTTCCACCGGCTGAGCCTAGGACAGACGGGGACAATGCACGAGTAGATCTCCACAGCATCGACTTGAGAGGCCGCACTGATTGGAACTGGGTAACTCACCATTTAGAGTACATTGTCGTGTGGAACCTGCGCACTGAGAGAGTTGTCGATCTTTAGCTGGATGATGTTGGTGCTGAGTACAAGGAGTGGTTCGGTAGGAACACAAGGAGATACATTGGCCATACGGGAGCTCTATTGGGATACATGGTGAGTAAATCTGACTTTACTTGTTTTATTTTAGTATTATGACATATTATTTTGTTAAATTCATTTGTTGAATTGTGGTGCAGGGGAGACCACAAATGAGGTCATCGGCATGCTAGAGACAATGCGCGTTGATGATGCTCTCGCTAGTCTACGGTTGATGAGAGACGAGTACAACAACACGTACTACGTCCTCCCACGGCCACAGCATGTCCCAGCTGCCCCTACCGATGAAGATAATGCCCCTGCGGATCAGGGTGGAAAAAAAGGGCGTGGTCGTCGTGTGCGTGGTCGAGGTAGAGGAAGAGGACGTGCACGTGGACGATCTACTGAGCCAGTAGATCATCAGGAGGTGTTCGACATCGTCGGTAGCATGCCGATGTCTCATGTTGTCGATCCTACGCAGCAGGTCGACACCACTGGGTTTACGTATCTTGGGAGCAGCTCAGGCTTTCACAGGGCATCATCCTCCGGTGCTGGGACGAGCATGAACTTTGACATCACGACGTCTGCTACAGACCTAGTTTTAGCTTCTACTTCTACTCCTGGGGCACCACTTAGAGATAGTGATTCCCGACATCATTATGATGTAGGGGATCTTAGTGGACGTGTCATAGATTCTACTCTTGCATCAGCGGTTGAGGATCCTACACCAGTGGGCCTAGGACGTATGTGCGACGTAGACATAAATGTTGTAGACCTAAGATTTTTTACATTTTGTAAACAACTTGAGATTGTATTACTATTGTTTATGTTTTCTATCTTATAAACTATTATATTTGGTTCACATTTTGATTTCTTGTGTTTCTGTAATTTTACAATTGTGTTGGAGTGTGATAAGTGGTGAAATAGTGTTCTCTCAAAGTCTTTATTCACCGTCATTTTATTTGGCGCATGACTTATTTCACCACTTTATGGAGTATTTTTGTGTTTATTAGTGATCTTATACCTTTGGCATATTCGAATAGGTAAATACTCGTTTGAGTACATTTCGAGAGCTTAATCTGAGAATGCATCAATGTTCGAGCACCTCGGGAAGGATGCCAAGCCAATGGGAAGCATCGGGAGAATTCCGGCACAAAAGAAGGACATTCTGGAACCGACCGACCTTGGGACCGACCTTACAAGGTCGGTCCGACTCTGTCCAAGCCGTCCCAAACTCACTGGAATTGACCGACCTTGCGACCGGACTTGCAAGGTCGGTCGAGCTTTAAAACCTGTCACGTGCTTCCGTATAAAAGAGTCCGACCGACCTTGCAAGGTCGGTCGGACGGGATTTTTGCCCTGAATTTTCTGTTTAAAGACTACAATATGAGGCTTCCTTCCCCATTATCAAACACTCACGACTTCAACCCTAAACTGACGAGAGAGAGGCGAAAATAAAGGAGAAAAGAAGAGGAGAAGAGAAGAGAAGAAAGGAGGAAGAAGAAAGTGAAGATTTCTACCTCCATTGAAGCTTGGAAGCTCCTCTAATGGTTGATTCTCCCTTTTCCTTGCTCTTTCCTTTAGCTATGGCTGAGTAGTTCTATTTGTATCCTAGGATGAGGGTTTGAACCCATTTTGCTCATTGAATGCTAGAAACCTAACTCATGTGTTACTCTCGTTTTATTTCCTTCAATATCTATTAATGCACTAAACTGATCTCTTATTGCATTTATGGTGGTTCCATTCAATATTTGAGCTTGTGTTTGGAACTAGACCAAGAAGGGAGTGAACCCTAACTTTTGCTTTCTTGATTTTGGAAGTAAATGCTTAGGGCTGTTAATTAAGAGTGCTTGCTTAATGCTATTTGCTGACTTGAACCTCCTTTAATTAAGGGGTTTGATTATTTAGGTAAGAATTGGATCCCCCATGATTTGGGGATTCATGAGCTAAACTCTGATAGGCGCTGAGATGATGAGTTATGGTTTTGAAGTTCTTTGAGTGAATTGGGTGATTCCCACTATCCTAGGGTACTCTCCCCATCCATTCCATACACAAACACTTTACTTTTTACTGCATTTCAATTAACAAACAACCAAGCTTGCCTCTGGCTAAACCCCCATTTTACTGTTTATTCGCACTTAACTATTATACCGAAGCTCGGGATTTAGAATCCAATTTCCTTATGGATACGACACTTGTTTTATTACAACGAATTGGGTGCACTTGCCCATTTTAGCTAGGTTTAATTACTATGTTTGTAATTTTCCCAACAGAGTAGTTCTGAGTATCGTGATTATGTGGGAGTTCATAATATATACAGGTTGTTTGTTATGAATTTGTGGTGATACAGCCCTTGAAAATTTTTTCAAGTGTTTGGTGTTCCAACACTTTGAAAATTTTCCCAAAGTAAAATCATCTCTTCATTTCACTTGTTAAAAAGAAAAAGAGCCACGGTCTCTGGTCTCTATGAAAGGTGAAATTTCACAAATCATCACCGTCCCTCCGTCACGCTGACTCAGACGCCTACATAGCGCGGGAATAAATGAAATCGTCTCATCAATTCTCCCGAGAGTGTTATTTCATAAATTAGTTTTGAAAGGAGATTAATATGAATATATTTTAAAAGAGCAGTGTTGTTTAGGATTTTGTTTCCCTAAGAATCCAGAAGGCTTTCTTTGGAAGAAGACATCAGTCTGCTTAAAGCATGCTTTCCAAAAGCCGACAAGAAGCTGAAGTAGAGAAACAAAATTTCATCCAACTATGGGAATCTTATCATAATACTCTCAAACATTTAACTCTAATCGACAAAAATGAATTGGCAGTCATCCCATCAACTCCGTGCTACATGATAAATAAATAAAAAAGATATATATTAGAAACAAAGCAACAGTAACATGTATAGAACTCCGCAACCATCCTAAAGCCCTTCGCCTAATCTCCTGTTTGTGTGCTCCCAAAATCTCCATCTAGGAGGGAACAGAACCAGAGTCAGCTATTGGACAGAAGAATCACGAGACGAAGAGATGGTTATCTTCCAGGTATGCCCTTCCAACAAATGATATTGGAAAAAGTGTGTTCCCAGTAATTGATCCCTCGAGCAAGATATCAGTCTAAGCGATGCTCCTACCAGGGAGAAGAATATGAAGCCAGGTTAACAGTCTCTTGCTTTTCTGAATGACTGACAAAGTCATAGCTGTGAGTGTTGTAAAGGATAGTGAAAGAGGACTAATGAGATGCTTTTCAAGCTCAAAATCTTATCAGGCAGCAGTTTTCTTGCTTCGGAAACTTTCCTTCAGAGAAGCAAACTTTTTCTTGCATTGGTTCACAGTTTTCCCAGGAACTGCAGTAG
Source organism: Limonium bicolor (assembly GCA_023374045.1). NCBI lineage: Eukaryota > Viridiplantae > Streptophyta > Magnoliopsida > Caryophyllales > Plumbaginaceae > Limonium > Limonium bicolor. The sequence continues at coordinate 375,586,746 of CM041776.1, forward strand.
CAACCCGTTCCCATCGCTGAGGTGTCTCCTTTGGGAAAGTTTTGAGAGCTTGGACTAGAGCTCTTTCTTGAACAGCAGACCAATCATCCTGTTCAACCCCAGAAGAAGCAGAATCAGATGTAGCAGTTGAACCAACGGGTTCTGCACTGTTTCCACTGTCACTGGATTGATTTGAAGCACCATCACCAAGACCAGGCACATCATTTGCCACTGTTTTCCCTGTGATCTCCTCTCTTGTAGACAGAGGGGACGCAATTGTTGCAGCTGGTTTCCGCTTCTCAAGAAAAGAGTCAAATGCCTTGGACGAGTCTGGCTTCTGAAGAAGAACAGTTTTGGTTGCCTTGAGGATCTCTTCAACTGATCTTTCAGTGCCAATGAACTCAGAAACTACCTCCCACCTTCTTGAGGTTCCCTTTGGAAATTTCTGCATCCCTTTCCTTAAGAGATCAATTTCTTCTCTACTCCAAGGTTTTTCAGGTTTCTTCTCAAAGCTATCTAAATTCACATTACCATTAGATTTAACTGAACCATTTTGCTGAGGGCTTTTTTCCTTTTTTCCTTCCTTCTCAGCCTCCATATTGTCATGACGCCCCAAAGCATCTTTGAGCAGCATTGCCTTATCTTCATTTTGTTTCCCTTCCATCTTGTCACATAGTTCTTTGAGTCGTTCCATGTCAAAAGACATACAAAGATTCTCAACATCATCCTGAGTAAGCCCAAACAGATGCTGGGATGTGATAGGTGTAGAAAGAGTTCGAAGGTGACTCCTTTCCTTTCTTAAGAGCTTTTTTTCTTTTTCTTTTGCCTTTTTCTGCAGCTGGGCAGCCTCAGCAGCCCTCTTCTCTTCAGCTTCTTTTCGCTTCCTCTCCTCTTCAGCAGCCTTAGCGGCCTCTTCATCTTGCAACTTCTTTGCCAGATATTTTGCCTCCTTCTTCTTCTTCTTTTCAGCCTTCTCTGTTTCCTTTCTCTTAAGGATCCTGGGATCCCTTTTATATGCACTATCCACAAGGGTGCGGACTCTTTGAGATTCTTCCTTCCTGGCTTTCTCTGAAAGCTTTGCATTTTGCCTCTCCATCCATCTCTTGTGGTCGCGGGATTCTGCTTGCTCAAGATCAAACTCATCAGCATGTGGAAACTCTCTCCAGCTCTTAAACGTATACCAGAAGTTATAAAACCTATCAACCTCATCCAATGGGGTCTTCTCATCACCCAATAACAGAACAGGTTGGATCACTGACCATCTTCCATTTCTCAAAAAAGCAGGACCAAAAACTTTGAAGAAATCTTGTGGGGCACAGTCTGTAGGAATGTCATCATCAAATTCATCAGTAGAATCATAAATTCTTCTTTTGACAGGATCAATTAGCACCTCGTAAGCTTCTTGGACAGCCTTGAAGTGGGTTTCAATTTCTTCTTTCTTTTTCTGTTTTGCATCCTCAGTTTCTTCAGCAAGAAGAAGAGAAGCTTGCTTGTCAGGATGATACTTCAGAGCAGTTTCTCGATAAAACTTCTTTATTTGATCTTCTGTTGCAAGATACCTCAGATGTCCCAGACCCAATAATGCATAATGATCTTGTTGCTTGCTACCATCGGCAGATTTCTTTCTACCTTTGCTGCTGTACCCATCAGATGAAGGTAGATACCGCTGGTCCTTATCTTCAGCTGAGGATTTATCATCATCCTCCAAATCTTCTTCCTCCAAATGGCCAGCAAGCCGGAGAGCAGCAGAGTGAAAGGAATGACCAGCTGGTTCATATTTCAGAGCCTTAACAGGAAGACAATTAGATGACATATAGATTGGATTTCCACCTTCAAGCTCCTCCACATAAGTTATCAACTTGATATCCATTTTTGGAACCATGATATCTTCACCAATGAGAATCAAACAGACCAATTGGATATACTGTCGCACTGGAGCTCTCTTCTCGCTCAAAGCCCCTCAGAAAGAGCAAGTTCTGAAACCAGGGATAAAACGGCGATAAGCTAAAATCACACAGATGTATAGTAACAGGAAAAAAAGGGCAAGCCAGAAATTCAAAACAGCATGGCAAGATTTATCATGTACAGGATGTATGATTACATCAATGAACATTCATGAGAACCAACAGAGGTTTGGGTATACAACAATGCAGCTACCCATGGCTTTGACGTTTAAAAAAAGGTGAAGCAAGAAGTTTTGGCATGACATTTTAAGATAAGATCTAAGAAGTGAAACGTATAATTATTTTTAAATGAACACCAAAACCTGAAACCTTCAGCATAAGGTATTTGTATTAACTTCCATGATCTGACAGAGTACAATAGCTGAACAAGGAAGGAGAACATCGAGACACATCAAAGTCACTGTTTACAGTAACAGGTACTTGGAAAGAAAATGGACCTACGATAGTTTTCTATTTGGCAAAAAAGTTACTAGAGATCAGTGTTTAACAAAAAGACACCCATGGCTTCCAGCGAATATGATATTACAACAGCACAATATAACAAAAGGACAGTTTTCCACCTAGTTTGAGAAAAGAAAGCAAAAACACACTTCCCAACTTCAGCATAAAGGGAAAACTCAAAGAAGCCGCTACTATCTACTGAAAATCTACTGAAGACGATACACAAGATCATAACCCAGTAGCAGAGAATTGCTATCATAACACATTGGCACTTCACCATGATTTTGAAATAGAGAGCCGCAAACAATCATGTCCAAGGTATTTTACCCGGCACCCACCATACGGTTGAGGAAATTTAAGAATCCCCTAATTCTGATTTATCAGGAGAAAAAAAAAACAGAACTCCTAAACTCTGTGGGCTTCCTTCTATACAGCTAACAAAGAAACGAGTAGAGGTCTCACCGATTGCAACCGCAATGAAAGTACGAGACGGAGACTTGGTTCGCAGCAGTCAGCAGATTCGAAGGAGGAACTTCACACCGAAGGGCGCAAGCTTATTTTTTGAAGAGCGCCCAAGAACGCAAGTTAGGGTTGGGAAACATAGAAAAGGAATAGCGAAGATAGAGGAATTAAAATTACATTAGTACCCTCTTTTACGTAAGCCGCCCCTTCGTCATTTACTTTCGACTGCTTATTTTGTTCGAAAAGTTTGTTTGGTCTCCTCTATTTCAGATTCTTTTTTACATAATTGATTAGTATTTAGCTTTTTAGATGAATTGTTTCCAACAATGTTATTCTGCAACATTTAAGTAGCCAAAAAAATAGCCACAAAAAAAAGGCTTAACATGTTTTCTTTCTTTTAACGAATTAGTTAACGTCTTTTCTCACTCGCAATTGTCAGGAATAAACATAGTATTTGTTTTTTTTTTTTTGAAAGTTGAGTAGTAGTATTAGTTAAGAAGTAATACTTTTATATTAAATTCCCACAAAAAAATAATTTTATATTAGAAAAAACAGTAAATAAAGAATGAATCTTTCATCTAAGATGTACCGGAAATTTGGTTAGACTTCTTCTATTTTGTTTTTAAAATTATAAAAACAGATTAGTTAAATAAATGTGCTATTAGTCTATTACTAATTAGCGCTACTTAAAATTATTTTAAGTTTTGTAAGAAATTTTTATTATTATTATTGATAACCGTTAAGTGAAAGTCTCCAGAAATTTATATAGATTGGCATAAATATGTTCTATGTTCGTAAGGTGACATTTCTAGTTGTTCCTTTACAGAAGATGTTTAATGTATATTGTTCATCTAGTGATACTATTTGTTCACAATTAGATTTACAACGTTCGTTTTTTGATATCTTATAGTTTTGTTGTATCCATCGACTCATCCTTTACAAGATATTAAATAGATTTTAAATATAAAAAATAGGAATAGTATGAATTAAATTTTGAAACAAAGGGTCCAAAAAATCGAACAACTAGTATCGCTTATTTAAACACGGAGTTGATAATTAAAGAACAAAAAATATCAAAGAAATTAAGTTGTATAAACATTGTTTATTACATAATTTCCCTTGAACAACTAATGTCAAATTTGAATAGCAAAAAGTGTAGGAACAATATGTAATAAATATTGAACAAATTGGTCCAAAAAGTTGAACAACTAGTATTGTTTACCTGAACACAACTTGATTGATTAAAGAACGATAAACCAATCAAAAGATGGTAAGTTGTATTAATATTGTTTTATTATATAATTTCCCTTGACAATTAGGTTCGAATTTGAATATTGAAAAACTTAGGAGCAGTATGAGCTAAATTTTGAACAAAGGGTCCAAAAATATCGAACAAGTATCTCTTATCTGAACACAAACTAATGATTCATAAACGATAAAACATTTTTAAAAAGTCAGTTGTATTAATATTTATTATATAATTTCTCTTGAACAATTAGTCTCAAATGTGAGAACAACTTTAAAAAAAAATGTCGAGCTATAATTTCTCTTGACCAACTAGGCTTAAATTTGTGAACAATTTTCAATATTGTGAAATTTCTTCAAATGCCACTGAGTGTTTGCTTAATTCATGATATAACAATGAGTTTTTAAAATTACACAGGATAACACCGAGTTTTAACCTAATTCACCATATATCACTCCATCAGATTTTTTGTTAAATACAACGTTAACATTCACATAAAAAACTAAATTGCCCTTGTTGTTAGTGAACCCGCCTTACTCCGAAAAAATTCCACCCTTTGCTCTCAGATCATTAATTCACGTTTCGAAGTCCCCAACCCAAGTACCCAAACAAAATCTCTAATTCGCATCTATAATCTCTAATCCCACCCACCCTATTCGTCTGCTCCATTTCATTTGAGAGATTAACGTGTGACAGCACTGCAAAATGAGAAATAGCAAAATGAGAAATAAATTTGTTCGTCCGTTCCTATTTCGATGTGTGGAAGGAGGTTGATGATGTTAATCTGAGCGAGAGCATAAGCCACTCACCGATTGAATATAGGTGATCGCCATTTCCCTCTTTCTCATGTAATCTCATGTTGTCTAATTCGTCACTAGTACAGAAATGGTCTATCGCAGCGCCCCTACCGTAGCGGTTGTAAAAACAACCGTTGCGATAGGCCGGTTTTAAAAATCCCGCAAACCTATCTCAGCGGTTGTAAGTAACAACCGCTGCGGTAGGGTCGTTAAAAAAAACAACTCTATCGCAGCGGTTCCTATTAAGAACCGCTGAGATAGGTCTTTTTACAGACCTATCTCAGCGGTTCTTAGTAGGAACCGCTGCGATAGAGTCCTTTAATATAATTCAGTCGCGTGACTTCTTCTTCTTCTCCTCTCCTGTGGCTAACCCTCTCTGTTGCGACGGCGATTTCCAGAGCGACGAGGAGCTTCGACGCCTGCGACCGCCACCGCCACTGCCGCCGCCACCGTAGTCTCTGCGCGCCACCGCTCTGCCTCCGTCGCCGTCGCCCTAACAGCCCACCGGTTCGCAGGCGTCGATTTGTTGCGCGACTGAACAGAAAAAACGAGGTTAGATCTAACTTCGTTTTTTGTTTGTTTAATTGAAATGTTATTTGTATTGTAGTAGATTCGAGACTGATTTGTTCTGATTGTTGGATTAGTGCGATTTTTAGGAGTTTGAGTGTTTACTGGTTTCTGAAATTGTGGAACTAGAAACCGTGAGCTATATGTTGTATTTAGACATTGAAACCAAATTTAGTTTCTGGCTAACTGAAGTTATATGACTGCGAAATTGAGCCCATAAAATTGGGCTAGGATCTCGAAATGGTAGAAGTTTGTGGCTGTTATTGATTTCCGAAAATTTGATTCAACATTGGTGTTGTTATTCTGTGCAGAAATTATGGTTCTTAGGTTATTGAAGGGTTCCGAAAATTAAGACCTTGTTTTGTTCATTATTCTACAATAAAATAATTTTTGATATTTTAAAATTCACAATATAAATTTATGTAAGAAAATACAAAAAGATATTCATCAAGAGTTTTAATTATGAATAATTGTTTTTATGGATAAAACTAAAAAAACATTTTTTGAAAAAGTAACTTTTGTGAAGTCATATTAACATATTCGACTATATATGACAATTAAAATTACTATAACTCATAATGAAACAATCCATAGAAAACCACACGATAAAAATTTAAGTAAAATAATCATTACTATGTGTATAGTGTCTAATATGATATTAATTTTATATACAGAACATAAATAGATCACATCTTTTGATATTTTTAAAATTCACAATATAATTTTAAGTAAGAAAATATAAAAAGAAATTCATTAAGTTTTAATTATGAATAATTATTTTTATGGATAAAAGTAAAAAAACTTTTTTAAAAAAGTTTTAACTTTTTGTGAAGTCATATTAACATCTTCAACTATATATGACAATTAAAAATAACATAACTCATAATGAAAATGACTATAGAAAACCACACGATAAAAATATAAGTAAAATAAATATTACTTTGTGTTTAGTTTCTAATATGATATTAATATTATATACAGAACATAAATAGATCACATCTTTTGACTATTCATATACTTAATGCAAAAACAATCTTCTAAGTTTTATTTTTATGTGTTTCTTAATCTATTAAATGCATATATAATCATCAACTAAGAAACATTTTGATTTTTAAAGTACACAAACGCATTATACTATATTACAATTATTATAGGAAAGTATTATGTTTAACTTCCAACTATTAATAATATACAATGTATTAATTTAAAAAACAAACCACTATAAAATACAACACAACAATTATTGATTTAATTCTTGTAGTTTCAATTTGTCAATTTGGTTTATTGAACTATAGGAAACTAAATAGAAGAAATCTAAAACTTAATTTTAATATAAAAATTCTTCAATTATCAATTAACCGACGCTTACACTAGCTTGGTTAATCGAAACTGAATCCTTAATTGGTGTATTTTGTTTATTGTAGCGCAGTTGTTGATTTCTAATTTATTAGTGTGTGGATAATTGTATATAGTTATATTGTTTGCGATTAAGGATGGATGTTGCCAATTGTTGAATTTGTTTGTCGTGGTGAATAAGATATTGGTGAATGCTTAATGATAAGCATGGGATTAGCATGATTACACAAAGGTCATGCCGAATTTTTTCAAGAATTGTATTAGTTTCATTAATTAACTTCAATATTTGTTGTTCTTGTGTAGCAATTAATCTACGTCTCTTTCTTCCTCATTCCTTGCTTCCCCGCTGTCTGCACTAATTGGGGGTGGTCTCTGCTTCTTCTTCCTCATTTCTTCTGCTGTGGAGTAAGAGTGAAAAGGTAACATCTTCATCTATCTTTTCTCTATGTTTGTTTAATTAATTATTACGAAAAAGTGGTTGTGGTTAATATTGAGTGATTGTGAATAAGGATGGTTGCTGTCAATTGTTGAATTTATTTGTCGTGGTAAATAAGATATTGGTGAATGCTTAATGATAAGCATGGGATTAACACGATTACGCACAGTTCATGCCGAATTTTTCTAGAATCGTATTAGTCTTATTAATTAATATTATTTGTTATTTGTACCAGTACTTTCCCAGCCCATCACCAAAGTAGTCTCCTAGCTTCCCCCTCTATATAACCTTAAAACAAGTAAGTAATTAAACTTTATTTTTTGTTTTAATAATGCAATGATTTGTTGAAGTTAAATTAAATGTGTTAGAATTGTTAGAATAAGGCTAGATTAGTTACGTTGGAACGTTAGAGTACTTAGGCTACGTTAGTTAGGTTGTAACCATAGAGTAGTGCTGAGTTTGGTTGCAACCGTACATCCAGTAGAAACATGCTCCATATACAAATGCAGACGAAACTGAAAGACAAATCAATCTTGACATTGTTTTGTTTTCACATATAGAATGGAGCGTGACTGGATGTACGGTGATCGAGGGGATCACTATTTTGATGAGAAGCTGAAAGAGTTTCTCAAAGCGGCAGTGCAACACAAGAACATAACAAAGGCGGACAATATTTCATGTCCTTGTGTTGACTGTGGGGTCGTAAGGAATATGAAGACATTGAGGAAATTAGATTTCATCTTAAGTCCCGTGGAGACGGTTTCTTCCAGTAGACCATCCTTACCGTTCGAGAAAGCGAAAGCTGTTCAACAATGAGCCCGAGACTCGTGTGGCTCATCTGCCTTTGAATTCAGAGGAAGTGTATGCAAAGGTAAAAGACATTGAAAATGTCTTTGGAAACACATCCAAGCCGCCGAAGAACATTTGGAAAAAACGTTCCATTTTTTGGGATCTACGTATTGGCGGCATCTGCCTGTTCGACATTGTTTGGATATCATGCACATTGTGAAGAACGTCGGTGAGGCAGTGTGTGGTACTTTGCTCAACATACCCCGGCAAGACGAAAGACGGATTGAAGGTGAGGAGAGATATGCAAGAGTTGCGCATACGGAAAGAACTACACCCAATAGAGGATGAGAAGCGAACATATCTACCTCCTGCGTGTTATACCCTCTCTAAGAGTGAAAAATTAAGTTTTTGCAAGTGTTTGCACACATTGAAGGTACCATCTGGGTACTCTTCAAACTGGAAGAACCTAGTTTCTATGAAGGATTTGAAACTGTTAGGCATGAAATCTCATGATTATCATGTGTTAATGTTGCATCTTCTTCCAGTTGCAATACGAGGGATATTACCAGAAAATGTCAGAAATGCTCTAACTCGATTATGTTTCTTCTTCAACGCTGTCTGCTGCAAGGCAATTGACTCAGACACCCTCGATGATCTGCAACATGAAATTGTTGTGACAATATGCCAGCTTGAGATTTATTTCCCACCATCTTTCTTCGACATAATGGTGCATTTAGTAGTGCATATTGTCCGAGAGATCAAATATTGTGGTCCGGTTTACTTACGTTACATGTATCCTTTCGAACGATATATGGGGATTCTGAAGGGTAGAATGAAAAACAGATATAGACCGGAAGGCAGTATCATCGAAGCAACAGTGACTGAGGAAGTCACAAATTCGTACAAGTTATTTGAACGATGCAGAGTCAATTGGTATTCCCAAACCACGTCACCATGGTAGATTTGAGGGTAAAGGAGTTATTGGCAAAAAGGTTGTTCGTATCTCTCGTGATCTTATTAATCAGGCACATTTGTTTGTACTACAACACCTTGAGGTTGTTGAACCCTACTTCGATATTCACATTGCTGAGTTGAGTCGACAAAACCCTACCAAAAACCGTATCTGGCTTAAAAAAAACAAATCGAGTATTCGTCCAATGGTTTAAGGATATGTGTTTGAGCAAGCTTCATTGAACCCCGAAGATGTCAGTGAAGAAATCAGATGTCTAGCTGTTGGTTCTGGAACAGATGTTTATCGTTTGAAGGTATGACATTAATGGATGCACATACTACACTGCACGCCAAGATGCTAAATCAATACATCAGAACAGTGGGGTAAAAATTGAAGCATCGGTGACTGAATATGGTCTAGGTAACCAGGTTCAACCAATGAGCAGTAGTAGTTGGTATTATGGTGTGATAGAGGACATATGGGAACTAAACTATCACATTGATTCGTTTCTATTGTTCCGCTGCAATTGGGTGGACAACCGACATGGACTCCAAAATGATAAAGGACTTATTTTGGTTGATCTTTCACGTGTTACAACTAATAAGGAAGATCAGTTTGTGTTGGGTAAAGACTGTGACCAGGTGTTTTATGTTGAAGACCCAAAAGCTAGTAGATGGCATGTTGTTCTTCCAGGGAGAAGACCGGTTTTGTTGAGGATGAAAACAACGACGATGATGATAATGAGATGATAGATGAAACTGTATCGTTGCATACAGGGTTGCATGATTCAACTGATGATTTACAAAATGATGATGTTCAGACCATCTACGCTCGATCAGACCATAATGAGGGGGTTTGGGTAGAAAACAGATCATGATATATGTTACTATGTCTAGGTAACACCATTGGTTGAAATTACATTATATAATTCGTATTATTGTTGTTACAATGTTATCAGAATTAATTATTTATGTTTATTTTTGCAATTATACATCGTTCCATGAATATTGATCTAATGTGTGTGTGTTTTTTTCCTCAGTGGATGATGATCCTATTGATGATCCTATAGGACAGCTGCTCCTGACTGGGGATAGTAGACCGGCAAAACGCACCACACGAGGTGGTAAAAAGAAATCAAAGAAAGCAGACGTAGAGACCACCCCACAGCAGACCGAGACAGCAGGGCCTTCACAGGAAGGACAAGAGATACAAGTTGCTCCTCCGCCTCTCAAGAAACCCAAAAAACGAGGGGCAACCCGTGGGCTGAAAGCAAATAGAGGCCCCCCGACAAAGCCTTTGGAGTTCAATGAGTTTAATCAGCCCACGGTACTGGAAAAATGATTTCACTGCTCTAGCCAGGCATTTGGTGAGTACATATTTCAATATAAACCACAATTGGAAGCAAGTGCCTCAGGCGTTGAAGGAGCAGATATTTGAACGTCTCAAGGTATTTGTTACACTTAATAGTTTGTTTTAAGATTTATATAGTTACTTTTTTACACTAATCCATTTTTTTTGTGCATATAGGACCGATTCTGTATAGATCCTTCTCTGAAGGATGATGTGATGAAGGGGATTGCCACACAGTTCAAAGACTTCAGATCTCTGCTCACGAGGCAGTACATTTACTGTGAGGAGCCCGCAGAGATAGAGGAGGCAGAAGGTGAAGATGTGGATGATCGGAGACCACCGTGGCAAAAATATGATGGTATTACTGAAGAGCAGTGGAATGAGTTTGTTGCGAAGCGTTTGACCCCTGAGTTCAAGGTGAGTTTCACACTAGTAGTTGTTCTTTTGTATGATAAATGTTTAAAGTGTCCTTAGAGTTCATTTGGTTAATTCGTCTTTTTCATATATTATTTGCATAATTTGTCTTTTCATACATATGTAGGCTATACGTGAGAAACAACAACAAAATGCAAAAAAAAATCGTTACCCCCATCACATGGGGAGTACAAGTATTGCTCAGCGTGTGCCGCAGTGGGAGAAAGAGGGGTTGCTGCCAGCTGGCTCGAATGTCAGCGAACGAAGGATGAAGGTTTGGGACTTAAGTCGACGGAAGAAACCTTCAAATCCGGCGGCACCTGCTGAGTATGATGACGCCACGAGAGAAGTCATCAACCAAATGGTAAGTGATTTTTAGTTTAAAAAATGTTTATTATATTTATAGAGTAACAATAGCAGTTAAATAAACCGAAGTATCCTTATTGACTTATTAAACTCCATAACAGGAAGAGTTAAGCTCCCAGATCACCCAGGGCACTTGGCAGCCCGTTAGGCAGGATGATCCACTTTCCCGCGCTCTCGGGAAGAAGGATCATCCGGGTCGTGCAGTAGGCTTTGGTGGTCATGTCGGTATACGCCAAGCCTTCGGTAATCCTGGGTCGAGACACTGCTGGAGGGAGCATTACATATGAGGAGCACTTACGCCAGAATGCGGAGCTCGAGCAGCGACTACGAAATGAATTTCAGCAGTCAATCGCTCAAGCTATGGAGATGATGCGTTCTGAGAGGATGAGTCAGGAGGTTTCTAGACCGCCAGATCAGGCACAAGCATCAGAGCCCGCAGCAGTGCCTCCCAGTAGTGTTCACTCCGTCAACCCATTTCCATATTCATCTCTCAAGGTTAGAACAACATGTTAACTACAAATACAAAAAAAAACAAATTATACACTTGTTTATGTGCATCTAAAATCTTTAATTTTGAAAATTTAGCAACCAATTGACTGCACATTGTTCCAAGTGATTGGCGTTGACGAAGTCGAAGTAGGGTGGGGAAAACTTTTCAAGTCTTGTGCTGGAGACACCGTGAGGAATACAGCGCTCCGAGAGTACCATGCCGGGTGCTTGTTGAAGGTTACGCGCCTGCTTACGCGGATTGTCAGATACCGGTGCCCAGTGCAGACATATCCACCCTTCGTCAAGCTGAATCCAATGCAGTACAGTGGCCCTGTAGATTGATTAGGCTTGGGGAGCAGCAGGTAACCCCATGAAAAAACTTATTCTTTAACATATCCTAGAGTAGAAACATATACTTATTAAATTAATATATTAGGAACACATTCAATCAAATTCTGATAAGGCAAAAGGAAAGAGAGTTGTTGTTGCACCAGCTAATCCTTCGATGGCATCCGCGACTAGAGTTGTGATGAGATCGAATTTGCTACAACCGGCGGTTCTGAATGCCTTACCCCCCATGCTGAAACTGTTGCACTCCACACTATTGATGACGCCGCCAGGAAGAGATTCGGTTACAATGGAACCAAGACCGGATCTTTTTCACTATACAGGCGCTCAGAGTTTTGAAATCTATCTTACTGATTTTGTGGAGTTGTTCACGAAGGATTGGTTGAGTGCGTCGATTCTCAAATCGGCTTGCATGTGAGTAATTAGCATACGTTGTACACATTTTACTCTGTATATTTGAAAATTAAATTCATAATATTGGTTTCTTTATATTGTGCAGGTTTATTGATGACAAGGCGGTCCAAGTACATGAGAATAGTAGTTTCGGGTTCCTATGCCCTGACTACTGTTCCGAAGCTAATATGGGATCTGACCCCCAAGCGTTGGTCCAGTACTTGTCGAATGTGATACATGCGTGTGCAGTTGCAGATAAATCTTACATAATGCTGCTGCTCTCATCAAGGGTAAGAATTTTATCTAATGTTAAGTTAGTTTAAAATTATGATATTTGTATTATGTAATTGATTGAATTAAGTTCTGCCTGTATTGTAATCTATGAACAGCCGACACTGGTCTTTGCTCGTTCTATGTATAAAAAGCCCAAGAGTCCTGCAGCTTGACTCAGCATCTCTGCGTCCCAAGAGGCCACTTATATATAACATGTTGATGAGGTGATGAATTTACTTAACTTGATTAATTATCAATTTTTAGTTATTTCTTAATCATCCGGTTGATAACTTTTACTTTATCTGTGCGTATGAATTCTAGTGCCTTTGTATCTGTAATGACGCAAGTCCGAGGAGAGAGATTTAAGAAGATTCCGTGGAATGTAGTCAAGGTATTTTTGTAGTCCTTATTCAAATTTTGTAATATGTTCATTAGTTTTAAAATAGGAACAGTATTATAATTTATGTGTTAAATCGATTTTGAATATGTACGTATATACATGTGCAGTGTCCACAGCAGCCGGGAGGTTCGGAATGTGGCTACTATGTCATTCGGTTTATGAGTGACTTGATAGCGGGACCGAGACTCTTGCCAGAGAAGTCTCTAGACCTGGTAAGTAGCATTCTCGAAATATTTTGGTTTTGTAGATAATTTTTAACATTGATTCTTAAACTCAAAGTATTATTAGCAACTAATCATATTTCTTTTTGTGTTAATTCCAAGGCTTTTGAAGAGTTGGTAGACGGTTACAACGAAGGACATATAACCGAGGTGCTCGAAGAATGGGCAGAATTCATGAGCGTTAATGTAGGTTGCTTCTAGGGTTTGGTAGGATTGAGTAGGATGATTTTGAAATTCTCATGAAACAATTGTCGTTTCTGTAAAGATTTTGTTGATGTTTGATTAATTTGCTCAAATTTGTAAATGTAAGTGGATTATTGCCCGTAGATAGGTTTGGTGGCTATTTAAATGGTGAAATGGTTGATCTAATGCCCCACTGTGGTGGCATTGTTAATTGCTATATCTTAACAGGTTTGATTGATTTTGGGTGTGTGTGGTAGAATTGTAGGGTGGAATGGAAAAAAAAAACCTATTGCAGCGGTTCTTAATAAGAACCGCTGCGATAGGTGGTTTTTTTTTTTAAAAAAAAATAGGTCTATCGCAGCGGTTCTTATTAACAACCGCTGCGATAGGTGGTTTTTTTTTAAAAAAAAAGGTCTAACGCAGCGGTTCTTACTAACAACCGCTGCGATAGAGTACCTACCGCAGCGGTTCTACAACCGCTACGTTAGGTGTTTCACCTACCGCAGCGGCCAATGTTCACAGGATCGCGATCCGGATCGTAGGTCGTACGATTCTACGATCCAGCCACATATTATCGATCCGGATCGGATAGTAAACTCGGAATCGATCAGAATCGGTATAGGATCGTTCAGGATCGTTTGAATCGGTTGGAATCGCGATTCATAGCGATCCAGCGATCCCACATAATGAATTTCAGCAAAAAAAAAACAAAAAAAAAAAGAAGTTGAACCGTGGTATTTTAATCAAAACGCATACCAGCGACAATGCCTCACGGTCCTCACCTACCATAAAACAAACCTAAATCTCTTTCTCATCTTCCACACACCGCACAACCCTATCTCAATATTTTCCATTCTACAAGCCGCACAACTCTTTCGTAAATCTCAATGCTAAAAAATTTGTTAAATTGTAGCACAACTGAGCTGCGCGACGATGAAAGCAGCCATTACTGGTAGTGGTACCGCATCGCAGAGCCTTGGGCACGACAGTAAGTTGCACTTGCAGCAAGCACGGACGGTAAGCTAATTTACCTTAAGATTGATTATAATATAATAATAATCTACATTATTTATTACTTGGTGGTTTTGGAAGCAACTGACTCGGTGCTTTGGATTCTTATTATTCACTGACATATTGTATTGCCGTGATTTAGTATGTAGATTATAGAATATTATAATGCTGTGATTTTGATTGTAGTATTGTCGTAAGTAGTGATTTAGTATGTAGAATTGTAGATTATAGAATATTATATAATGCCGTGATTTGAGAAATGATAATTGAAGTTATCTGATGGAGTTAAAAAACAGGATATAAAATTCCTCAAACTTGTAGAGTTGTTGTATTATTTATTAGAATTCACTATGTTACCGTGTATTGAAAGTTCAAGAGGAATTCTATAGATTTTGACTTTGCTTAATTAATTTATGTAGGTATATCTTGTTCACTAATGTCAAGTTCTGGTTCTGGTGCTGGGCCTGGGTTCTGGTCTGGGTAGGTGGAAGAAAAACGCCCCAGGTAATAAATCAGATCCCGGATGGGACATGGTATTGAGGTTGATCGTGCTGCTAAAAAAGTAAAGTGTCGGTATTGCAACATTGTGCGCGCGGGTGTTGTTTAAGCTGAAACATCATCTCGCTGGAACCAATATAGATGCTGAAGCATGTCCATCAGTCCTCCTGATGTTAAAGAAAAAATGAGAGAGATTTTGATTTTCCATGCTGAGAGTAGAGATAAGAAGAAATGAGGTTTGATGACATAGATTCAGAAGAATACAATGAGGAGGTTAACCAAATTCAAACACGGGGAAGAAGGACTTTGGATTGTCTTATAAAAAGTAGGCTGCCAAAAATCATCATTGCAAACCACACTCAACCAGCTTTCAAAAAGGAAGAAAGAGAAGCTGTTACTGAACAAGTTTGTCGATTCTTATACACTAGTGCTGTTCCGTTCAATGTTGTCAATAATCCTGAATTTATTCGCATGCTTGAAATGGTTGGAAAGTTTGGGGTAGGTTATAAGCCACCAAGTTATCATGAGCTAGTTGTAAAGTTTTTGAATAAGGAAGTGGCAAATGTTGGGAAAATGCTTGCAGAGTTCAAAGAAGAGTGGAAACGAACGGGCTGCACTATTATGTCTGATGGATGGAGTGATAGAAAAAGGCGCTCTATTTCTGATTTCTTGGTGTATAGTCATAAGGGAACTGTCTTTCTCTCATTTGTGGATACATCAGACATCTCTAAAAAAGCAGATAAAGTTTTTAAGATGTTAGATGATGTCGTAGAAGAGGTCGGTGAAGAAAATGTGGTTCAAGTGGTGACTGATACTGCCTCAAACTATGAATTAGCTAGCGACATGTTGATGCAGAAAAGGAAAAGGTTATATTGGACTCCTTGCGCTGCCCATTGTATTGACTTGATGCTAGAGGTTTTGGATAAAAAGATCAAGATTCATAGCACAACCATCACAAAGGCTAGAAAGGTGACAACATTCATATACTCCAGACCATTGCTCCTAGCTTGGATGAAAGAATTTAAAAGGAAGAGAGTTGATTAGACCTGTAGTGACCCGGTTTGCTACTTCCTGCTTGACATTGAGATGTTTGCATGAGCTAAAGGCTAGACTTCTTGCCATGTTTGCTTCTAGAAAGTGAAGATCAAGGCAATATACTTCTTCAAATGAAGGGAAAAGCGTTCAAAGTATTGTTCTAGATAGTAATGGATTTTGGCGTGGAGTTGTGACTTGTTTAAAAGCATCGATGCCTCTTGTTAAAGTGTTCGAATGGTGGATTCAGATGAGCGACCAGCTGTGGGTTTTTTACCACGCAATGGAACAAGCAAAGACGGAAATCAAAGAGAACTTCAAGAATGTTGAAAGAAAGTAAGTTATTACATTCTATTTTAAATAAAACTCTTTGATAACCACATTATTAGTTCATTATTGCATTTTACATATTGTGTGTGTTCTTTTTTTTTGTAGTTATAAGCCTGTCTTGGATATTGTGGATGAGCGTTGGGATTCCCTGCTACATAGGCCATTACATGCAACGGCCTATTATCTTAATCCCCAATTTCACTACAATCCAACTTTCGGCCAAGTGCAAACATTAAACATGGATTGTATGATTGTTTACAAAGGATGGTTGAGGATGAAAATGAAAGAACCATCATTGATGTGCAATTGGAAGAATTCAAAAATATAAGAGGGCTCTTTGCAAAACCTACAGCTATTCAGACTTGAAACAAAAAGTGTCAAGGTTTGCTTATTCCGCCTCTTTCACTATCTTTTCCTATGATTCACTTTTTAAAGCATAAATTATAGGAAACTGTTATAATGTGTTTAGCTGAATGGTGGGATTCTTATGGAGATGATGCCCCGAACTGAAAGAATTTGCGAAAAGAATTTTAAGTCTAACTTGTAGCTCCTCTGGTTGTGAACGCAATTGGAGTGTCTTTGAACGGGTAAGTTCCAACTTAGAAGTACACTTTAAATTATATGTTATTTACATGTAAACTATTATTTTTTCAACTTTGTTTATAATATTGTTTTGGGTAATAGGTGCATACAAAAAAAGAAACCGTTTGCATCAAAAGAAGTTGAATGATCTAGTATTTGTGATGTACAACTTGAAGTTGAGGCAAAGACAAAGAAGAGACCATGTGCTGAGAAGGAAGCATGTTTTGAATGATATAGTTTCAGATGATGAATGGATTAATGTGATGAACATGATTTGCCACAAGATGCGAGGTGGATTAATTCCATTGATCGAGCAACCAGAAGATATGCAAGATCAGTTGCAACAAATGGGGTTGAAGACGATGATGATAGTGATGTAGACTTTGATGGTATGCTTCTAAGCTCTTAGTTTACAATATGTATTAGAAGGGATTTTGACTTTGTTTACAAACTACATATCTTTTAGGTGGTGGGCATATGGATGTTGGATCTCGTGATTTAGCCAATGAAGATAACAGAGATGATTACATTTCCGGTCTAGTTGATGATGACTTGAAATTGATACAAACTATGCTGGGGATGGTGAAGAAGAAAATGATGTTGCACAACATTACGATGATGAAGACTTAGCATTTGACTGATCATTGATGTTTATCATATTCGACTTCATTTTGCTTTGTCCAAGTAAAGGATGAAATTGTTATTTGATAAACTAATGTTTTTATTTTGTAAGATATTATCTTACTTATGGATTGTTTATGTTGAAGAATTAAATCTTAGCTTATGGTTTCTTTGTTTGACATGTTATATGCTTTAAATTGATAGTAGATAACATTGAAGTTACATAATGCGCTGATTACATATAATAGATACAATTTTTACATTTTTTGTAGGATCGACCGATCCTACGATCCGATCCTACTATCCAATCCAGGGTCTATGTCGATCCTACGGTAGGATCGCGATCCTAAAAACATTGGCAGCGGCCCATCGCAGCGGTTTTCAACCGCTGCCATAGGTACCAAACACCGCTGCGGTAGGGTCTTTTTCTACTAGTGTGTGTTTGATTGAGTGCAAAAGATGTGATGCGGTAGTGTTGTTCGATTGGACGGTTTCCCTCTTCTGAACGTGCAACAACAGTTGCGTTTTTCCTTCCCTCTCTTCGCTATGGCCGTGTACACAACATGTGTGCATTCTTCTATCCCTTGTTTGAGCATAATTTGTTTTTCCTTTGGTGGTGGTCAGTAGGGGCATGCTGCTCATTTTCCAACATCCATTCGTTGTTGTGTTTTAATCTGTCAGACAACATTGTTCATTTCGAGTTTCATTTTACCTTGTATATCTCAATTTAGCTAGTGAAAAATGACTGCTACAATTTGATATTTAGCAAGCATACAATAAGATTTTTTTTACTCTTGTGTACTATGATTATTTCATGTTTCAGTTTAGCTAGCAAATGGGCTTCTTGGTGAATTGCATTAGCACATGTTTTCTATTATAGTTTGTGTTGTCTATTAAAGTTGACATTATATATCAAGGTTTCTCTTGAATATCCCAGTTTAGGTATAATTACGTAAATCTTTGTATGTAGATGGAGTATAAAATTTGGCTCATGCTTAGATATAGAGACAATGCTTTGATTGCCTCATCAAGGATACAATATGTGCTACATCTATGAATTGATCTGTGAGATAGAGGATGCGGCTGATAAGCAAGGTCACCATGTGCTTAATAATCCAGTGTTTAAGTACAAACCACCTAACATGATTGAATTGGTTGAGGGAGAATGACAATAAATCCTTGAGGAAAATGATCAATCATCATCGTCATGCTGACGAAATTGAAGTTGCAATTGAAGAATGTGTTGCACTTAGTAATGTGGTGTTGTGTTTAATAGTGACACCAATGATGGTGACATTGATTTGGATCTATCTAGTGAACATTCTGAAAAAAAAGGCAGATGTTAAGCCCCTTGTTGTTGAGGTTCCAGTGATTGATGTTGATGAAGCAACTGTGTATTATGAATCTCAAGCATCATTTGCACAAGGCGCACGTAGTACAAATGAAATGTCTGCTTATAGAGAAGTTCAAACAGTTTCCGAAACTGTAGAAAAGGATGCAACTGTGGAAAGAGAAGTTGGTAACACAGAATATCCACGCACACTTGTAGCTACTTCTGGTTCATCCGACACTGCACCAGATTGCCCAAAGAGTATAAATTTTAAAGACCATGGAGAGAAGTAAGATAAAAAAGATAACCAAAATAGATTTTCAAGCACATGATGAGAACGAAGAGGCTTCTAAGAATGCTAAAGCTGTAGAAACCACCAGAAATGTTGAAGGAGTTACTATTGAGTTTGACTTTGAGCAAGGAAATTATTGGATTGATGATCTAGCTGCTCAAAACTACTTGGATCATGAGCGTGATGAGATTACGCCTACATCTCCACCACCAGCTATCCAACCAGATACTCAAGTTCCTTCCAGCCAAGTTGAAACTATGAACAAACCTGCTGCAGCCTTCATTCCCAATATTTCCACTAGGAAGTTATTTGTTGTTCAACGGAGTTGGCTGAGGAATGCAACCAAAGAGTCAGGGCATGAATACCCTCATGAGCTGACATCTTCTGCTACATTCAGTGATAAAAGTGTGGTGGGATTAGCTAGGCAGCTAAGGCGTAGAGAAAAATACTACAACAACCGCATCATCACTATTGTAGACTTAGTAAAAGATAGCGATAATAGTGACTTTTTTGGTATAGATGACAATCCATATGGCTTTTCTGAAAGTGACCAAGACTTATGTGATGAAACAAATGAAAGTGATGGATTCCGAAAGTTACCCAAGAACGTTGGGGATGAGGACAAGGACATAGATGTACATTGAGGTACGGCAAACTGTGCACACATACAAGATCTACCAAAATGGACATTTTTTACAGGGATGCAGAATTTGGTTTCATAAAGCTTGATTAGTTGGCTATTTTCTTAAATATGGAGCACTTATTTTATGTACTAGCAAATTATTGTGTTAAAGAAGGGTTTGGCATTGTTATAACTCATGACGATAACAAGATTTACAAGGCTGAATGTACCCAAAAAGGTTGTCAATGGAGGATTCATGCATCCGTATGTGCTGATAAAATGACTTGGCAAACCAAAGTCATTGATGGTGTGCATACTTGCCAGAAATTAACCCAAAATCCAATGGAAAATTTCAAGTGGGTAGTCAAGAACAAATTCCTAATTTAAAACATGTCAATTCCAACATGAATGTAATTGCATTTACTGCAAACAACACCAACACAAACATATGAATTGTACATATGTACCTCAACATATAACCACAAAATTTCTTTCTTTAGTTTTGATACAAATGTCTTGCACAAATTCGCTCGGGATGTTTGGAAATACCTATCCAGGGCTGGATCAATTCCCTAAATACCAACTTTCACTGGTTATTTGTATCTGGCATTACAAAACATATAAACGAAGGAAACAAAATAATAGAATAAGAATTGTACCTTTAGCCTGTCAGAGATAAATGTCCAAGGATGTGGACTGTCCTTTCCAAGAACCATTTTGAGATGGTAGAAAAATATTCCCAGTTGAGCTTGTTTCTACAGATACTATAGCATAAGCGAATGGGAATATCTTGATTAGCATGTAGTGCAACTGCTGACAACATGATTTCACCATATTTTCTTTGATATGACAACCTTCAACACTAATAAGGGGTCTACAACCATTCAAGAACCCTTCTACTAATGCTCCAAAAGTGACAAAGCATTTTGTAAAGGTGTGAGGTGGTTCACCTTTAAGCGGAATGTCAGTGTATGTGTTTGGGTTGTATTCTTTAAGCACCTCCAAGTATTGAGGTATCACATTGTATGACTCGCCGTAATACCCTTCTACTGAGGCTCTTGCTTCATCCCGTGCTTTGTAAACAAGTGAAGGCTTAACGATATGTCGACTTGTCATTGAATGGAGAGGTAATTGCCTTTGCAGATATATCAGGATTTCCCTTTACATCATCCAACAAATTCTTGATTACCCACTTGCAATTTGACATTGGATTTTTGGGCTAATTTTTGGCAAGTATGCACACCCTCGATGACTTTGATCTGCCAAGTCATTTTATCAGCACATACAGATGCATGAATCCATTACTGACATCCTTTTTGGGCACTTTTAGCCCCGTACCTCTTGCTATCGACATGAGTTCTAACAATGTCAAACCCTTCTTTAACACATATGCTAGCACCTTAAAGAAGTGCTCCCCATCTAAGAAAATAGCCCACTGATCAAGCTTTATGCATCCCTATAAAATGTCCATTTTGGTAGATCTTGTATGTGTGCATAATTTGCTGGTCTTTAATGTTAACCTCATCTACATCTATATTTGTGTCCTTATCCCCAACGCCCTCGGGTAAGTTTTTGGATCCATCACTTTCATTTTTTTCATCACACAAGTCTTGGTCACTTTCAGAAGAGCCGGGATTGTCATCTTCGCCAACAAAGTCACTATCATCCCTATCTCCTGTCGAGTCTACAATAGTGGATGATGCGGTTGTGGCAATTTTCTCTACGCCTTAGCTGCCTAGCTGATCCCACCACACTTTTATCACTGAATGTAACAGAAGATCTCAATTCATGAGGGTATTAATGCTCTAACTCTCTGGTTGCCTTCCTCAGCCTACTCTGTTGAACAACCTATAACTTTGGGAATGAAGGTTGCAACAAGTTTGTTCATAGTATCAACTTGGCTGGGAAGAACTTGAGTATCTTGTTGGGTAGCTGGTGTAACACCCCGGATTTCTAACATTTTATTAGGTCAATTATTTAACAATATAGGTTGGATATTAATACGCAGCAGAAATAAATCCTAAATCCGAGTATTATACTCGCAGCTAATGAGTGCTAAGGGTTTAACTAATATTCAGATAATCTAACCCATCATTATTGATGAAAAGAAATCCAATAAAGTTATAATAGTCTGTAACAAAAGAGTCTCAAAGTTTAGACCAAAATTATCTCAAACCAGACTCGAAATGAGGGTCAATTAGATAAGATTTTGAGCTGCAAGAAATCTCACCAAAGTTAGTAACCATAGGACTATAATTTATTTAGATAAATTATTTATCATTCCTAATTATAAATAATTCATTATGAAGTTTCAATCATGTAGCATTCATTCAATAAATCCTTCAATATAAGGAATTTCATAACAAAATCACTTGAGCATCGTAGGCTCTCAACATATTAATCAATCTCATCAACTTTTACTCATATCCATAACCATCACTCATGCCGTTATGGCCACTTATATCTCAATCAACATATATCTCAATCAATACTTCAACATCTCAAGTATAAAAATGTTCAATCATAATCACACATAATATCACAAAAAAATATACTAAACACAAATAAAGCACAACAAAATAAAAATATTTCCGCCAGAAGACGGCTTGTTCATTTTTTAAATCCTAAGACCAATTAATCTATTTTTAATCTTTCTCAACCTATTTTCTAATCAGGTTTGCTTTGATACCACTTTGAAACACCCCGGATTTTCTAACCTTTTATTTTGTCAATTTTTTTTTGCAACTCAAGTTTAATATTAGTAAGCAGCGGAATCGAATCCTAAACTCGGGGCATTATTGCCACACTCGCAACTAAACGAGTGCTAAGGCCTAAATAATTAACTCATTAACGACCTATTATTATTAATAAAGTAAATACAACACCTATTAAAATTATTTCTTACAAATGTAGAATTATCAAGCCAAAAATAAAATCCAACTATAAATAATCAGACTATGTGGAGTCGCCTTCCCAAACCCCAAGGACTTCATCAGTACATGTGGCAGAAATCCAAACAAATATAGGAAGGGCCACGATAAAGTTAGAAAAACTGAGTAAGCTACCACTACACTCTGTAAAAATATTTTCTCTTTTGAAAACCATTTTAACGATATAACCACACAACACACAATTTATTTCAATAATATTAACACACAACAATAAAATTATCAATATGGTAGAATACTCCATGATTTCTTATTAACTCAAAAATATAGTTGTCAATTTCATTTAATTATCTTCCTTGTCCCAATGCGCAGCCAGGACAAAACAACTTTACTTTCTCTTTGGGTACAACACGCAGCTGTAACCCGGACCCCAACACGCAGCCGGGAATCCAACCAAGCCACTAATCCTTAAGTGTGCACACCCCCCCCCCCCAATAGTTCAAAGGACAAGGAGTAGATCTAGGGCTAACTGTGTCCTAGTGCGGCCCACAGTATCTCAAACTTATGCGTCCTAGTGCGGCCATATATCATCTTATCCATGTGTCTGGCCCACATGTACCATGGTATAATCTTCCTTATAATTCCTTTATTCATTGATATTATTCACTTTATAATCTCTTTAATTTCCACATATACCACCAAAATTCAATCATGCATCAACAATCGTGACTAAAATAATTGCAATCTCACATAATCATATCATTAACATTTCCTCATCAATCTTTCCTCTAAAAATAATCTCCATTTATTCACCAATTAATAAACCGCACACTTAAATATTTCCAGTAATCATTATCATAACCAATTCACTCCCAAAATAATAGTCACTCACAGATAACAATCATAATCACCACAAAAGATTTATTTTACGCAGTTAATACAAAGCTAGTGAACGCAGTAACTTACCTCAAAAAGAACGTTATCATTTGCACCCACCAAACATATAACTAGCCACTACTCTTCGTTTACAAATTTTAGCACCGATTTATTGACATCATCAATGAAAGAAACAACTCTAGCTGCTGCTACATGCTCCTGTTACTTCATATTGTGGCCACCCAAGATAGAAAAAGAAAACTGATTGATCCCTTTTTCATCTTTTCCTTTTCTGTATGTGAGAAAAAAGATTTTTTTTTCTTTTTGAATCTATGATACAGAGGAAGGAGGTACGACATAGAAGGGGTTTATTTTTTTTCAGTCTAGATGAAGAAGAGAGGTATTTGAATATAGAGGATGGGCTAATAAAATGGAACATCAGATTAGTGTATATAAAGGAGGTCGGAGGCAAAATGAAGAGCAAGGAATATGAACTGTTAATTAATACAGAAAGAAATTATTCAATCAATAAAGAATATTAAACTTTTAATGAATAGAAAATTAGAAGTTAGGAAATGTGGAAAGTTAAAGGTGATTTATTAAATGAAGTTGGAAATATGGAAAGTTTAAATTGGTTAACTAAATAAAATCAGAAAATACTAAAAGGTGTAACCGACATATAGTAAAACTACCTTATTTAGTGTATGTAATTAAATCAAAACTATCATTATTATACTAAGTTATAAACAAATAAATACACTAAAATAATACAAAATACACATGGATCATATTATTACATCAAAAATCATAACTGAAGCATTTTGAATCGGGTTATTTATTAAAACGAATCATTTTTATTAAATACTATATAACATGCTCGTAAATTTTAGTATAATCCTCAAAACTACTTATTATACTCGCGAACTAATATACTACTAAACTATATAATAGATGTACTTTGAATCAACAATATTATTTGAATCGTATTATTATTATTATTATTATTATTATATTATTATTATTATTATTATTATTATTATTATTATTTATTATTATTATTATTATTATTATTATTATAGCTCCATTTGTAATAAATAAATATACCAAGTTAACTAGACAAATACAAGGATCATTAATAAAATAACAATTGGTCTAATTTGATCATGTTATTTGTTAGAATGAATTCTCTTTAGTAAATAACAAATTGTAACCATATATATATATATACACACACACACATTCATATATACTATACTTGCAAACAATAACACGTAACCTTACAAACTATAATATATACTCGTAAACTAGAAAATAAATGTATTTTAAAATTTAGGGGTATTTCAGCTGGTGGTGAAGATGTAGGTGTAATCTCATCACACTCATGATCCATGTAGTTTTAAACAGCAAATTCATCAATCCAATCATTTGCTTATTCAAACTCGTTCTCAATAGTAACTCTCTTAACATTTTTGTTGGTTTCTACAACTATAGCATTCTTGGAAGCCTCTTCGTTCTCATCATGTGCTAGAAAATCTAATTTGGTTCTCTTTCGGATCTTAGCATTTATCTCCATGGTCTTTATTTCTGCACTCCTTGGGAAATTTGGTGCGCATTCAGATGAATCAGAAGCAGCTAATGGTGTGCGTGGATTTTCTATGTCACCAACTTCTTTTTCCATAGTTGCATCTCCTTTTCTACAGTTTTGGAAGTTGTTGGAACTTCTCTATCAGCAAACACTTCATTTGTACTATGTGCGCCTTGTACAAATGATGTTTGAGATTCATAATACACAGTTGCTTCATCAACATCAATAACTGGAACCTCAACAACAAGGGGTATACCATCCGTTTTTTTTTCAAAATTTTCACTAGATAGATCCAAATCAAGGTCACCATCACTACTGTCAATATTAAACATAGGACACTGAAACCTTTGGTTTTCCAATGCTTCCTTATTTGCCTTTATATCACTTGCTTTTTGCACCATATTGCTAAGTGCAACACCTTCTTCAATTGTAACTTCAATTTCACCAGAATGAAGATGACAATTGATCATCTCCTCAAGAATTTATCATCATTCACCTCAACCAAATCACTCATGTTAGGCGGTTTGTACTTAAACACTGGATTATTAAGCACATGAAGAGTTTGCTTATCAGCTACATCCTCTATCTCACTGATCAATTCATAGATGTATCCTTAATGAGGTAAACAAAGTATTTGTCTCTATATCCAAGCAGGAGCCAAATTTTGTACTCCATCTGCATACAACGATTCACATAATTCGTCATAAACTGGATATTCAAGAGAAACCTTGATATAGAATGTCAACTTAAATAGAAAACACAAACTAGAATAGAGAAAATGTGCTAATGTAGTTCACTGAGAAGCCAATTTGCTAGCTAAACTGAAACACAAGAGTAAAAAAATTCTTATTGTTTGCTTGCTGAATATCAAACTGGAGCAGTCATTTTCACTAGCTAAACAAAAACATACAAGGCAAAATGAAACCCGAAACGAACAATGTTGTCTGATAGATTAAAACAGCAACAGAGATGGATGATGGAAAACGAGCAACCAGTTTCAGGCACTAATGTTGGGCGATAAAATTTGCACCAAGCTCACTAATCAACATGCTCCTACTGACCACCACCAAAGGAAAAACACATTCTACTCGAACAATGGATAGAAGAATGCACAGATACTATGTACATGGCCATAGCGTAGAGAGAGTAGGAAAAAATGGTATTGTTGTCGCACGTTCAGAAAAGGGAAACCGGCCAATCGAACAACACTATCGTACCACTTCTTCTGCGCTCAATCAAACAAAATTAGACAATACGAGATTACATGAGGAAGAGGAATGGTGACTCACCTGTACTCAATCAGTGAGTGAATCTGCTCTCGCTCAGTTGAACGTCATTAGCCTCCTTCCACGCACCGGAACAGGAACAAACGAACAAATTCTCTTCTGCTTTCGCAATGTTATCACATGTTAATCTCTCGAACAAAATGAAATAGACGAACAGGCTGGGTGGAATTGGAGATTATAGATGCGAATTAGAGATTTTGGTTGGGTACTTGGGTTGGACCGTAGAGGTGATCATCCGGGCGGCGGGCCGGGTTCGGGCCGGGCCAGGGAGATTTTTTGGGCCCGTCGACCTACTCATGGAGACCGGGTCCGATTTTTTATATCTCCGGGCCGGGCCGGGTTAGGCCCGGGTTTTTTCAGCTCTGCTGGTGCCCGGCCCGTCCGACCCGGTTATTTACTTATTTTTATTTTTAAAATTAAAAAAATAATATATATATATATATATATATATATATATTCAAAATCATTATTTGATATATGTATTATATCAAATAATATAAGATATATATTATATATATATTTTTTAAAAAAATAAATAATATTGAAAACCGGGCCGGGCGGGCTTGAAAATTTGCCGCGGTCCGGCCCGGTTTTTTTATTCGGGCTCATTTTTTTCCAAGCCCGCCCGAACAGCCCGTCAGGTTCGGACTTACCGGGCTTTTTTCCGGGCCGGGCCGGGTCACCGGGCCGGACAGGTTTTGAGCAGCTCTAGGTTGGAGACTTCAAACACAAGAATTAGGGATTTGAGTGCAAAAGGCGTAACTTTTTTCAAAGTCATGCGTGTTAAGTAGAGCTGTCAAAATTTGACCCAACCCGAAAACCTGTCCATTTTATCCGAACCCTAAACCCGACTTATTTAAATATAATAAACTTGAAACCCGAGTGCGTAAAATCCAAATGACCCAAACCCGAAATGACCCGAAAAATTTATAACCCGAAATGACCCGAAATAATAATATTTAAAAATTATCCAAACTCAGATAACATAAAATAATAGTGACCTTAACTTGTCCCAAACCTGAATGACCTAAATAAATATGATAAAAAACTTGATTCAAACTTAGTTTATCTGAATGAAATTCAAAATAGACATTGTATTGACTTTTCGATAATCTATATGTAGTATATTCTTATAGAAATTAGGTATCTATTTATTTAATAATTTTTAAAAAATATTAACCGTGTCCCGAAATAACCGAAACCCGTTTCTGTCTGACACTATTACAACCCGAATGACCCAAACCCGAAATGACCCGAAAATTTAGTGACCCGAACCCGAACGGATAACCCGTTTGACAGGTCTAGGGTTCACTAACAACAAGGGCAATTTAGTATTTTCTGTGGATATTAACGGTATTTAATATAAAATGTTATGGAGTGTTATTTGGTTAATTATGTTGTGAACTAAACAAAAATTTAGTGATATTTTGTGAAATTTCCCTTTGTAAAGGGGAAAATTCACGATATACCCCAATTTTCTTTCGTAATTCACAATATACCCTGTTGGTTTTCATAATTCAACTTTAAACATGCTTAAATGTTGTCCAAAATTGATGAAACTTTACATGGACAATGCTAAAGTGTTATATATTGGTCCAATATCAAATTTGAAGTTTTTTAAGCTCACATGTGACCAGTGAAACCCAATAAAAATTGTGATATGTTCATTGGGTCCCACATGTCACATATGAGCTTAAAAAACTTCAAATTTGATATTGATCGAAAAGGGAAGGCCGAACATTGAAAATTAATTTATGGACTTATATGTACACAAAGTTTTCTAGCGTCCAGTTATTCTTCTTTCCTTAATACTCCCTCCGTCCTGAATTGACCGTCTTGTTCACTATTTGGACGTGTCGTTTGACTTCAATATTTAACATATAAGATAAAATAATTTTTAAAATTTGAATTTTGCAAATGATTCCTTACATGATAAACTATATGTTATACTGTTTCATTTTATAAAATTATTTTATCTTATATGTTAAATATTGAAGTGGAAAAACGTGCCATAAAACAAAGGAGACGGTCAATTCAGGACGGAGGGAGTACGTAGTATTATTATTATACTACCTCCGTCCCGTCATAAGTGTGCCATTTGCTTTTTGGCACGCTTTTCCACTTCAATATTAAATATATAAGATAAAATAATTTAAAAAAAATATTTTTTACAACATATAGTTTTTCACATAAAAATTCCATTATAAAAAAAATTATAAAAATATATTATCTTACATGTTAAATATTGAAGTCAAACGACCCATCCAAATAGTAAAGTGGACAGTCAACTTGGGACGGAGGGAGTACTATTAATTTCTAAAAAAAAATAAAGCAGTATTGCACCATTAGAAGAGAGAAAAACAACACCTCCAAAGAATGTGAAAGACTAATACCAAACAGACACTATCAAAATAATTTTCTTTCGTAATCTACCCCAACAGTTTTTTACATAAGTTTCGTTTGTTTTTTTTAATATAGGATTATTTTAAAGTTAAATGCAAATAAACGAAGTTTGGAAGAACAACCACAATAGTTCATCTATTATTGTGCACAGACAATAGTTCGTAAAGTACATGCCGAAACCTTCCAACTCAACCACGCAACCAAGACCCCCAACTAACCACGCAACCAAGACTTCTAACCAAACAGGTTCAAGCTAGTCACTAAACTGAAACTTTACATAATCTTTTAATATCCAGGGGTCAAAATGCAAGGCTTTGTTTCCATATTCAAGGCTTCACTCAGTAGGAACAAAAAAAAAAAGTTCACACTAAGGTAAAAAACTAAGAAGAAAATTCTCTTATGTGGTAGTTGAAGTGTCTTCAACCTCATCAACATCAACATCAGGTTCATCAGAAAGGGTGGCACTGCTGTTGGTCGGGGACAAAAAACGCCCAGTCATGGGATCGACAGGACGTGTATCACGAGGACCACCCTTTCTTCCCATGGCTACCATTGGAGGGGGCGGTAGCACCCCTGCACGAAAGAGAATACGTTGAACAGGGTCTGATGGCTGAGCTCCAACTGACAACCAGTACCTATGTTTTACAGGGCATATACCAGTGAGTATAGGCTGTATGGAGAGGGAAATAATAGTTACATTCAACTTTCAATCTCAATGTAATTGCATCAGATCTGCTAATCATACATCCACAGCGATAATCATTCAGAATCAGATCAAGCCTTCTACTTCACTCACAGGTAGCAGAATAGACGACAGACAAAGGGAAAAAAAATGGTAGATACAACTCTTGATAAGCAAACCAAAGTTACCCGTGACAAACAAAAAACTAATAATGATAAATATCACTGGCTTCTTCTGAAAGGATCCAACAAGGCATTTGAAATACAAATGTTAATAAGATTATTTGCCATGCTAATATAAAAGGACTTTAATGCTAGATGAGTATCTAGGATCTCAAAGAAGAGGTCCACCGATGTTAATACTGCAGTAGTGAATGATATTCCAAAACTCCATTACAATGAGCTTCATCCTAAAAAAATCAATGAGCACAGAGCTTCATCCGTATACTTCTAGGATTTAGAAATTTAGGGCAGCGAACTACGAGCACATCTGCAAAAGCAAGATGGTATATCCTGCAAAGGTTGGCTAAATTAGATCTAGACAGCATTAACCAAAAAATTTGAGCGCTACAGTATAAAACAACGAAGAGAAAACTGGGGACTAGTCTGTCTCAAAAAGATGCTTCACTACATACAACAGGAAATACAATAAGAGCCAAGGACAAACGATCTTACTTTACTCTGTCAAAATTGAGACCCATCCTTTTTTGACCGTCCTGTCCTGCATGATCAAGCATGTCAGCCAAGGACGACTTTCACCGATAATAATGAACTAAGAACACAGTAAAGAAGGGGATAATCAAAAGCCAAAAAGTCTAGTCAACAGCTCATATTTTAATCGATCATATACAAGCATTTAATATAGGGCAATAACACATGCAGCTGAGGCGCAAAGTTTCTGACCAATGTAGACAGCTGAATGATCTCAGAAATGAAAGCGTTCATTATTCCTACTAATTGTTAGAACAACTGGTAAACTGGAGCATCTCAGAAGCCAACTAAAAATGCCGTTAGAAAATGTCATGTCTCAACCAAATAACAAAGATGGCATACCTGGAAGTGGATTATAGTACCCCAAGACTTCCAAATGTTTGCCATCTCTAGGTGATCTGCTATTGGCAGCCATGACTCTGTAGAATGGCTTATTTTTGCAGCCAAATCTTGATAATCGAATCCTCACTACCATTTTCACTTCGTCAGCTCTTAACTGAGTATAGAAAAGCAAATGGATTTGATCAGCTAATAATTTAATAGCAACCATCGATTGGGCAGAATCATAGTTTAAGTCGATCAAGATCAAGTGGCTTGGTTGATATAATATCAAAATGGAAGTGGCTTTGACAAGGAGATACAGCTGTTATTCTTCCATAATTTCAGCTATCAGGACCCAACTATGGAAGTCGGACTGAAAGTTGCAAGTAACCCCAAAGAAATAGCTCTTGAGAAAAGAAAAAAAAACTCCAGCCATCCCTATCCATGTCACCGCAAGTTCTCATCCAATAGGTCTACTCAACAACCGCACAGTAGGTCACTCATTTGATCCACTATTGGAGGCTACTATGAGCACAAACTGGGTTAAAAGTCTAGACCTGGCAAAATGACCCGAACCCGAAAAACTGATCCGAATCAACCCGATCCAAATCCGATTTTAAACCAAATAATGTGACCCGAAATGTGACCCAAAACCCAAAATAACCTGAATGAAACCAAACCAAACCGCAATTTGGTACAACTCGAATTCACCCAAAACCTGATGATAACCAAAACCCACAACCACCTGAACCGAAGAAACCATAACCCGAATGAAACCAAACCAAACCGCAATTTGGTACAACTCGAATTCATCCAAAACCTGATGATAACCAAAACCCACAACCACCTGAACCGAAAGAAACCATAACCAGATCCAAACTGAAATCCAATACAACCTGAACTACTATATTATATTTTACGACTCCAACAAACCTTGTAATAGTGGAGCTCAGCATAAGCATTCATGACCGAGGAATACATGAACATCAATAAGGTTCACTTATGACACCTCAATGCTTTGTTAAAAACTAAGTCTGATATAGTTGTTCTAGCCATAAACAATAATCATAAAACCAAAAACACAAAATGGGGATATAGATATAATCAACTCGTTATATTATAAATACTATTGGCCAAAGCTAAGTAATAGAAAACTAGATTTTCAATATTAAGCTGCATATAAGTTATGATATTTAGTTGAATACATGAACGTTTCAGGACTAGTGTGCTATTATTGTTGACTGGCGTGCAACTAAACCACAATCTGTTCATCTATTGTCATGGCATAAAGCGAGCATCATTTAATTTCTGATTCAAGCTGTCATATAATACACCAATCAGTAATTCAATGTGTGTTGTTAAAGTGTAGTAGTTTCAGGACTAGTGTGCTATTGTGGTTGACTAACAAACAAAGCACAATCTGTTCAACTAAACTACATCTATGGACATCAGAAGAAAGATTTATTTGGGTGCAGGGTAACCGTTCGACAGGGAGAATAATAACAATTCAAACGCTTGTATACCAACATTTATCATTAACCTCATTTTCTTGTGTGTGTGTGTGTATGGCGGGCCAGACATAAATCCATGGCTTTGATGTTTAAAAAAAGGTGAAGCGAGAAGTTTCGGCATGACATTTTAAGATAAGATCTAAGAAGTGAAACGTATAATTATTTTTAAATGAACACCAAAACCTGAAACCTTCAGCATAAGGTATTTGTATTAACTTCCATGATCTGACAGAGTACAATAGCTGAACAAGGAAGGATAACATCGAGACACATCAAGTCACTGTTTACAGTAACAGGTACTTGGAAACAAAATGGACCTACGATAGTTTTCTCCTTGGCAAAAAAGTTACTAGAGGTCAGTGTTTAACAAAAAGACACCCATGGCTTCCATTGAATATGATACTACAACAGCACAATAGAACAAAAGGACAGTTTTCCACCTAGTTTGAGAAAAGAAAGAAAAAACACACTTCCCAACTTCAGCATAAAGGGAAAACTCAAAGAAGCCGATACACAAGATCATAACCGAGTAGCAGAGAACTGCTATAATAACACATTAGCACTTCACCATGATTTTGAAATACAGAGCCGCAAACAATCATGTCCGAGGTATTATTACCCGGTACCCACCATACGGTTGAGGAAATTTAAGAATCCCCTAATTCTGATTTATCAGGGAAAAAAAAAAACAGAACTCCTAAACTCTGTGGGCTTCCTTCTATACAGCTAACAAAGAAACGAGTAGAGGTCTCACCGATTGCAACCGCAATGAAAGTACGAGACGGAGACTTGGTTCGCAGCAGTCAGCAGATTCGAAGGAGGAACTTCACACCGAAGGGCGCAAGCTTATTTTTTGGAGAGCGCCCAAGAACGCAAGTTAGGGTTCCTGCCCGGACTTATTCGGTTAATTGTTTTCGGCTATATCATTCTTTTTAGATCGGTTAACCGGATTCGGTTAGCCGTTTAATTCCGTTTTCTAAAATCTGATTTCATTACCCTTCCGTTCAAACCAGTTAATCTTTAGTTCAGTCCGATTTTATCGGTTAACCTTGTAGCCATGTATTTTTTTTATTGATGAGAACCATATCATTAATATTATAGTACAACATTGATCAATTTCCTAAATCATGAGTGACAAATCAAACACATGTGACAAAAAATATAATATTATGCATATTCCCTCAATAGCTAACATTAATTATTGTATAAGGTGAACATTAATATTAGAAAAT
The DNA here is from genome assembly GCA_023374045.1 of Limonium bicolor. NCBI lineage: Eukaryota > Viridiplantae > Streptophyta > Magnoliopsida > Caryophyllales > Plumbaginaceae > Limonium > Limonium bicolor. Next base: position 375,619,984 of record CM041776.1, read on the forward strand.
TCAATACCGTCACCAAAACCGAAACCGGTCAATTTACACGGTTCGATTAACCATACCACAAGAACCATTATGGTTAACCTGAAAATAGATACGGTTAACTTCGGTTTCAGTCGGATACTGCAGTTTCAGAATTTTTTTGGCAACCCTAGTTGAGAAACATAGAAAAGATATAGCGAAGATAGAGGAATTAAAATTACGTTAGTACCCTCTTTTTGAATTAGATAATATTATGGACTACAAATGTTCCTGGATGATTCTGGATCTATTAATAGGCATTGAATTAGAATAGACAACAATGAAGGGTCTAGATTAAAACTGTATTAATTTTGTGAATTTAGAAGATAAAAACATATTTGACATATTTTGTGGGATTTGTGGTTTTAAATACCAAACAAATTCAAGTTGGACTAAAAAGGGGACTTTTCAATTTGAATTCATGGTCACGATTTACAGAGTCTACTAGAAATCACTGTTGTAGGTTCTCTCGTGGTGGCGAGGGGCACTCTTCCCACCCACCGAGTCGCTGCGGGAATTTGTGTGGGTATTCATAGTGAAATCTAATTGCTCGTTTCTCTATTCGTAGGTGAAATCTAATTGAAAATGGGGCTCTAGTCCTTCTCTTGTTGTGAATGCAGCTATACAAAGATAAATCGATGGAATTACTGCATCTCCCACACCAAATTGAAAATGGGGCTGGAAACTGTTCATTTCAGAACAGGTAATAAACTCAGGCTCATCTTCTATCTCTCTGGCGATTATAATAATAGAAAATTTTGATTTCTTTTGTCACACGCTCCGCACCTCTGATCCTTTTCTTCTTGTGTATGCGCCTTTCCAGAGATAAATCATTGGAACTGCTGCATCTCGTACACCAGATCGAAGATGAGGCTAAATACAATTCACTCCAACGACGTCTTCTTTCATCTTATTGATCTTCCCTTTTCTGATCCATCGAAACTCATAAGCAATGCCCTTCGAGCTCCACAACTCGCCGGTCCCCAAAGCCCCGGTCTACCCCAACAAGCTGCAAGACATAACCGTACAATTTGTGGTGGTGTATGTAGGTAGTTTGGTATCAAATATTTAGTCTGGTATCATATAGTAGATAGATTGGTATCATATCGCAGATAGTTTGGTATCATATCGTAAGTCTGGTATCATATCATAGATAGTTTGATATCATATCGTAGAATTATAGGTAATTCTGAGGTTTTATGTGATGTATCCTTACATGATTCATTCATATATGTATGGTATTCATTTAGGTCTGAATTTGCGGTTGGACTGGTATACATGTGTTTCTTTTTACGAAAAAGTAGTGTTTGATCTTATTTTTGAACTATTCACTATCGTGTATAATATGAAACTTTATGGTACTACAATATATTGCATTTACTATGCAATTTAATACCCAAAACCTAAATACTAAACATTCATGAATTATAACTTTGAACCCTATTACAAAATAACTGCAAGTTGCATCTTTAATACCTTCACGAATGTAAAAAAAGCCAATCTAAAAATAATTATATGCGAAATAAGTTTGTGATATACCAAACACACACACACACACACATATATATATATATATATATATATATATATATATATATATATATATATATATATATATATATATATATATATATATATAGTACCACAACATCATTGATCTAATGCTATTGAAACATCTATAATGTACCAAGTGTAATATCTTACATTTTCAAAATCCTATCGCAATTATAAATAACGATATAGTTTGTTTTACAATATACCAATGAACTCTGAACCCTATGCAAAATACCTACAAGTTGTACATTTACTACCTTTACAAACATAAATAAAAACCAATGTAAATATAATTATATGTGAAATAAGTTTACTAAATACCAAAGACGTATATATACCTGTACCACACCATCGTTAATCTAATACCAATGAAACATCTATGATGTACTAAATGTAATATCTTACATTTTCAGAATTCTTTCGTAACTATAAATTACTATATAATGTGTTTTACAACATACCAATGTACCATTGTTCAAACACCAGCATTATTACAACTTTGAACTCTATTGCAAAATACCTACAAGTTGTAACGTTAATACATTCACGGATATAAATTAAAACCAATGTATAAATTATTATATGCGAAATAAGTTTATGAAATACCAAAGACATGTATATAAGATGTGAATTCCAGTTTCCTGGTGAATTGATGACCGACAAATTGAAGTTCACAGGAGAATAAAAACTAATATGGGTATGGATTCACTTCAGTATCTGTCTGGTGTTCAAGCGTGAATTCTAGTTTAATGGTGAATTGAAACGATAGGAGAATAAAAACCAATATGGCGTATTTGTTGACAACGACATGTATATTTAATCTGTAATGACTTTATTGGTAATCTTAAAAAAATAAACATAATATATTCCCACAAAATCAGTGTAACTAATTGCCAATAATGATTCATTTTGCTCTTTAGAAAACAATTTAATATACTCTCTCAACCCGTCACTATAATTTTGATTTTTTAAAACAAAACGGATAAAATCTAAATCAGATAATGAGCCCTAAAGCGAATCCATTCCAATTAGTTAACGTCTTTTCTCACTCGCAATGGTCAGGAATAAACATAGTATTTGTTTTTTTTTGGAAGTTGAGTAGTATTAGTTAAGAAGTAATACTTTTATATTAAATTCCCTCAAAAGAATACTTTTATATTAGAAAAAAACAGTAGATAAAGAATTAATATTTCGTCTAAGATGTACCGGAAATTTTGTTAGACTTCTTCTATTTTGTTTTTAAAATTATAAAAACTTTTAAGTTTTGTAAGAATCTATATATATTATTACTTTATAAATTCTTTTAAGTTTTGTAAGAATTTTTATTATTATTATTGATAACCGTGAAGTAAATAAGGTGTTCATTTCTAGCTATTCCTTTTACGGAAGATGTTCAATGTATATTTGTTCATCTTGTGATATTGTTTGTTCACAATTAGTTTTACAACATTCATTTTTTGATATCTTATAGTTTTGTTGTATCCATCATCTCATCCTTTACAAGATAATAAATAAATTTTAAAAATAAAAAAATAGGAATAATATCAATTGAATTTTGAAACAAAGGGTCCAAAAAAACCGAACAACTAGTATCACTTATTTAAACACAGAATTGATAATTAAAGAACGAAAAAATATCAAAGAAATTAAATTGTATAAACATTGTTTATTACATAATGGTTTGTTGTATGAACAATGTTTTATTATATAATTTCTCTTGACCAACTAGGCTTAAATTTGTGAACAATTTTCAATTTTGTGAAATTTCTTCAAATGCCACTAAGTGTTTGCTTAATTCACAATATAACAATGAGTTTTTAAAATGACACAGGATAACATCGAGTTTTAACCTAATTCACCATATATCACTCTGTCTGATTTTTTGTTAAATACAACGTTAACATTCACATAAAAAACTAAATTGCCCTTGTTGTTAGTGAACCCGCCTTACTTCGAAAAAAATTACACCCTTTGCTCTCAAATCATTAATTCACGTTTCGAAGTCCCCAACCCACGGTAGCGGATCCAAAAGCTTTGTTTCGGGGGTGGGGAATTTTGTTTACACTGTTACTTTTTAAAATATTATGTCATTTTATATTTTTTTCAAAAATTTATAAGAGCATTTGACAAATTTTTAAAAGTTTCGGGGGAGGGGTGCCCTCGGCACCCCTTTGGATCCGCCCCTGCCAACCCAAGTACCCAACCAAAATCTCTAATTCGCATCTATAATCTCTAATCCCACCCACCCTGTTCGTCTGCTCCATTTCATTTGAGAGATTAACGTGTGACAGCACTGCAAAATGAGAAATAAATTTGTTCGTCTGTTCCTATTTCGGTGTGTGGAAGGAGGTTGATGATGTTAATCTGAGTGAGAGCATAAGCCACTCACCGATTGAATACAGGTGATCGCCCTTTTGCTCTTTCTTATGTAATCTCATGTTGTCTAATTTGTGTTTGATTGAGTGCAGAAGATGTGATGTGGTAGTGTTGTTCGATTGGCCGGTTTCCTCTTCTGAACGTGCAACAACAGTTGCGTTTTTCCTTCTCTCTTCGCTATGGCCATGTACACAGCATGTGTGCATTCTTCTATCCCTTGTTTGAGCATAATTTGTTTTTCCGTTGGTGGTGGCGAGTAGGAGCATGTTGCTCGTTTTCCATCATCCATCCGTTGTTGTTTTAATCTGTCAGACAACATTGTTCATTTTGAGTTTCATTTTACCTAGTATATTTCAGTTTAGCTAGTGAAAATGACTGCTACAGTTTGATATTTAGCAAGCATACAATAAGAATTTTTTTACCCTTGTGTACTATGATTATTTCATGTTTCAGTTTAGCTAGCAAATGGGCTTCTCGGTGAATTGCATTAGCACATGTTCTTTATTAGAGTTTGTGTTGTCTATTAAAGTTGACATTCTATATCAAGGTTTCTCTTTGATATCCCAGTTTAGGTTGAGTTACGTAAATCTTTGTACGTAGATGGAGTAAAAAATTTGGCTCTTGCTTGGATATAGAGACAGACACTTTGATTACCTCATCAGGGATACAATATGTGCTACATCTATAAATTGATCTGTCAGATAGAGGATGTAGCTGATAAGCAAGGTCACCATGTGTTTCATAATCCAGTGTTTAAGTACAAACCACCTAATAGGATTGAATTGGTTGAGGGAGAATGACAATAAATCCTTGAGGAGAATAATCAATCTTCATCGTTATGCTGACGAAATTGAAGTTGCAATTGAAGAAGGTGTTGCACTTAGTAATGTGGTGTTGTGTTTAATAGTGACACCAGTGATGGTGACATTGATTTGGATCTATCTGGTGAACATTCTGAAAAAAAGAGGCAGATGTTAAGTCCCTTGTTGTTGAGGTTCCAGTGATTGATGTTGATTAAGCAACTGTGTATTATGAATCTCAAGCATCATTTGCACAAGGCGCATGTAGTACAAATGAAGTGTCTGCTTATAGAGAAGTTCAAACAGTTTCCAAAACTGTAGAAAAGGATGCAACTGTGAAAAGAGAAGTTGGTGACACAGAATATCCACGCACACTTCCAGCTACTTCTGGTTCATCCGACACCGCACCAGATTGCCCAAAGAGTATAAATTTTAAAGACCATGGAGAGAAGTAAGATAAAAAAGAACCAAAATAGATTTTCAAGCCCATGATGAGAACGAAGAGGCTTCTAAGAATGCTACAGCCGCAGAAACCACTAGAAATGTTGAGGGAGTTACTATTGAGTTTAACTTTGAGCAAGGAAATTATTGGATTAATGATCTAGCTGCTCAAAACTACATGGATCATGAGCGTGATGAGATTACGCCTACATCTCCACCACCAGCTAGCCAACCAGATACTCAAGTTCCTTCCAGCCAAGTTGAAACTACGAACAAACCTGCTGCAGCCTTCATTCCCAATATTTCCACTAGGAAGTTATTTGTTGTTCAACGGAGTAGGCTGAGGAATGCAACCAAAGAGTCAGGGTATGAATACCCTCATGAGCTGACATTTTTGCTACATTCAGTGATAAAAGTGTGGTGTGATTAGCTAGGCAGCTAAGGCGTAGAGAAAAATACTACAACAACCACATCATCACTATTGTAGACTCAGCAAAAGATAGCGATGATAGTGACTTTTTTGGTATAGATGACAATCCATATGGCTTTTCTGAAAATGACCAAGACTTACGTGATGAAACAAATGAAAGTGATGGATTCCGAAAATTACTCTCAAGTATGTTGGGGATGAGGACAAGGACATATATGTACGTGAGGTTAACATTGAGGACCAGCAAGCTGTGCACACATACAAGATCTACCAAAATGGACATTTTTTATAAGGATGCAGAATATGGTTTCATAAAGCTTGATTAGCTGGCTATTTTCTTAGATATGGAACACTTATTTTATGTACTAGCAAATTATTGTGTTCAAGAAGAGTTTGACATTGTTATAACTCATGACAATAACAAGAGGTACAAGGCTGAATGTGCCCAAAAAGCATGTCAATGGAGGATTCATGGATCCGTATGTGCTAATAAAATGACTTGGCAAACCAAAGTCATTGATGGTGTGCATACTTGCCAGAAATTAACCCAAAATCCAATGGAAAATTTCAAGTGGGTAGTCAAGAACAAATTCCTAATTTAAAACATGTCAATTCCAACATGAATGTAATTGCATTTACTGCAAACAACACCAACACAAACATATGAATTGTACATATGTACCTCAACACATAACCATAGAATTTCTTTCTTTAGTTTTCACATAAATTTCTTGCACAAATTCGCTCGGGATGCTTGGAAATACCTATCCTGGGCTGGATTAATTCCCTAAATACCAACTTTCACTAGTTATTTGTATTTGACATTACAAAACATATAGATGAAGGAAACAAAATAATAGAATAAGAATTGTACCTTTTGCCTGTCAGAGATAAATGTCCAAGGATGTGGACTGTCCTTTCCAATAACCATTTTTAGATGGTAGAAAAATATTCTCAGTTGAGCTTGTTTTCTACAGATACTATAGCATAAGCGAATGGGAATATCTCTTGATTAGCATGCAGTGCAACTGCTGACAACATGATTTCACCATATTTTTCTTTGATATGACAACCTTCAACACTAATAAGGGGTCTACAACCATTCAAGAACCCTTCTACTAATGCTCCAAAAGTGACAAAGCATTCTGTAAAGGTGTGAGGTGGTTCACCTTTAAGCGGAATGTAAATGTATGTGTTTAGGTTGTATTCTTTAAGCACCTCCAAGTATTGAGGTATCACATTGTATGACTCATCGTAATACCCTTCTACTGAGGCTCTTGCTTCATCCCATGCTTTGTAAACAAGTGAAGGCTTCAACGATATGTCGACTTGTCATTGAATAGAGAGATAATTGCCTTTGCAGATATATCAGGATTTCCCTTTACATCATCCAACAGATTCTTGATTACCCACTTGTAATTTGCCATTGGTTTTTGGGTTAATTTCTGGCAAGTATGCACACCCTCGATGACTTTGATCTGCCAAGTCATTTTATCAGCACATAAAGATGCATGAATCCATCACTAACATCCTTTTTTGACACATTTAGCCTGTACCTCTTGCTATCGACATGAGTTCTAACAATGTCAAATTCTTCTTTAACACATATGCTAGCACCTTAAAGAAGTGCTCCCTATCTAAGAAAATAGCCCACTGATCAAGCTTTATGAAACCAAATTCTGCATCCCTATAAAATATCCGTTTTGGTAGATCTTGTATGTGTGCATAATTAATGTTAACCTCATCTACATCTATATTTTTATCTTCATCCCCAACATCCTCGGGTAAGTTTTTGGATCCATCACTTTCATTTGTTTCATCACACAAGTCTTGGTCACTTTCAGAAGAGCGAGGATTGTCATCTTCACCAACAAAGTCTCTATCATCCCTATCTCCCGTCGAGTCTACAATAGTGGATGATGCGGTTATGGCAATATTTTCTCTACGCCTTAGCTGCCTAGCTGATCCCACCACACTCTTATCACTGAATGTAACAGAAGATCTCAACTCATGAGGGTATTCATGCCCTAACTCTTTGGTTGCCTTTCTCAGCCTACTCTGTTGGACAACATATAACTTTGGGAATAAAGGTTGCAACAGGTTTGTTCATAGTATTAACTTGGCTGGGAGTAACTTAAGTATCTTGTTGGGTAGCTGGTGGTGAAGATGTATGTGTTATCTCATCACACTCATGATTCATGTAGTTTTAAGCAGCAAATTCATCAATCCAATCATTTGCTTGTTCAAACTCGTTCTCAATAGTAACTCTCTCAACATTTCTATTGGAATCTACAACTATAGCATTCTTGGAAGCCTCTTCGTTCTCATCATGTGCTTGAAAATCTAATTCGGTTCTCTTTCGGATCTTACCAATTATCTCCATAGTCTTTAAAATTTCTGCACTCCTTGGGAAATTTGGTGCGCGTTGAGATGAATCAGAAGCAGCTGATAGTGTGTGTGGATTTTTATTTCACCAACTTCTCTTTCCACAGTTGCATCCTTTTCTACAGTTTTGGAAGTTGTTGGAACTTCTCTTTCTGCAAACACTTCCATTGTACTATGTGCACCTTGTGCAAATGATGTTTGAGATTCATAATACACAGTTGCTTCATCAACATCAATAAATGGAACCTCAACAATAAAGGGCATAACATCCATTTTTTTTTCAAAATTTTCACTTGATAGATCCAAATCAAGGTCACCATCACTACTGTCAATATTAAACATAGGACATTGAAACCTTTGGTTTTCCAATGCTTCCTTATATGCCTTTATATCCCTTGATTTTTGCACCATATTACTAAGTGCAACACCTTCTTCAGTTGTAACTTCAATTGCGTCAGCATGAAGATGACAATTGATCATCTCCTCGAGAATTTATCATCATTCACCTCAACCAATTCACTCTTGTTAGGAAGTTTGTACTTAAACACTGGATTATTAAGCACATGAAGAGCTTGCTTATCAGCTACATCCTCTTTCTCACTGATCAATTCGTAGCTGTATCCTTAATGAGGTAATCAAAGTATGTTGTATCCTTAATGAACTAAACAAAGTATTTGTCTCTGTATCCAAGCAGGAGCCAAATTTTGTACTCCATATGCATACAACGATTCACATAATTCATCATAAACTGGATATTCAAGAGAAACCTTGATATAGAATGTCAACTTAAATAGAAAACACAAACTAGAATAGAGAACATGTGCTAATGTAGTTCACTGAGAAGCCCATTCGCTAGCTAAACTGAAACATGAAATTATCGTAGTGCACAAGAGTACAAAAATTCTTATTGTTTGCTTGCTGAATATCGAACCAAAGCAGTCATTTTCACTAAATGGACACATACAAGGCAAAATGAAACCCGAAACAAACAATGTTGTCTGAGAGATTAAAACAACAACAGATGGATGATGGAAAACGAGCAACATGCTCCTACTGACCACCACCAAAGGAAAAACAAATTATGCTCAAAAAAGGGATTGAAGAATGCACACATGTTGCGTACATGACCATAGCTAAGAGAGGGAAGGAAAAACGCAACTGTTGTTGCACGTTCAGAAGAGGGAAACCGACCAATCGAACAACACTACCGCATCACATCATCTGCACTCAATTAAACACAAATTATATAACATGAGATTACATGAGAAAGAGGGAAATGATGATCATCTGTATTCAATCGATGAGTGGCTTATGCTCTCGCTCAGTTGAACATCATCAATTGAATACATGTGATCGCCATTTCCCTCTTTCTCATGTAATCTCATGTTGTCTAATTTGTGTTTGATTGAGTGCAGAAGATGTGATGCAGTAGTGTTGTTCGATTGGCCAGTTTCCCTCTTCTGAACGTGCAACAACAGTTGTGTTTTTCCTTCCCTCTCTTTGCTATGGCCGTGTACAGAGCATGTGTGCATTCTTTTATCCCTTGATTGAGCATAATTTGTTTTTCCTTTGGTGGTGGTCAATAGGAGCATGTTGCTCATTTTCCATCATCCATCTGTTGTTGTTTTAATCTGTCAGACAATATTGTTCATTTCGAGTTTGATTTTACCTTGTATACTTCAGTTTAGCTAGTGAAAATGACTGTTACAGTTTGATATTTAGCAAGCATACAATAAGAACTTTTTTACTCTTGTGTACTATGATTATTTCATGTTTCAGTTTAACTAGCAAATGGGCTTCTCGGTGAACTGCATTAGCACATGTTCTCTATTATAGTTTGTGTTGTCTATTAAAGTTGACATTCTATATCAAGGGTTTCTCTTGAATATCCCAGTTTAGGTTGAATTATGTAAATCTTTGTATGTAGATGGAGTATAAAATTTGGCTCCTGCTTAGATATAGAGACGGATGCTTTGATGACCTCATTAGGGATACAATATATGCTACATCTATGAATTGATCTGTGAGATAGAGGATGCAGCTGATAAGCAAGGTCACCATGTGCTTAATATTCCAGTGTTTGAGTACAAACCACCTAACATGATTGGATTGGTTGAGGGAGAATGACAATAAACGGATGAAAATCCAAAATAAATGGATGATGAATCGGGTGATAACCAAGTGATAGATTCGAGTGAGATTTTTTCGTCCACTACCAGATTTGTCACGTGTTTATCACCCGATCCATCATCAATTTAAAGGTACACCCTATTTTAATGTGTGCCCTATATTGGTTTGATATTTTATGTTAAAGAATATTATTATCTTAAAAAAATGTTTTGATATTGATTAAGTACTTTGAAATTAAATGGTAACATTATCTTGTTATCACCACAATTTATGTTCTCAATGTAAAATAGAAAATTTTTATAATGAGCTTTTATATTCTTCATGATCTGAAGGATTTTTCAAATATTCATTTTACTAAATTATCACCCAATCCACCCGATGATGACCAATTGGTGAATGATAGGTACTGTATGAAAGATGTATGAATGATGAGTGATATATTCAGTGATGGATGCCACTTGCCGACCCATTAAAATCCCTAGTTCCACGTCTAGTTTGAAAAAAAAAAACACCAACACTACTTTTTTTTTTTGATAATTGGCTGGATGTCCAGCTTTCATAGCAGTACTGAGGCATGAAAGTCATTCCCGCTTAAAGACAATTAAAAACAATTTAGAGAGATACAAAGAACAAAGTACAAAGTGCAAAATGTTACGGAAGTGACAAAAACAAAGTAAGAGCAGCTGAATAAACTTCGCACTTAATACAAAAGATCATAAGGCAGAGGCGCCGTTGGGTTGAGCCCTAAACAATGAGTTATTACCTCTGTGACCACCATTCAGTTGAGGAACTCAAATGATGAGTATGAATTTTGCAGTGCTCACGATGAAGCTTAAAAAGACCCAAATTCTGTTATTAAACAAACGAAGCTCCAAATTCCGTGTCGCCCTTTACCAGCTAGCAAGGATATGAACGAAGCCTTACCGATAAAAACGACGAGACGACGAATTAGTTCCAGGATCCACCAGATTCACAGCAAAACCGCACCAAAGAGCTCAAACTTTTTTCTAGAGAGCAAAGCAAATGGGGTTAAGGTCCCATTCGAAAACAATTTTTTTAGTTCAGTGAATCGCGAGATTTTTCGACCCAACAAGCAGACCCATATGACACAATTGTGTTACACTATCGTGTTATTGCTTTTTCGCCCCTTATTAATTGTGACCTTAGGTTGTATTTTGAGTTGACAGGTACTCTTTTTCCTTCCTGGACTTTTTCCCATTAGGTTTTGTCTAGGGAAGTTTTAATGAGGCCCGTTTTGTGCGACTCATCTTTCAATAAAATGGTTTCATGCCTTAATTATCAAAAAAAACAAGCAGACCCATATGACACAAATTTATCCAAGCCCAAAAACACCCATTCGATTACGAACTTACGAAATGTAGTTAAGTAAACTGTAAATTACCAATAACCCCTTATGTTTCCAAATATCTCATCACACATAAAAAACTACTCATCTTCCCCATCACAGTTCTTCAACCTCAAGCTTTCTCTACTGTCAACAACGTCTCCTTGTCGATAAGATGAATAGTTTTGCTAGTATATTGTTTCTCCTGTTTGTTGGTTGTCTAATTTTTTTTCGTTAAAAACCCAATCAACAAGAAGTACCAGTGCAACGATTCAGCTAACCACGAAAATAGTAGAATGCAAATGCAGTCGCCCAAGACTTCTGATATCACACACGACTCTGAATTTCGGTCGCTTGTTTTACAAGTGTAATGCATGCAATTTCTTCGCCTGGTGGGATATTGTGAACCGCCCTATCGACACCGTGAGGCATGTCGACGCTCCAACCCCATACGGCGACGAAAATCATGCGCATATTCCTGATCTGAGCACAACTATACACCTCATTCAGGTCAACACAACTGAGTTGGCCATGATTAGAGCTAATGTCAATGATAAAGAAAATCAGCGACGATGTTGTGGGTTTCAGTAGTAGAGAGGACAGTGGCTGAAGTCAAAGGGGATTTTGGGTGTATTATGATGATGGTTGGGTTTATAATTCTGCTGAATCTTGGGTCGTTTTTCAAATAAGATTAGTGTTCCATGTAATCTATGTTGCTACTGCGAACTACTCAGTATCTGGATTTGACTCTCTTTTGTATTTTGCTTCAGTAAGGTCGTAGAAGACAATGAATTTCACTTTCATGGAGTAGTAGGTTGTACTTTCGGCTGTTGATTATCTTCTGCTAGGGTTCAGTACCATATCGTTAGGTATTACTAGGGGTGTTCATAACCGGCTTTTCGGTAACCGGTGTCCGGTTAACCGGATTGTCGGCTAGTCAAATTTAATAACCGTAACCAGTTCATTTAGAGTCGGTTAACTGGGACCGGTTAACCGTCGGTTTCGGTGCGGTTTTACCGGTTAACCGAAATGATGTAGATTTATGTGTTTTTTTCTTATAATTAGTAAACAATGTGCGGCTTTTCCGGTTTTGGTGCGATAGTAAACCGGTTAACCGTCGATTTTGATAAGATTTTATTGATTTTGGTATAATTCTAACAATTAACCATATAATTGTACATTTATTTTTTAGTAAATCTAATGATTAACCATATAGTTTTATACTTATACTCAAAAAAATTAAAAAATAAAATGCTTAAACGGTTTTTCCGGTTAACTGGATTCGTCAAAATCAATAACCGGAACCGGGAAACTAAACGGTTTCGGTTAACCGAACCGGCAAATGACTTCGGTTAACCGGGTTTCCGGTTTCCGGTTTCGGTTTCACCGGCTGCGGTTCGGTTTGGTGGTTCCAGTTTTCCATGAACACCCCTACGTATTACTAAGGTTATGGGATTTAGTATGTCATTATTTTGGTGTTTACAGTGTTTAGGTCTCAGAAACATTAATATTATGAATAAAGCTTGCCTTGCTAAACTAAGTTGGAGATTCCTCCAGAATCACGGCAATTTCTGGGTGAATATTCTCACTAACAAATATAAAAATCCCCAGGCCAGATCAGCATCCTGTGTTTGGAAAAATATTTGGTCCAGCAGAGATCTCATTGCCTCCGGATCAAGATGGAAATTAGGGGACGGTCAATCTATTTCCTTTTGGCTTGATAGATGGTTGTATGAGAAACCCTTGAGATGTTTTCTGCAGTGCAATCAGGTTGTTGACTTATCAGCCAAGGTTGCACTTCTGGACCCCTGGAAATGGTTGGAATTTCACCTATCTTGCTTTTGTGTTACCGCCTAGGATCCTTACCACGCTATCTAGTAAATTTATTTCGGAAGAGGTCGGGGCTGATAATATTTGTATGGTCTGATTGTAGTAATGGCCAATTGTCGGTGTCTAGTCCTTATGTTAGAATGGATAATACTGGCGTTAAAAAACAATTTGGAGGGTAATATGGAGTCTAGGAATTCCGAATAAAATACTACATCAATTAGTGCAAAAACTAATGTTGCACCAATAGTTATTCTCTATTAGAGCCAATTTTTTTCTCTGCCCCACTTGATCATGCGTGTGGTGTGAGATGATATAAACAAATAAAGCAACATAAATAGATGCCCCAATTAATAATGTCTATCAGTGCAAGTTTATCTTTGTGCCCTTTTAGTTATGGTATAGAGGTGCAACATAAGGTTGCCCTAGTTGTTGTAACTTTTTAGGTGCAACTTTCAAAGTGCACTAATTGCTTATGTCAAATTGCCCCAACAGTGCAATATTGTTGTAGTGGATCACCAGCACCAAATCGTTCTTCTATTGTTTCTCGTGTTGCAGAAAGGAAGAGACAAGAAGATGCAGATGATAATGGACCTGAAGCAACTACTTCAAAGATGCTCAACCCTGACAAGAAGGGTGACAAGGCTAAGCTGCACAACCAACGCAAGAGATCTACATCTCCTCTGATATATCACTGACCCTCATCAGACAAAGATGAGGCAATTTTCTATGAAAGGATTGGTGTTCGAAAGTGATGGATGGTTCTATAAGTCTGTTTTGATCAAAAACAAGTTTGATGGGTTGTGTTTAAGTATTATTTATATGCTAGAGTATTAATTTTGTAAGATGGGAGTGGTCGTCTTTAGTTAGTAACGTTGTCTGTTATCGTCCCTTTTTGTTTTTTGAGCAACAACAACAATGATGAACTTGGGTCTACTTACTAGGTGTTGTGTGGTATTTTAGTATGGTCTCATCTGAAGTGAGTGTAATGAAGAACCGTTGTTAAAAGCTTGCTTATATGAATGGAAATATATGTTAAGTTCTCCTAATCAATATGTCTGATAAGTTCTCCTAATTATTAAAGTGTGCATCAGAGTTTGTAGTGACTTAATAGTTTAATTGGTACACTTTGCATAAATGCTAAGCTGTCGACATCAACTATAATATACAACGACATACTGATTGAAATCTTTAAGTCGTGACATTGTTGAAGAACGTACTTGAATATTATCACTAGAAGAAAAAGGCTAGTTTGCTACCGACGCAATTGGTAGCGATAATAGTGAAATTGGTAGCCAAATAGAATGGGCTACCGCTTTTGTTCATTTGCTACCGGAGTTTGGCGGTGGGTAAACCCTTGGTGGCGAAATTGATTTTCGCTACCGATTTCTGGTTGGTAGCAATTTCGCTGCCACACCGCCACTGCTCTTTCTTATGGTAGCAATTGTACTACTAATTATGTGTGGTAGCTTTACTTTGTTTGCTACCAATAAATTCAATAGCATATATTCTTTTTAGATCCCAACTGTAGTGGTTGCATTAAAAAAATTGCCACCAATAGTGTGGTAGTATTATATTCACACATGTGTGGTTCTCTACTAAAGCCATGCGTGTGCGGCCTGACGATTCTTGGGGCACACACATCAAGGATCGAACCCGACCCGCAACGTATAGAATATATCATCTTTGACCACCTTGATCGCACATATGAGTAAACAAACCCCATACCAATGGTATAATTAATTCAGACTAGTGCGCTTAAAATGTGCACACATCAGGAATCGATCCTGCGACGTGTGGGTAGGATAACTATTACCTTAACCATTGGACCATGATAGTTATTCACAATATATATACATACTACATGTATATATTGAATGTTTGATATTCAAAATAAATCAAATTTTGGTCGAGATATGATCGAACCTTGGATATGTAAAATTAATAAATAGATGTTGATATTTTAGTTTACATAATATTACAACATTAATTTTGTACGGTCAAATAATAAAAATAAAAGTGTATGTTGGCTTAAAATTGTATAAAATTAAAAACTAAACATATATATAATATATACATTTGCAAAAACTTTAAACATTTATAAATTGTATTTATAGTTTGTATTTATTTTGCAATTTTAACCAACACGTCAACTAATTTAAATTGTTATTATTTATTGTATTTTTATATTTTACTAATTTATGTGATTTTTGTAAACTAAAAGAATTATAGTAAAATGTATAAAGGTGCACAAATTTTAAAATTTATATACAAATTACATTACCAATTTAAATTTTTTGACAATTTTATATTAATTTGTAAATTTTAACCAACATATGTACTAGTTTAAATTATTATTACATGTACTCTATTTTATAATTTATTAATACGTGTGATACTTTGAAAATTAAAAATATTATAAGTATCAAAAATATGTTATGCTACATATATCTTATATGATAAATAAATTCTTGTAGTGGTATGTAGTTTTAATTAATTTTCATGAATTAGAAATTTTTTGTTTATTTAAAGTTCGATTTAAAATTTCGATAGCTAAAGGTAAGAAGTAAAATATACTAAATATACTATTGAAAAAAAACTATAAAAATAAAATATTTATATAAGAAGATAATATATCCACTATGACAGTGACATATAGGTTAGTATTCTGAATTATGTAGTATTCACACGTTTAAGTTATAAGACAATAATAATTTTATTAATGCTTACGAATATTAGCTATCATTTCTTATATTTTAGCACAATATCAACTGAAATTTCATCAGCATTATTAGTCGGTAGCAATTTTGAAACTTAAGATAGTAGCAATTTAGCTACTTGTTAAAAATATTTGCTATCATAGCCAAAATAGTAGCACTATAGCAACCATAATCAAGTGTTAGTAGCAATTTCATAATTTCGCTTATCTACATGGTCGTAGCAACTTTTAAGATAATAGCTAGTTAGCTACTGATTAGAATCTTTTGCCACCGTTGCTCAAATAGTAGCATAATAGCTACCATGATTGAATTAGCATTAACCAAGTAGTAGCAATTCATTAATTTAGCTACTGATATTGGTAGTAAAATTACTTTTACTAAAACTATCGGAATGAAAGATAAAATAATTACTATTGATGGTAGCAATCTTGTAAGGCGGTAGACATTTAGCTACTGGCTAAAAGTTTAGCTACCATTGTTGTTGTGGTAGCACAAAAGCAACCACTTTGTTAATAACATCATAAATCGGTAGCAATTTTTCAATTTAGATACCAATATATACATAGTAGCAATTTATCGGTAGCTAAAACATGTTTTTCTTGTAGTGTATAATACCTTGTCATTACACATTGCTTCGAATCTCTAACTTAGTTGCACTATAAAATACAACAGTGATGCATCACATTGTCTGCAAACACGTGCAGAACCAAAAAAACCGCATACAATCTGATAGTAAGACTATTAACGTGAATGTTGTATTGGTCAATATTTCCCTCAGAGCAACCATTTTGTGGAGCCATTATTCCCATTTCTAGGAGTTGTTGAAACACTGTGAATGATCAACTATGTTGAAACACGGATCTTCAAACTGACTCAACCTTGTGTACAATGTCGTTATGCAGAGCGCAGCATGCATTCAATATCTTCATTTGTCTAAGCAGTGGATAACTTTGGATTTTTAGAAGAATCGGCCAATGGCACTTCAAAACGCCCAAAGTCCTTTCAATCAATAGTCATAGGGATGAATGCAACTCGTTGAACCTTTCTTTACGACCACGTGCGCTTTCAACTTTGAACTCCGTTTGATGGTGCGGCTCTCTCATGTGTGGTGTCATTAGGTCATTTCTGTCAAGGTACCTGTCACAGTTCTTAATCCTAGGGGTGATGGCCTGAGCCCTGAACCCAACTGACCACAAGGAACTCTTGTAGTGGAGGTCACCAAGTGTTACTCAATGCAAGGGATGACTTGGAAGCGGGGCTTGCCGAGTTAGCATGTGAGTGTCTTGGAGCTACGCATATCAAGATGCGGGCTGCGTTACTGAGAGCTGGCCGTGACGCGCGGGAGACAAGTGATGGGTCTGGGACCCTGGCACTTGGTCAAAACGCTGAGGTAACCTGACGAGGTTATGCAAGTAATGAGTCTGGGACTCAGGTACTTGGCAGTGAGCTAGGCTCACCTTGAATGCAAGTGGGTGTGACCGGTCTTTGTGACTGGGGTTTGACTAGTGACGGTTGGTCCCTGGGGGATCATGCAAGTCACATGCAAAGCCAAGTTGACACCGGGTGTCATGAGCAAGAACAAGTAAAGGAGATGCACAAGCAAGGTTGCCATCTAACCCAAGTGTTTCTGTGGCTTAGTCTTGACTGGGTTAAGACAAGCTTACAGCGGGGCCAAGTTAGCTTTGACAAGCACGGCATCCTAAGACACGGCGCTGCAGTGCTGGGCACGGGCGTTGGCTGTGACTAGGTGCGCGGGGCAGCGTCGAGTAACTAGGGGCCACGACACGGTGACAACGCTAAGGACATGTCTAGGGCGCTGGGTGATGCCAGGCCAAGACATGGGCCATGAGCTTGTCTACGGGTGTGTCGAGATGTGCGGGCGATGCCAAGGTGCTAGCGCTGGGCGCTAAGGACACGCTTGGGCAGGAGCGCCGCGACGTCGAGACAAGGCAGGCACGCGTTGCCAAGACACGGGCGCTGGGCGCCAAGGTGTGCTTGGGCGCGCGGGGACTTGCTGCAAGCGCGGCGCTAGGGCAGCAACGAGGCAACGGAGCACGGGCGCGCGCTGGGCGCTAGGCGCCGTGTCACCCGAGAAACCCTAGAAATTAGGGTTTGCCCGAAAGTCCTTGAAACTGAAATTCGGTTGCTATTTTTGTGCTCCATTCGGTTGAGATCTTCTCCCTGAATATCTCCATCGGTTAAGGAATGTTCTTGGCTAAATATATTGGCGGTTGCAAGTATGGTTAAGGGCTTCAGTAAAAATTGGATTTTTACTGGGGTTGTTATCGCATGTGAGTATTTACTGCGGTAAACTTTGGAGTTGCCTTAAGACTTTTACCTAAGTGGTTATAAGTCAAATTCGAACATCGTGGGAATAATTCTAGCTGCTGGTTATCTTGTTAAGTGGTTGCGATTTTTGTGCAAAGGTGGTTAAAGTCCTTTCCACAATTTTAGGAAGTTGTTGGAGTGAATCTAGACACTCCTCACTTCTAAATAAAATCGGTCCCTTAAAGATAAAAGCTGGTTAGTTTTATTATGTGGGAAAGATAAATAAAAAGGAGATGGTTGAGATATTCTCTCCTTCCTTGCGCAAGTAGTTAAGGGTGATTCCTAACTAACTTGATTTATTTATTTATCTATCCATGCGGTTAAGATATTGTTGGTGAGATAATTGTGGGCTGACTTGTTGTATTTAAATACATAAGGAGGCGGCACAATTATAGGAGAATGGTTATGGAATCGGTTGTGATCTTCCTTGGAGAGGAGGCGCCACAATTGTAGCTAACAAAAAGATAAAGCTATTTATCTTAAAGATAAATGAGCCTTTTATCTAGTAAGTTTGTTAGGATTTTAAGTTCTCTTCCTCCCTTATAAATACAAGGCGAGAAGGCTCTTAGAATCACAACACAAACCGAGTTTGTAAGCTAGAGAGAATCCATCGATCCATACTGTATCCATCGTTGTTATCCACACACACTCCTATTATACTCACGCAACATAAAGAGAGGATTTGAGAAGAAAGGTTGGACCTTTGCTTCTAAATCAATACCGCAAGAGAGAAAGGAAAGAGCTTGGAGTTCTAATCCTTAATCCCACAAAAGAGTTCGAGTTGTTCAAGGCTAAAGACTCAACCTTTGCTAGAGTCCGGAGAGCAACGAAGTAGAGTTCCCTTCTTCCCTCTTTGTTCTCGGATTGGCGAGTGGTTGGAGTGCCAAAGGAACCATTGCTGAATTCACCGTGTTGTCCAGCTCCAAACCTACCAACGGGATTCTGGTGGTTAAGAGGTACACGGGTTCGAAGGTTAGCGAGTCAAACTGTGGGCGGTTTTGCATTCAAGTCCCTCTCCTTGTCCAAAGGCGCAAAGGGTCTAGTTGTGAGCAACGGGTGTAAAGTTGGTGACTTGGCTAGAACTGGATCAAAGGGAGTTGAGGCTGATCAACTTGGGCGCAAGTTGAGCCGGTCACGACGAGCATTTTATCGTGTGACAAGCGTGGTATCAGAGCTGCGTTCTTCCCAAGTGCACAACAGTTGGCAAAGATTCGACCTTTGCAGACGCCAGACAACCAGTGCCGCCAGCAACAAACCATAAAGGTGCGATTTTGATCACTTGTGTTCTTCCCTCTACATTGTGTTTCTCCTTCAAAGTCTCGACCTTTCCTTCAACAACAACTCAAAGATGAGACCAGCAAGCTGTTGTGGTGGTCATTTGAGGAATTTGCGTTGGAAGAAGTGGTTAGAAGAAGAGAGGGCCAAGCGCATGCAAAAAGGTGCAACCTTGACGCCTCCGAGTTCCTCTTCTGATGGCGAGACGGATGGTGAACAAGAGACCAGTCTAAGGGGCAGTAAACCTCCCTTAGAAAGAGTGGTGAAGGCGGAAGACCAAGATCAAGACGTGGCTGGTTGTGGGGTTGGCAAAGCGCAGGCTGAGTGCGCAAGTGAGTCCTTCAAAGCTGCAGGTCAGGTTTGCTTCGGTTATCCTCATACATCTCCTTCTCCAAAGCTTTATGATTCTAACAAGTTGAAGGGAGAAGAGGCTCGAGTCAAAGCCAAGGGTTTGAGTCCCAAGCGCATGGTGGAGTCACCAAGAGGAGAAGCCACCACAAGAAGAGTGGAGGTGTTTTCCATAGCGCACCATGGCAAGAGGTGACCAGGGCTGATGTTGGAGCAATAAAGGTGAGACCTTTGATTGTTGCCAAGCAAGGAGGTGACCAAGAGAGAGCAAAGAACCGGCCGTGTGCAAAGAGGGGCAGAGTTGGAGATGGATTCTCTCGTAGCAGTCATGGTTCGTCAGCAGATGATGTTCATGATCAGGTACTATCTCGACCCAAACTTAAGCCTGAGATTGTTGTAAGGCCGAAAAGGACAGGTGGTCCTAAGATAGGGCGGTGAAGCTCTTTCTGAAGTTGTTGGGTTCGACGATGTGTACAAAGAATACTTGGTTAAGTTGAGTAAGGGTGAGACCGAGGTGGATCTCAATGAGTGGTCTTCAGAGGAAGACTTACCCCCTTGCAACCTTGTGGATGGTGGAACTAATAAGAAGGCTAAGAGATTGGCAGATAGGAGAGGATGTTTCGCATGCCAAGGAAAGGGACACTTGCTTAAAGATTGCCCTAAGTATGCGGCTAAGGGTAAAGAAGTGGTCCGGGATTTCCATTGGTGTGGACATGTTGATTTCGCTCCTAATGCTCCAGGAAGTAGGCTGCTGTACGTTGAGGTTTTGGTGAGTGAGCGGGCAAGATTTTTGGCTCTTGTTGATACCGGAGCAGAGTAAATCTTATGAGTCATCACCTAGCCACGGTACTTGGGCTGCCTATAAGCAAGGTCAGTGGACGAGCAGTGATTGTTGGTAACGGGAACCGGGAAGATATTCTTGGTGTTACCAGAGTTGACATCCAGCTTGGAGAGTGGTCGCACACGCAAGAGTTTAACTTGGTGGGCAGGACTACTAATCCTATGATCTTGGGAGCTCCATTCTTACTTGCTGCTGAAGCCGAAGTTATCCTCCACAAGAAGGGCATGAGAGTGTATGCCGACCAGCAGGCTAGATGGATTAAAGGCGTTGATCCTTCCCTTTATAATCCTTGGAATGCTCCTAGTCCGACACCAGCTCCTACTCCTCAGAGGGAGGTAGGACCGCCATTGAAGAAGGTGAAGATAGAGCCGCCTTCTCCTCCTCATTCGATGCCTCAGAGTGATGAGACTTATGATCTTTTGTTCGGGGATGGTCCCTTATTTCCTTGATGTTTGATTCGAGAAGTGTTTCTCATTTAAGTTGATTTTATTTTGGTTTGTTTCATTGTTGGATTGACGGTCGATCGCGACAATGTAAACTGGTTTTTCCCATTTAATGAATAAAGTAGTTTCCTTTTGTTTTACTTCGCATGTGTTTGTATTAAGCACTCACGGTGAGTGAGGGCAGTGTGTGCCCTAATTAATACAATGGGAGCATGGGAGTAAGATGAGGAGATGGTCTCCTCTAAACTTGTAAAAAGGAAAAGATTCATTAACGCTTGTAACCCTTATTTTGGAGGGGTTAGGGAGAAGAAGTTAGGAGGTAACCCAAGGACAGTTGGGGGAGCCTAACTATGAACCAAAGGTGAGAAACAAGGAGCAAGATCATGAGGCAAGGAGGCATGGCAAGGTGTGTGGAAAGAGCAAGGTATGGTCTAGTCGGTCTAATTCTATATGGTTGTGTCGCTGAGGACACGAGGTTGGAATTAGAGGGGTGGTTGCCATGATCGTGACTAGCGAGTAGTCATGGATCCCGTGTATGGTGAAGCCCAAGGAAGCGGATCGAGGATCGAGTATCCAAGTGTCCCAGGATCCGGGACTTGTCGCACTACGATGGCGCGGTGTCAAAGACGAAGTCATGGTGCGCGAGGCGCTCCAAGGATCGATGGCATGGGCGTGCTGGGCGCGCAGAGCATCGACGAGGTTGACAAGGTCTTGACAAAGAAGGCGCGGGGTGCGAGACATTGGCGTGATCGAGCGCGAAGCGCAGCAGGCGCAAGACCATGTGAAGATTGGTTCGAGGCGATGCGGGCGCAAGGCTTGATGGGTGGTTGCGCTAGGCGCAAGGCACCAGGACACGCAATGTTGAGGTAAAATTCTAGATACTTTGTGAATTTGGTATTGCTTAACGTTATGCTTGTCTATGAGGTGATGTAGGATTCACAAAGATAGACAAAGGAGACGTTGAAGATACTAAAGATGAAAGAGTTGCCAAGCCGTATGAGGAGACTAGTGGAGAGTTTCCAAGATGATGGCCTTGCCCTTGAAGGCAAACTTTCATGGCTTACTAGGATGTGAATGGCCGAAGCTCTGGGAGTTGATGTCCATCCTATGTGGCGAGGTTGTGCTCACTTTCCCCGGGGGATGAGTGTGTAGGCACAGAGGAAGCGTGGTAGGCATATGGCCATAAGATGTCACCAAGCGAATGGGCAAAGGTATGACGATACTCTTTGTGCTTAATTTAAGATTAAGCTAAGTTGTTTTGATGGTTGCTAGGCAAGAGCAACAAGGGGGCGTGAGGGCGCCACATCAACGACTTATGGGAAATACTTGGGGTTCGAGTCCCTGAGTCCAAGACCACTTGAGGCTTTGCGAGGACGCTAAAGCTTAGTTGGGGGAGAATGTCACAGTTCTTAATCCTAGGGGTGATGGCCTGAGCCCTGAACCCAACTGACCACAAGGAACTCATGTTGTGGAGGTCACCAAGTGTTACTCAATGCAAGGGATGACTTGGAAGCGGGGCTTGCCGAGTTAGCATGTGGGTGTCTTGGAGCTACGCATATCAAGATGCGGGCTGCGTTACTGAGAGCTGGCCGTGACGCGCGGGAGACAAGTGATGGGTCTGGGACCCTGGCACTTGGTCAAAACGCTGAGGTAACCTGACGAGGTTATGCAAGTAATGAGTCTGGGACTCAGGTACTTGGCAGTGAGCTAGGCTCACCTTGAATGCAAGTGGGTGTGACCGGTCTTTGTGACTGGGGTTTGACTAGTGACGGTTGGTCCCTGGGGGATCATGCAAGTCACATGCAAAGCCAAGATGACACGGGTGTCATGAGCAAGAACAAGTAAAGGAGATGCACAAGCAAGGTTGCCATCTAACCCAAGTGTTTCTGTGGCTTAGTCTTGACTGGGTTAAGACAAGCTTACAGCGGGGCCAAGTTAGCTTTGACAAGCACGGCATCCTAAGACACGGCGCTGCAGTGCTGGGCACGGGCGTTGGCTGTGACTAGGTGCGGGGGGGCGCGTAGTAACTAGGGGCCACGACACGGTGACAACGCTAAGGACATGTCTAGGGCGCTGGGTGATGCCAGGCCAAGACATGGGCCATGAGCTTGTCTACGGGTGTGTCGAGATGTGCGGGCGATGCCAAGGTGCTAGCGCTGGGCGCTAAGGACACGCTTGGGCAGGAGCGCCGCGACGTCGAGACAAGGCATGAGCACGCGTTGCCAAGACACGGGCGCTGGGCGCCAAGGTGTGCTTGGGCGCGCGGGGACTTGCTGCAAGCGCTGGGCGCTAGGGCAGCAACGAGGCAACGGAGCACGGGCGCGCGCTGGGCGCTAGGCGCCGTGTCACCCGAGAAACCCTAGAAATTAGGGTTTGCCCGAAAGTCCTTGAAACTGAAATTCGGTTGCTATTTTTGTGCTCCATTCGGTTGAGATCTTCTCCCTGAATATCTCCATCGGTTAAGGAATGTTCTTGGCTAAATATATTGGCGGTTGCAAGTATGGTTAAGGGCTTCAGTAAAAATTGGATTTTTACTGGGGTTGTTATCGCATGTGAGTATTTACTGCGGTAAACTTTGGAGTTGCCTTAAGACTTTTACCTAAGTGGTTATAAGTCAAATTCGAACATGTGGGAATAATTCTAGCTGCTGGTTATCTTGTTAAGTGGTTGCGATTTTTGTGCAAAGGTGGTTAAAGTCCTTTCCACAATTTTAGGAAGTTGTTGGAGTGAATCTAGACACTCCTCACTTCTAAATAAAATCGGTCCCTTAAAGATAAAAGCTGGTTAGTTTTATTATGTGGGAAAGATAAATAAAAAGGAGATGGTTGAGATATTCTCTCCTCCTTGCGCAAGTAGTTAAGGGTGATTCCTAACTAACTTGATTTATTTATATCTATCCATGCGGTTAAGATATTGTTGGTGAGATAATTGTGGGCTGACTTGTTGTATTTAAATACATAAGGAGGCGGCACAATTATAGGAGAATGGTTATGGAATCGGTTGTGATCTTCCTTGGAGAGGAGGCGCCACAATTGTAGCTAACAAAAAGATAAAGCTATTTATCTTAAAGATAAATGAGCCTTTTATCTAGTAAGTTTGTTAGGATTTTAAGTTCTCTTCCTCCCTTATAAATACAAGGCGAGAAGGCTCTTAGAATCACAACACAAACCGAGTTTGTAAGCTAGAGAGAATCCATCGGATCCACTTGTACCATCGTTGTTATCCACACACACTCCTATTAACTCACGCAACATAAAGAGAGGATTTGAGAAGAAAGGTTGGACCTTTGCTTCTAAATCAATACCGCAAGAGAGAAAGGAAAGAGCTTGGAGTTCTAATCCTTAATCCCACAAAAGAGTTCGAGTTGTTCAAGGCTAAAGACTCAACCTTTGCTAGAGTCCGGAGAGCAACGAAGTAGAGTTCCCTTCTTCCCTCTTTGTTCTCGGATTGGCGAGTGGTTGGAGTGCCAAAGGAACCATTGCTGAATTCACCGTGTTGTCCAGCTCCAAACCTACCAACGGGATTCTGGTGGTTAAGAGGTACACGGGTTCGAAGGTTAGCGAGTCAAACTGTGGGCGGTTTTGCATTCAAGTCCCTCTCCTTGTCCAAAGGCGCAAAGGGTCTGTGAGCAACGGGTGCATAAAGTTGGTGACTTGGCTAGAACTGGATCAAAGGGAGTTGAGGCTGATCAACTTGGGCGCAAGTTGAGCCGGTCACGACGAGCATTTTATCGTGTGACAGTACCCTTTTTCGCCAACGTAATACTTTCATGTTTGACAAGTAACTATTTAGGGACCAACCCTTTAACTATTTCACAAGCTGCAAACAATAGAATATTTTGTATTACTAGTAGAGGGATGTGGAAAATGCAGTCGTTCTTCGTTGATAGAATTAAGATACACTCTTGTGTCGTGTGCTGATCCTTCCCAACCTGCACATACGAATACAAATAACATGTCGAAGTCGCATACAACTAACATATTAGTAGTCGTCACCCCTTTTCTATTAATAAAATGAATTTTGTTTTTCTCCAACACGGTTAATTCAACGTGATATCCATCCAGCTCACCCACATAGTCCGACAATCAAACTCAGCATATCATTAGAACTATACAGCATAATTAACTTAACAACATTGAAGATGAAACATTGAGGAAAATGCAATTTGTATAACCTAAAATATTGGGAAGTATTTACTGCTCTCTCTTATTTTTTGGGACTTTAGCATATAACCGATCAATAGGTCTGATAATGTCCTTCTCTAGCATGTCAACAACTTCTAAAATGTCACCGAAATGTAAAATTATTGTAGATCCGATGAAATCTATCCTTAGAATCTCTGTTCACACAACGATGACTCAAGGTACGTAAAGCCAAATGACACCTTCTTTAATTGAAATGTTTGTTCTATTATCGATATCGTACTTGTATTCTAAAATGTGACATAAACTCAGCAACGTGTCACAGTTCATTTGTAGAGCATTAAAACAACGAACAACATGACCATTAAGCAGATCATCCAACCATCTTCTACCAGTCATAGCTGAGGTATGCATGGGGGTACATGTGGGAAAGGTCTAATACTCAGTCACACATTATATTGTGTGAAGAACATCACAATGAATATCCAACAAGTCTAAATGCATTGCATTGAGGAATAACATTAATTTATCTTCGTCTGCTGTAATAACGTCTATTGCTCTTTGTAACTCTAGTGAGGCGGTAGTACCCATTGTCTGGTAAAAAATCAAATAATTACATTATTGGAAAAACATAAATCATACAAACTAGTGAAAAAGAACATCAAACATGCTAACATCACTTATATATTTTCTACTCTACATGTACAACACCCTCATCTTCCATTTTTAGTCGTAAAACATACACAAATTCCTCATCATACAAACAATCAAACAAATCACGATAGTCATAGTTTTCAATCATTGTCGCTGCAAATCTGAACTCCACGACACTTAGGTAGTTTATAAGCCTCATTCCGTCAACAACTTGTGTCTCAGTTGTCTTTCCTTTTCTTTCTGCCAAAAACTGGTAGTTAGGTCTAATACTACCAACTAATATATCCTCTTAATGATTAGATAAAGAAAGGATATAGGGGCATTTTCTTCTTTTAAACCAATACAATTTATCCCTTACACCCCCTTTACAGAAGCTACATATATGTCTTTTTCGTTTGTTTTTGTGAGTTGTGTGTTAGGGTAATTACTAGCATAAGGAGTAAAGACCTAGCTAAACGGGCAAGTGCACCCAATTCGTTGGAATATAACAAGTGTCGTATCCATAAGAAAATTGGTTTCTAAATCCCAAGCTTTGGTACTTTAGTAAAGTGCGAATAAAAACTGTAAACGGGGGTTTAGCCGGAGGCAAGCTTAGTTGTTTGTAATGATGAAAACAATAAATCAAGTGTTGATTTGAATGGATGGAAAAGTACCACTATCGATAGTGGGGAATCACCTAAATCACCCAAAGAATCTCATAACCTTAACTCATTCTCTCCTTGTCTATTAGAGCTTAGTTCATGAAACCCCAAATCATGGGAAAGTCAATTCTTACCTAATTAGCCAAACCTCTTAATTAAAGAAGGTTTAAGTCACCAAGTAGCATTAACCAAAAGCTTTTAAATAATAGCCCTAAGAATTTACCCCCAAATCAAGAGTGTAAAAGTTAGGGTTAACCCCCCCTTTTGGTCAAGTTCCAAACTTAAGCTCAAGTGTGTTGAATGAAACCATCATAATGCCACGGTTGATCAAATTAAAAGATTAATTGATATTGAAGGAGATAAAACAATAGCATTCAATGAGTTAGGTCACAAGCATTCAATGTGCAATATTAGGGTCAAACCCCATCCTAGGATATAAATGGGACTACTCAACCATTGAAAGGAGAAAGAGAAGGGAAAAGAGAAATTTAGCCATTAGAGGAGCTCTAGAGCTTCATTGGAGGTAGACTCTTCAATCTCTTCTTCATCCTCTTCTTCTCTTCTTTTCTCCTCTTCTTTTCTCCTTCTTTGTCGCCTCTCTCTCCTCTCTTTCAGGTTAAAGTGGGGAATGAGTAATGAGAAGAGATCCCCCGAATTTCAAAACTCAAAATTGGGCAGAATTTCCGTCCGACCGACCCTCCCAAGGCCGGTCCCATGGGTCGGTCGGCCCTCTGGTGAAGGAAGCACGTGATCATTTTTAAGCCCGACCGACCCTCTAAGGTCGGTCAATTTCAGTAGGGTGCAGGAGAATTTGACAGGGTTGGACCGACCCTCCTAAGGTTGGTCCCCAGGGTTGGTCGAGTCCAGTGAGCTCCTCTTTGCATCCGAATTCTCCCGATGCTTCCTGTTGGCTTGGCATCCTTCTCGAAGTGTTTGAACATGGATGCAACCGCGATTTTAAGTTTTCAAAATGTACTTTCATGAGTATTTACCTATTCAAATATGTCAAAAGTATAAGCTCGCTAATAAACACAAAAATACTCCATAAAGTGGTGAATAAGTTATGCACCAAGTAAAATGAAGGTGAATAAAGACCTTGAAATAGCATTATTTCACCACTTATCACTGTGTTAGAGTACTTTCTTAAATGCATAAACTGTGTTATGCTAGGATCATCATATACTTTGCTTGGTATTCGTCAACTGCCTGAAGGATGTAGAACTGCATGTAATCACCCAGGTTTTGCCTCAACCTTTTCCTTTAGAATATGTATGAGTGGTTGTTGTATCTCCATATTTGCCACATTATGATACATGGGCATTAAACCTATTTAGCCTTAGGTGATAGGTTATCACTGACATTATATGCAATGGTGTTTACACATCGATAGGAAAAAACAAAAGGTAACATCTAGAAGTAATATTACAGTGTTCAACTACCTTAAACAAACACCAAATTTCACTTCAGTACCAAAAAAATAACTACTAGGTAATACCACACAATCGGTTACCTTGCATAAGAGTCTAACATAACACAAACAGTCTCCAAATTCCAATTTCGTACCAAAAAGTAACTAATAATTAATACTACATAACCTGTTACCTTGCATAAGGTTTGACATAACATAAAAAGCCACCAGTTTATCCACTTTAGTACCAAAACACCAACTACTAGTTAATACTACACAACTTTTTACCTTGCATAAGACTCTAACATAACATAAGTAGTTGATGAAGGCAACGTATGAAGTCTTTATGATATCAAACACAAAAACCCAATAACCTATTTGAATGATGTCAGACATTAAATACAAAAGGAAAATGACGAGCCCCAAGCTATTCTCCATACTTTGTATAGTCAACCATCCACTTTATCCTCTAGCACCATCATATTCATAACCGCCCTATGGTTTCGATCAAAAAGAACATATATCGCATAAACAATCTCCCTGCTTGTCAAGCTTGGAACACGCCTAAGTCTTGCAAATGCCTCATTTACTAATATCACAATGTCTATCATGGCCACTTGCCTCTTTATCTTTAAAATCAAATCAATGGCATTATTTAGGGGTGAGCATTCAGTTTGGATATTTTGGATTTATCCAAAAAACTGAATTAACCGATTTTAATTTTTGGATTTTAACTGAATTTTCTAACCGAATTGAAAATTTCGGTTAACCAAATTATCCTAATTATAATTTGGTTTGGATTTGGTTTTGACTTTATCTAATTCGGTTAACCGAATTATCCAAAATATTTTTATAAAAGAATATCCTAGTTTCTAATTCTAGTCTTTAGTGACAAATAGTCAAACATAAACCCTAAAATTTGGTAAGTTGAAATCAAAACTGGTTAAAATTTAGATTTCAGTTTGGATTTCGGATTTCACTTTTAAAAAAATTTGGATTTCGGATAATTTGGATAATGGTTAATTCAGTTTTGATCTTAATTTGGATAATTTGATTTTTAACCGAAATAACCGAAATCCAATTTATGTTTTACAATTTGGATTTCGGTTAACCGAATTATCCAAATGATCACCCCTAGCATTATTCAAATTGTCAATCAAACCCCCTCCAAATCAGTTAGATGCTCCACAATGGCATTTCCTTTGCTCTTGCTACCCTTAGACTTACCCTTTCTTTTGTCTGCATTTTTTAGGTTTTAACTTGTTCTTCCTACACCCATGTTCTACCCCATTACTAGTAGTTTCCATTAGCTTATCCCATTCCAGTGGGTTAGCCCTATGTGAATCAAATTCTAGCCTAATCGAAGGTTGCTCTACTTGTTGGTTGTTATCATAGTCGGTAATGGTACAATGCACTTCATGCTTGGGGTCATTAAGAATAAACCCAGTGGATGACCAGCCACAAAACCTGCATATTCACTAATTTGAAAGGAGTTAGCTAGAGAACTTGTAGTTATGGCAGTTCTCTTGTGTATTCAAAGATGGGAGAACATTCATCATCCAAAACATGTTGAGAAGGTGCATTCACCCGATTCCTATTAGATCCTGCCATGCCACTGTCATTCTACTGGGTACCGATTGAAATATCCATTGACTGAGTTCCAGCTATAATTAAAGTGTTAAAATAACTTACATGAACTGATGGAAGCATGAAATATTCATCCTTATCCTCTGAGCTTGGATGAAGTTGGTCATGCCCGTTGTTGACAGTGGGATACACGTCATTAAAGTCTGTCTGACTTTGGAGTTGTCCATAGGGGTAAGCCGCAAATCACCAGTGGCATATGTTTGACCCACACACCAGCTCCATATCATCTGCTAGGTGTTGTGGCCATTTGGAGTTCACTAGTTTAGCTATACCTTCATTCTCCTACATGTAACAAAAAGGGCAATTTAGATCAGACAAATAGGCAAATGACGTATGTAATTAGCCATGACATACATAAACTAATACTAACCTGTTTTCGATGCTTCAATGACCCCTAAACAAGTTCACCCTGTTTTAGATATTAACCTGTTTCTGAAGCTCAACCCACTCCGGTGGGTAAGTGAACGAGTTAGTGCTTGCATCATGACCCAACCCAATCTTGTTATGTGATAGGTATTGTCATTTGAGCCAGCCTGATTTCAATGTGTCATCCTTGTTCTTGCATTGATATTTGTCAACAGCGGGCTTACCAGGCCTCTGCTCATTAAAATTTTCAGTAATATTAGTCCATTTGTGGGTTAAACCAACAACTGATCCTCCATTTCCAACGTGTATTATTGCCTCCTCAACAAGTAGTTCCACGAGTAGCTCTGCATCAGACATGCATGTTTTTGCTTTATAATTTGGATTTCTCTATAGTTTATACCCTTTAATTTATCATCCTTCCCCTTTTCAATACGGTTTTCTTTATCCGTCAGCTACATAAAAGAAAATAACGACAACAAATACAGAGATAGCACAAGCTACGAAAGATTTAACAAAACCCTCAAACAACGACATTCGTGGGATACACATATACGATGCAGGTATAATCTAGAATCAAAACACACACGAACTTGTAAATTGCTACAATGAAAACGGTGTACAGAAGTGCACAACTCATTCAAAAGATTGATTTGTGAACCCTAATCAGAATGTTTTTTTAGATAATTCGGGCCATGAGGCCATTATATTAAAATAAAATAAATCCTGGATAACCAGGTGGACGGGTTTGTGAACGGGCCTCATTAAAACCTCACTAAGCAAAACCTAGTGGGAAAAAGCTCAGTGAGGAAAAAGAGTACCCACCACGTCCGATTACAGCCCAAGCTAGAGTATAAGGAAAAGAAAACAGTTCACACATAACCATACAACCAATAGTTTAAACGTAATCTTCAAGGACACCACACCAATAAACCTTTCACTAGATAATGGCAAATCCCTCCACCATGTTTTAGTCCATCTCCACCCCCCGGTTTGATTCTAATCAATGTCTTCTTGTTCGAGGGGTCTTCTTTCTGGAAGATCACATTATTCCTCATATGCCACACATGATAGACTCTATATCAGAGTGTCGAGCGCCAGATGCGCTTAGCCTTCATACCCAAGTGGACATTAAACTAGGCCATATAAGTCTCTCCCGCAGTTGGTTTAAGGACAAGGGGTAAGTTCCACCATCGCGAAAGCCCTTCCCAGCACCCTCTTGATGTGATTATCATTCTGGGTGAATTTCATTATCGAGAACCACAAACCTTTCACCCGGCATGTCTCAACATCTAACTCACCGGTATGCAAGTTGCACCGGACCATAACATTTGATACCAAGGGTTTCGTTAATACCTGGATGTGCTTCGTTAACCTTACCAGTCCATAAGAGAGGCTAATTACATTATAGGCCCAATACACTTGTAAATACATCCATTGGTCCAGAGTACAAAATATCTATAGAGATGTAATAATATTTACAGTGTATGAACACTATATATACATATGAATACAAGTGGAGACTCACACGATTCATCTTTACATTTCTATCTATCACTTGTGTCTCGGGATGTCACCTTCAATGAAACTCACTTTCCCTTCTCACATCACACATCTACATCTCCTCTTCGGCCTCAATCCATGGCTCCCTTTCCTTATAACCATGCTCCCCATACACAGGTCATCACACATCATACTACCCATCCCACCAACCCTACAGGACATTCCCTTATCCCTTCTCCACAGCACACTTCTTCTCCCACTACTTCTGATGCTCCACAACCTTCCAGCTCCCCGCACCCTAACCCTGAACCTAATCCTGAGACTACTACTGTTCCCAATCTCCCTATGGTTACCAGGTCATAAACACATTCTCTGAAACCAAAAACATACAGTGATGGGACAATCTTATGGCCTCAAGCTCATCACACCACCACTACTTCAATTCCTGATAACCCTACCTTTTCCCAGGCCTTGGCCCATCCAGAATGGTGTGCTGCTATGAAAAAGGAGTATAAGGCTCTTTTGAAAACTGGAACATGGGAGCTTGTTCCTCTAATTCGTATATGAACATTCTAGGAACCAAGTGGGTTCTAAGAACCAAGTTTAATTCAGATGGCAGTTTACAAAGACGTAAGGCACGTCTAGTAGCTCAAGGGTTCAACCAATACTACAGGGTGGACTACACTCAACCCTACAGTCCTGTTGTTAAAATCTCCACTATTAGACTGGTTATCTCTTTAGCTAGTTCTCACAACTGGCCCCTTCATCAGGCAGACATACAGAATGCCTTCCTCCACGGTGAACTTGAGGAGGTAGTTTTCATTCATCAGCCCCGCGGTTTTGTGGATCCCCAGTACCCTAACCATGTCTGTTGTCTCAGAAAATCCTTGTATGGATTAAAACAGTCACCACGTGTCTGGTTCTCTAAGCTAAGCACTTTCCTTGTTGACATTGGTTTTAAAGCCTCTCTCTCTCTGATTCCTCTCTGTTCATCTATCAAGTTAAACGAGAAAGAATGTTTGTTCTAATCTATGTGGATGACATTTTGTTCACTGCATCTTCCCATCATTTAATTGATACCTTTCTCACCACTCTTTCAGCCAATTTCCCTATTTCTGCTACCAGTGAGCTACACTATTTCTTAGGAGTTGATGTTACTCGCACCAGTATCGGCATTCTCCTAACCCAAACCAAATATATCCATGACCTACTTTGTGCCACACACATGGAAACTTCGAAATCTGCCATTACACCTATGACTCCAAACTCCACTCAAACTGTAAACAACTCTAAACCATTCCAAAATCCTACCAAATATAGGCAAATTGTAGGCAGTCTACAATATTTATCAATCACACGTCCCGACATCTCATTTGCAGTGAACAAAGTATGTCAACAAATGCACAAACCTAGCAAAGATGACTGGAAGTTGGTTAAAAGGATTCTTCGTTACCTCTGTGGAACCCGACACTTGGGCCTTTTCTTTGCTGCAGGTTCTTCTCTCGACTTTCATGTCTATTCTAATGCCGACTAGGCTGGGGCTCCCCTTGACCGACGATCCACCGCAGCTTACATGGTCTTCTTCGGCTCCCACCTCATCTCGTGGTCATCCCGTAAACAGAAAACCGTCGCCCGATCTTCTACTGAGGCGGAGTACAAGGCGGTGGCATGTGCAGCGGCGGAGGTCCTCTAGCTTCAACAGCTTCTTGCTGAAATGGGGTTCTCTCTTCGCCATCCTTCACACTCGTATTGCGACAATCTCGGAGTGACATTCATCGCCGCGAAGCCTGCTCTCCATAGTTGAATCAAGCATATTAATGTCGATTATTTTTTTGTTCGATAGCGGGTTACTCAAGGAACCCTAAAGATCTCTCATTTACCCAGTGCCTCCCAAATTGCGGACATTTTGACCAAACCTTCTGCTACCTCTGTTTTTTTGTCAAACCGAGCCAAATTACCTCTATCCACTAGGGAATTGGGCTCGCAGGAGATACCAGTCCACAAGAGAGTCCAGTTACATTATAGGCCCAATAAACTTGTAAATACATCCATCGGTCCAGAATACAAAATATCTACAGAGATGTAATTATATCTACAGTGTATGAACACTATATATACATATGATACAAGTGGAGACTCACACAATTCATCTTTACATTTCTATCTATCACTACTGAAATACCCCAAATTAATAAAACATGGATTAAATATTTAATCACATTAATTAAGGCCTAAACATGCCTTAAAAGTCAACTGAGAACAACAGTGGTCAACACAAAACAAGATGTTGCACCCTTTGACTGTGAAGGGTAAATAAATACCCAAATGAACTTCTTAGGACCTAAAAATTTGTCCTAAGTTTATTAACATAATATTAAACATATTATAACCGTTGGAAAACACTCCAACACAAAGAACAAGCACTTTCATGCTTCAAGGTCAAAAAGGGCAAAGATGTACTCTAAGAAACCTTAAAGGTCTAATGACCTTTAAATTATAAAATTGAGTTACATGATCAAATATCATGTAAGGTACACAACAAGACCGTTGTCAAAGAAAACCAAGCTCAGAAACACCAGGCAACACAAAATGTGCGCTAAAACTCCTTAAAGCACGTTTTTGTGAAATTGTCTTTTAAATTGGTTTTAAATGAGCTAAAAGGTTATAAATACCTTTAAATATAATAAATATCATATTATATGATATTAGGAATTTAATTCCAGAAATTTACGAATTTTTACAAAATTAATATTAAAATATTAATAAAACCCTAATGTGGGGCCCGTTTGGGTCAACATTGACTAAGTTGGTCAATGTTGACCATTGACCACGAAATGGACCACATAAAATCAGATAAATAAGTCTCTTAACAGACCAAGAGACAAGTCCCATGTGACAATTAAATATAGTCCTTTACTTTAGCATAAAATAACAAAAAAAGACATACTTTACCTTATAAAACAAAAAAGGTGGGCTCCACTTACCTTTCCCATGTGAGCCAGCTGATTTGGAGCCTCCAATTGCTCCTCTTTTCCCTTGCATTTCGTGGCTCCATGTAGGAACAAGACAAGGAGAGTGACTCACCTTACATTAAATGAATTAAAGTAACATATTTACTCAATTTTCAATCAAAATTTGAATCAATCAAGCCCTACCTTTCTCTTATCTTCAACGGCTGCCCCCTCCTCTTGTCTCCACTGATTGAGCTTCAATTATCCAGCTCCAATCAGACTTGATGAGTCATCAAACCAATAATGACCTAAAATATTCAAAAAAGTGCTTTAAGCTTAATAATAGGTCATTTCCTCTCATTTCTTCTCTTGAGCCGAGTTTGCTCTGTCCATGAGCTCTCTATGGCTCCCCTCCAACCGTGGGTAAGTTCCCAAGCACCATTGATGAGGTTTAAAGCTCTAGGTAAGCTCTTAAGGCATAAAAATGCCCATTTTCTTCATCTTTCTTTCCTTTTTCGATTGATCTACACTCCAACCTTTTCTATACATCTATGTAGAGTGATTTTGAGGTTAGAGGAAGTGTTGGTTTCGTACATAACCAGATCTAAGGAGGAAAGTTCAAGTCTTGACCATTTAAGGTAAAAATGTGCTTTAAGCTCATAACTTTTGATTCCCTTCGAATTCGGCTGTGAAACTTTTCTCATAGCCTCATATTCTTCTCCTTTTCATGTGGAATATGTTGGTGAGCCATTTGGAGCAAGGGTGGCCGAGATCCAAAGGAAATACCCTCTTTTAAGGCATTTTTCCAAGGTAAAACCTAATAACAAGGTAGCTTGTTGAGATCTAGCTATTTCCTATGTCAATATGGTAGATCTAACACCTTGTGGTGTGTTTGATTCAGGTCGAAACCTTCTTGAACTCTCCTTGCATTCTTAAGGTGATTTTTGCCTTAAACCTTACATTAAATTACTTCTTATGGTTAGATCTTGCTTGGAGACTAACTAGGCCTTTGTTTCTGTTGAAAACATGTAAAACAAGCTGTGGAGAATTTCTCCTTAAGGTGGCGAACTCAAACAAGGCTTTACCTAAGCTAAATCAAGGTATAAATCACTTAAAACCTTAACTTGATACATTAACACAAGTTTAAGTGTGTGTATGTTAATTGCCGTGAGTGAAGGAGAAAAACAAGGTCTTGTTTGACCTTAAAATGTTTAAGGAATGGTTTAATAAATTTTATAACTAATTAAACAAGCATAATTGTCAAATTTAAGACATTATGTGGAAGTTTGGTAATTAAATGGAAAGTGTGTGGTGAGGCCGAAATTTATATGTATTTTTGGGACATTTATGTGTAATTTATTTTGCAAGCCAATGTTTGTAATAAGGCCATGTGTTTTAGGCCATTTTATTTATGCATTTACAAGCTTTTATTTAAGTTTAGGTGATATATAAATATTACCGAAATGAATAAGGGGTTATAGTGTAATTAAATTAAATTTAGGGACTTTAGAATAATAAGGCCGAAAATTAGAGTTAAAAAGGAGTTAAAATAAAGTTTATAAGATTTTATAAAGTTTTGGGGTTAAATGGTGAATTCTAGAAAGTTTGGGTACTAAACCGTAATTATAAGGAATTGGTGGTCAAGGAAATATTAAGGTGGTCAACCTTGACCATATGCTAGGTTTTGACCAAAATAAATAAGTTAGATAACTTATTTAAGGTTTTATAATAAGTTATGTATTTAATGGTAATATTTTATAACATATGTGGTAAGTATGTTATTACCAAAAATAAAGGGTGTACAATGGTATTTTAAACACCCATGGGCTATTAGGAATTTTTAGGAATTTATTGGAATGATTTTGGAATTTAAGATAAACTATATATGTGAAATATGTAGTTATAATGTCATTATGACACTTTGGAGAAAAATAGATGGTGGAATGGTAAATATTGAAAGTATATGGGTTAATAAGGATATTTCTAACCCTTTGGTGGAATTTGGAGATTTTTAGAATTATTAAGAGAATTTAATAAGTTATGTGTATAAAATATAGTTTTAATGATATGGTAAACTATATGTTATAAATAGGGCCAAATGGCAATTATAGAATATCACAAGGGCTGTTCGAAATTTACAAAAAATAACCATAGGTTATACTCTTTTATAAGTTAGAAATGTTGTATTGAATGGTATAAATAACATGGTAAAAAAAAGAAAGGGGTGATTTGGTAAATAAAGGAAATTATGGTTTAAGGAAAAGTATAAGGTTTAATATGCCTATGAGGCAATGTACAATAGGTTTGTATAAAACTATAGGTTATGGGTTAAAGGAAATAAAAATATCATACCAAATGATATTAGCATTTGGTATAACATTACATAATGTCATGTGGTCAAAAAGGGAATTTAAATAAATTCAGGGGCTATACGAATTAATAAGAGTTGGAAAATGAATTTTAGACTATGGTCTACAATGTCATAAATGTTATGACAATTATATGGTATTAAGGTGGTTTAATGGAATTAGTATAAGGAAGGGTACTCACATAAAATAATGTGACAAACTATAAATAAATGGGATTTATAAGCTAAGGTGTTTATGGAATAAACCTTAGGAGTTGTAATTATACAACATAAAATGTTACATGTTAGGATAATAATCTTAATATAAGTTGTATAATATAATACAACTAATGGGAATAATCATCTAATAAAAGATGATAAAGTGTATCATAAAATATAAGAGTCTATGAAACTCATGAGAATTACCTACGTGGTAAAAATATATATACATACACGAGAATAATGTATATAATGTGGATATATATATTTTGGTTGAAAACCATATGATTTAATGGTGGTGGTTATTTAAAAAAAAAATATATAATTACGAACTATAAGTTATGAATTTTAGAATGCAATATAATATAAGAACGCATGCATACATGCAACTACAGGTTACGTACCTAAACTAGATGTGGATAAGATTAAAAGGAATATAAGGAATTAAACTTAACAGTTGAAATAGTTTTGACGTACGCATTTTAAGTAACAAAGCCGACTGTTTTAGAGAAACCCGTAACAAAACTGTAGAAAACAGGGGTGAACTGTCGGGGTTACTTATAATTCGGAAATACCGGATGTAGTTAGTCATGGAGACTGACTTATAGTTTTTATTACCGTTTAGAGTATACTTCTGGCAAGGACGCTTGACGAGCTAACGGACTACACGGAGCGTAGGACCTTGCTGATTCATACTCCACCGTAATACAGTCAGGGTGAACGGTATGTAAAGGGGTTTGCCGAGTTGACCTAAGGTTGCTCCTTGGGCTCGGATTTGGTTGATATAACTTGTATGTTGTTATGTGTCTCTGGTTGTCTCTGAGGACTTCCTCAGTTCAGGCTTCTGTGCGATCTGTGATAAGATTGTTTGTCTGAATGTGTTAATTAATATGCATGACTTGTATATTTATAGCTGCTTACTATTTACTGTTGTTGAGTTAACAGTATTGGTTCGTATATATGAACCTATGTATATATAAAACGAACTAGCGGCTATGGTGCTATCTTATATGAAATATAAGGAACGTAAGTAAAACGTTGTAGCACTATGATAATAACACATACATATTATCTGAGACTTTTGTACAGAGTATTGGCCTTTTCTATACGCCGCTCTCGTATCTAACACTAGATCCCGAGTATACAGACTCCGGATTGGACTAATGACCTTAGTCTGCTGTGTTAGAAAATTTGGTAATGCGATGCGATGGTATAATTAATTAATTAATGGAATGGAGGAAGTAAAGCCAAGAGGATGTGGCTCTTGGTGCGCTGCTGTGATCACAAAAACGATACCAGGATGTCCACGTACGGGTCCGTAAGTATCAAAAATTTCCCGTGAGCTAGAATGGCTCGTTGGTCGGGAGGAGACTCTACCGTTGGAGTGGCTACTGCCGTGGGTGACCCGCCATAATATATGGGTAACTAGAGACATGTCGTTTTAACGAGACATTGTCACTAGGTATAACTGAACAACTAAACAATTGAGACTTATACAGTGGCGAACAATACTATGGACGAGACTTGATACTTGTTTATTAATCTCGTTATTTCGCTTTGTTGTTCATTGGTTATACTTGTGGTTATTTTAGTGTGTTGATGGTTGGATGGAGCCTACAGGCTAAGGTGAATTAAATAAGAAAACTGTACGCTACGACGAATGTACATTGTACATTACATTGTTATTACTCGATACGTTCGAGATATAAATGTTGTATGGAATATTAAATGAATGTTTGGGTATTTGGACGGATGGTTGAATGTTTATGGATATTTGGATGGATGGTTGGATTTATTATGCATTTATTACAGTATTGAATATATCTGTAAAATGGTAAAACATTTAACCAATCTAATAACAAGATGGTTAAAATGACAAGTGACCATTAGGGTCCAAGCCCGGCATACTCAGCGTCTATCGCTGATACTACACTCATGCAGGTTGTTGATCATTGTCGGAGCTGAAGAGCAGGAACAGGGTAATTGAAGAGTGGTATTGTAATGAAGATGGTGTATGGTCTTATGGTAAGGTTAAGTTTTTTTTAGGATTGGGTAGACGCTCACTTGTCGATGTTTATTGTTGATGGACTGTACTGTGATGTGTATAGGAGTTTCTCGTTATCCTGCGGTTAGCAGTTTATTTGTATTGGACATGTTGGATGTAGTTTGGCGTGCGTTGCTCGCATGGGCGAGTTCAAGCCGGTGCCCCGTGACACCCGGAGTAGTTTTATAATGGTTATTTGTTTTTTCCGCTGCTAGACGTTTTTTTTATATGCTACGTGAGATTTATATCATGATTATGGAGAGGGGTGTTACAACTACTTTCAGTAAACCTTACGCTGTTGTTAGATGGATAGGTTGGACCTGGTAACAAGAAATACTTATTTTAGAAAAGGACTTGATTAGAGAAAAACAACACAACGAGAATAGTCAAAATGCTTACTAGTATGCACGAACAAGGAGAAACATCACCGCAATTTATATTAGTCAAGAAGAACGATGACCCGGTGATAGGAAACTCTCAAATCCAGCATTCAAGGCACGGGCATTCAATGCTACTCGACGGCGGATGCACAGAAGGGCAAGTGATCGAAGACATACGAAGGTGGGTGAGATCGAGACATGGAGATGGTGAGCTTCATTAACTTCGATACAGAGAGGTAACAACGTCAATTCAAAAGGGCAAAAGGCGGAGCTTTTTCCCAAACATAGCTGGACCTGCGCTCTGGATAAAACCCGTTTACCAAG
The DNA here is from genome assembly GCA_023374045.1 of Limonium bicolor. Taxonomy (NCBI): domain Eukaryota; kingdom Viridiplantae; phylum Streptophyta; class Magnoliopsida; order Caryophyllales; family Plumbaginaceae; genus Limonium; species Limonium bicolor. Next base: position 375,659,865 of record CM041776.1, read on the forward strand.
TTATTGTTGGGCGATTCATGAGTCAACGCTTGACCAGATCTATTTTAAAGCCTAATAAAGTTTGTTCAAGTAACTCGAGCTCATTTTCGAACAGGCCCTAAGAAGAGGGATAGCGGAGACCGAGGATTAAATCATCGCTACCCCTATTTTATGTCAGTCGTGCGTATTGGCTATTTGGCTCTCCTTGCTTTGGCTAATTTCAGACATGGTTTTTCTGTGGTATAAATGTGGCATTTTTGAGTTTGGTATTTTTGATAAAAAAATACAAAACCGCCACCTCCGAACAACAATTTTCAAAACAGCCACAAATATACTAGCACAAAAAAACCAACAATTTATGCTGCAAATATAATGAATACCGTAAACAGAGGCGGAGCCAGAAAACTGTAATTAAGGGGGCGAGAATATTTTAATAATATTAATTAATATTTAAAATTATTTTTTAATAATAATTTAAATTTTCAATATTATAATTATATTTTAATGAATATTTATATTTTGACACAAAATTAAATTAAATTGAAATATATAGATTAATATTTATTAGTTTATTTTCCCTTTTTTTTTTTATTTTTTTATAAAGATTGGTATACTAAATTATAAATTAACGAAAATAATATAGAACAATAGTTAAACTAATAGTGTTTTTCTAAACTGGGTTGCTATTCGCAGTACAAAATTACTAATCACCGCAGTACAAAATTTTTTTAATTCATATTGACGTTGTACACATGTAGTGACATCGTGTCGTAAATTTTGTTTTTGAAAATATGCATTTCGTCACCGTGAACCGTAAAAAACGCTCTCATTGTATCGTTAAAGCCGTTTTTTTTGTGTTTGAACGTTATAATTGGGACTTGACATTGGTAAACGACGTTTTACGTTATGATTGATTAAATTGCAGACATTGTCACAATTTCAGAAACGTCGTATTGAAAACGTAGTTGATAACGCCAATTTCGGGTAAAAAACGCTCTCGTTGTAGTAAAAGTCGTTAAACCCGTTTTTATTGTGTTTGGATGTTATAATTGTGATTACATGCTAAGTTATTGATGTTTTACTGTATTTAGTACGAAACGATGTTAATATGTTGAAAATGAGTCAAAACGAGCGTTTTTTGAAAAAACGCTCCAAAATGTGCACGTTATATATAAACGGGATGTGTTCGGTATCTTCATTTCTCACGAACGCACCATCTCTCCTACAAACTACCTCGCCGGAATCCTCTCTTTCTGATCGCCGGAGCCACCGTCGGACCACCGCCGACCACCGCCGGACCACCGCCGGAAAAAATTTCCGGTGAGTTTTTCGATTTTTTTTTTTGCAAGTTATAGATCTTGATGTGGTGATTTCAAATATGTTGTTAGAATTTAGAAACACACATTAAATTAGCCTAGATCTACAAAATAAAAATCTGGAAAAAAAAAGCTTGAAACTCCATTAATGGAGTTCAGTCACCCTTCCCACCGACACTACTGCAACCGAGTCGCCCCTGCTTCTGGAACGAAGAGACGAAGGTCGCCCCTGCTCCTGAGGCGACTTGATATGGCTCGCCCCTGCTCCTGAGGCGACTTCATATGGCTCGCCCTTGCTGTGGACACGCCTCCACTGAGCTCGCCGCGACCCGGGAGACGACGGCGCCTCGACCCGTCTGAAGCCACGTCCTTAGTGAAGTCGCCCCGGCTGAAGAAACGAAGCCACAATACTCGCCTCCCTGGTTGACACGACCTAGCCGTGGTCGTCCTGGCGGCGGTGGTTTCCTAGCTGCAGTCGCCCCTGGGCAAGACACGAACCAGACCCAGTCGCCCCACCTATTGGGGCGACTTACTTGTTTTTTTTTTTTGATTGTAAATGTTTTTAAAAGTTTAAAATGATATATTTATGTTTATGAACTTATATTATAAGTTTGATTAAATTAAAATAAGGTTATAACTATTAAGGATAATGTGCTTAGAACAAAGTTAAAGATTAGAATGAGTTAAAGGGCTTTTAGGTACAAAATGATAAGTAAAAAGGGATTAAAATGAAATTTTTGAAAACTAAAATGTATAGGGCCGAAATGTTTCTGTATAATATAGTTTATAATGATACGTGTATGTTTATGAACTTATATTATAAGCTTTAGTAAGTTAAATTAGGTTTAACTACTTAAACCAAGCTTAAAACTCATCTTTGTGCCTTTATTTTTTACCATGGACTATGGGGTGTGTATACTTCTATTTTTTTAACCTTCTTTGTCCTTGTATTATGGCAGGAAATTGGAGGTTGGGAGCCCCTTGAAACTCCTCTGTAATAGGGCCGAAGAGCAAGGAAAACTTCAAGCTACAAGCCTCTTGAAAAATCAACATTTGTTTTTTAGGAGGTAATTATGTTAGGGTTAAATGTCATTTTTATGATGTTTTGGTGTTGTAACTATTAAGGCCGAATACCTACTGTTTTATTTACTATAGTTGTTCGGTTGATTTATTATTACTTACTTGTGTAACTAATCTTAACTGGGTTGCTTCAACTTATGCAGTGATGGATAAGATAAAGAATATTGTGAAGAACGTCTACACCAAAAAAAAGAAGAAGGACAGGAAGGAGGAGCAGCCAATGACTGCTTCGTTCCGTCGTGAGCGGGCTGCCGCAGTTGATCCTCCACGGCACTCATCTTTCCAGCCACAGCAGGGTCATGCTGAGCCTGCACGACACTCTTCTCTCCAGCCACAGCAGGGTCATGCTGAGCCGCCTCGTCACTCGTCATATCACCCACCGCAGCAGCCCATCATGGACCCATCCACGCAGTCATTCCATGAATCCGACCCAGTCGCTTTCAACATACCTAGGAGAAGGATGCCTGAACCTTCATCCTCTGCAGGTAATTGGTCATCTGCTGCTGGGGCTCAACTCCATAGCTCCAGTTTCAATATATCGGGTCAGAGTAGCCACCAGGAGGGGCATGTGGAGGCACAGACTTATGTGGTGGTAGCTATCATGCTGGTGGTAGCGATCATGCTGGTGGTAGCTATCATGCTGGTGGTAGCGATCATGCTGGTGGTAGCTATCATGACCACCGTGTGGAGCATGCAGAGGCACAGACTTCTGCTGGGTGTAGCTATCATGACCCCCGGACCCCTCCGGATGCTGCAGCACCCGTTGACATGGACATAGATGAGGAGGGGGAGGAGGAGGCGGCTGAGGATACATCTGAGGATGAGGGCCTAAACGAGGATGACCCTGATCAGGAGAGCGTGACTGATGAGGAAGCTGCTCTCGCTATGGACCCGTTATTCCCCCTTTCTGGAGGCTTACTGAAGTGCCAGTACCCGGTGGTCCACTGCTGACTAGTGTTATCACCAGCTTTGGTGGGCATGTCGCCATTGACCTTTGGTCAATGACTAAGGTATATACTATCTTATCTTTCAGTTTGGCATGTAGATTTAACTATTTCTTCATGCGTGTGTAAAATTTGTGTTAATTGTCTAGGACCGGGGTGTTTTGGGATTTAAACCCCGAAAACCTATAATCACGAACTGGCCGTTTAGCGGGGTTACTTGCAAAGGGCAAGAAATATGATTCAGTACTCAGCGTTAGAGCATCTGCTAGATGTCACATGGGGCTTCAACAACATGTCTTTGATATCGGCCTTTGTGGAGAGGTGGCAGCCGGACACCAATTCTTTCCACATGCCTTTTGGAGAGATGACGATCACACTTCATGATGTGTGGCAGATACTGAGGATCCCAATCGTTGGTCATCCGATTCTGGGGAGTCCGACAAATAGTGAGCTTAAGGAGGAGATGGCTAAGTTGTTAGATTTTGAGGAGGGTGTTGACCAGATGATGAAATATATGTGGCATACTGGTGCTGTTCAGATATGTCCACTTATAGAGTGGTGTTCGACCGGCCAGAGGGTACCTATGAAGCAGGCGTGCGGTTGGCTCTACTATGCTCTCACCACTACCATCTTTGCTAACAAGGGCCATTCACGCATGAGTCCTCTACCGTTCTGGTTAGTTACTCCCATGGGTAAAAATACGAAGCTAAAGAGGTTCGCATGGGGAGCAGGTACTCTTGCGTGCTTGTATCGCCAGCTAGGGGTAGCATCTCGTGCTGACTGTAATAGCATTGCTGGCTCTTTGACCCTTCTCGAGGTAAGTGTTTTAATGTACAACAATGTGTAATAAATTTTCATGAATTCACATTAATAATTGGCATAATTTCTTTTTAAAATTTATGTAGTGCTGGATATATGCGTACTTCCCCACTCTTAGACCAGCAGTTAGTGCTGACTGGCGTGATGGGGATGATAGACCGTGGGCTATGAGATGGGTCAGGCCCACCTCCCAGCAGAAAGATCAAAATTCACTAGAGAACTACCGCAAGCATATAGATGTTCTGACAGCAAGAAATGTAAGTGGTACAACAATTTCAATTTGTATTATTTACTATATTGTTTATTGCTGATGCTTACGTTTTCCTGTGATCCAATGTAGATTGATTGGTTGCCCTACGGTCGCGATAAGGTGAATGAGAACAGGGGCCGCTCTTGGTACAGGGGTACCTTGCAGTACATGACCGTGAATGAGCCATATATGCCAGAGCGTTGTCTTCGCCAATTCGGGTATGTTCAGTGTATCCCACCTCCCCCTATTAGACCGAACAATAGATCCGAAAAAAAGGGAGAAAAGGAAAGCCCTATAGATGTGTGTACCCCCCCATGTATAGTGTGTGGGACACCACACGTGAGTGTGGACCTACTCCGGGGTTGACTAAGACACGGGCGGCCTTACATGCATGTGACGAAGATTATCTGGATTGGTACGTCAAACACACCCATTCGAAGATCATGAATCCTGACATATACGAAAACACCTTCGTTCATCGGCCGGATCCCGCCTTAGTAAGTTGATCTCTTCCTTTCTATAATTTCAGTTTATTATAGCATTTTATGAATGCTAGACTAACTTTGTAATATTACTTTTATTTTTTATGTGTACTTACCTGACCAAGTGTGTTACAGCTACTGTCTGAGGCAAGTGAGCTTGCACGCCCGTACTACCAAGAGAACAATGCATGGGACTGGTCATACTATCGTCAGGGGATGCCAGAAGAAGAACAAAGGGCTGCAACTGATGGTCTTGTGGATGTGTTCAGCTCTTTATACATATGGGATAGTTACCAGCGCCAGCATGGTGCACCCTAGTGCTTGTCATCTTGGATTTGGATGTAATAAACTTTAGTATCATCTTGGAACTGTTTGTTGTCTTCCATTTTCATTTGGTGTGTTAGACGCTAGTACAATTTGTGTGGTTGTAGTTTTTTTCTGGAGGACTTGGTGATGTGTGGAATTGTTGCTGACAATGCTGCTGACCTTGTGGAGGTTCTTAGAACCGGTGGAGATAAGAAAAACAGGGGAGACTATGGCAAAAATTTTCTAGAAATGCATCGTTTCACAATGCATGGTTCCTTTCAAAGTTAACGATCAGTATTTGACAAATGTGCTTGTTAATATCAATGCCAATCTGGGTGGTCTAAATTCTTGTTGGTCGTTGAATGTTCTCCAGCAATGATAGTGTAAATGAAATATCTAACATGTACCAAAGATTGTATATGTCACGAGAAATGAAATATATCAAAATGTAGAAATTCCTAAGAAAGAAAAGTCCCTGAATCCAAATCGTATGAATCACATAAATGAAAGTCAATAACTATAACAACACGTTTATTCCACGTCCAAACATCTACTAAAGATTATAAATCCCGAAAATTATAACAACACGAGAACTAACAAGATCAAATACGCAATAACCAATAACCTAATTATTTCCTAACCTTTGTCTCTCTATTCCCCGTGCTATTACATTACGTCTCATCTCATAAATTGGTTCTTGGTGTTGAAAATCATCATCATCGGGCTCAATAGGATCATAAATAACAAGTAATGGAATATGAGCGATGAAATCATTATACTCCATGTAATTCTCCATCATCCGGCGAACTGATGTATCATTTCGTACATGAATAAAAGTCCACTCGTAGTCGCCCTCCAGCCCCAAATACACCATTGTTGTTATGTTTATTCTGCCGAGAGGGACTGTAGTGCTCGAATTACTCGTCGTTGTAGATCCCGGAGATTACTAGGATATGGCATAGTAACTTCTACGCGTCTGTGCCCCACTCTTCTATCAAATTGTGCTCCATGACGACCAAAAGTAGCTACATAATTAACGTGCAAACAGAAAGGAAACTCCATTTGATTTTGGGAGCGAAATGGGAATTAAGGTTGAAGAGTTCAAGCAAGATGTAATTAGACAGATTCAGAGAGCACGGGGTAAGGAATGAGTATGTTGGGACACTAATACCCACTTTTATAATATTTGAGTAACACTGACATGTCCAACGGCTAGTTCAACGACTACTAAATCAAGCGTACCAAACACACCGTGCAGTACAAAGTGAATTCAAAGTTACCATAGGTAATTACTTTTGTCAGGAAAGGTACACGTACCAGGTCACTGTACACGTACCAGGTTACCGTTTGCAGTACAAAGTGAATTCAAAGTTACCATAGGTAATTACTTTTGTCAGGAAAGGTACACGTACCAGGTCACTGTACACGTACCAGGTTACCGTTTGCAGTACAAAGTGAATTCAAAGTTACCATAGGTAATTACTTTTGTCAGGAAAGGTACACGTACCAGGTTACCGTTTGCAGTACAAAGTGAATTCAAAGTTACCATAGGTAATTACTTTTGTCAGGAAGGTACACGTACCAGGTCACTGTACATACCAGGTTACCGTTTGCAGTACAAAGTGAATTCAAAGTTACCATAGGTAATTACTTTTGTCAGGAAAGGTACACGTACCAGGTCACTGTACACGTACCAGGTTACCGTTTGCAGTACAAAGTGAATTCAAAGTTACCATAGGTAATTACTTTTGTCAGGAAAGGTACACGTACCAGGTTACCGTTTGCAGTACAAAGTGAATTCAAAGTTACCATAGGTAATTACTTTTGTCAGGAAGGTACACGTACCAGGTCACTGTACACGTACCAGGTTACCGTTTGCAGTACAAAGTGAATTCAAAGTTACCATAGGTAATTACTTTTGTCAGGAAAGGTACACGTACCAGGTTACCGTTTGCAGTACAAAGTGAATTCAAAGTTACCATAGGTAATTACTTTTGTCAGGAAAGGTACACGTACTAGGTCACTGTACACGTACCAGGTTACCGTTTGCAGTACAAAGTGAATTCAAAGTTACCATAGGTAATTACTTTTGTCAGGAAAGGTACACGTACCAGGTTACCGTTTGCAGTACAAAGTGAATTCAAAGTTACCATAGGTAATTACTTTTGTCAGGAAGGTACACGTACTAGGTCACTGTACACGTACCAGGTTACCGTTTTTTTAACTTGTAACCTTGTGGCTAGTTCATGACCAACCTCTATATAAGGGATGCCTCCTCCATTTCATCTTCACACACTCTCTCTCCATATTCTCGAAGCTCTCTATTTCCTTACTCTCTTCCAACACTTATTTCGTTAAACTGTGCAAGCTCTCTCTCTAAACATGAGTCAATCTTCAGATTCCGATCATGAGTATGTTCCAATATCAAGCCCAGTAAGTATTTAGTTTATTGTCTTTGTTAATCATATTCGCACTAACATTTCATATTTCAATATTCATCTAACATTCTCTCGACCCTTATTGCAGGATAGTGACTCAACCACTGATTCAGATTGGGATGAATTTGATGAAGGCGTTCCGGATCATTATGCACAGATGGATGAGTACATGCAAGAGATGTATAATCGAGCTCCGGTGGTGGACACAGGTTACTTATTTCAAACAAACCAGGCCTTTAGGGGTAAAGAAGAAGCGAAAGCTTGGGTAGATAGTGTTGGCCATCCCAACCATATCTACACCATAATTCAAAGTTCTCGGGCGGGCCAAGATTTCCACATAACATGCGAGAGGTATTGGAAACCACGAAGGACATCACGACCTGGTGTCATCAACCGGCGCAGATCATCGGGTTCAAAGAAATGTGGTTGCCCTTTTAAAATTAAGGGGTATTACACAAGCTACGGGTGTTTCTTGCAAGTGGGTAACGGATGGCATAACCATGATCTCGCAGAGTGGGCAGAGGGTCATTTTGTGGGAAAACGCCTGACTGAGGCGGAGGAGATTATGATCGACCAGAGAACCAGAGTCGGTGTGCCCCCCTGTGCAATTTATTCCGAGCTCACAACAATCAACCCAGAAACGTCAGCAACAAGGAAAGACATATACAACCGGATACAAAAAACAAAACTAGTAAATAGAGATGGTCGATCTATGGTGCAGACTCTGCTGAGTGACCTAGACAAAAACAACTACTACTACGATTACACTACAGATCCAAGTAAGTCAACTCAGTATGTCTCAAATAACTTCAATCATTTAGGTTTCATCTTAATTTGATAGATAACATGATTATATTTCACAATTTAGATGATCAAACACGACTTGGGTCCATCTTCTTTGCACACCCTACATCTAGATTACTGCTCCATGCGTTCCCGTATGTCATAGGCATTGATGCTACCTATAAAACAAACATAGCAAAAATGCCTTTGGTTCAGTTCATCGGGATGACGAGTATAGGCAAAAACTTCAGCATTGCCTTCGCCTTCCTTGTATCAGAAGCAACAGACATGTATGTGTGGGCACTTCAACAATTAAGGGACCTCCTCGGGCGGACTACAACCTCTACATTTATCACCGACAGATGTCTGGCCCTGATGAATGCCTTAGATGAGGTATTTCCTGAATCTCATCATCTACTATGTCGGTGGCACATAAGTAGGAACGTTCAGGGGAAAGCCGAGACTTATATGGGTGATAGAGGAAGGGCGGCGGCTGCAGTCCGAATGTGGACTTCGGTTGTCTACTCGAGCACAGAGCAGGACTACAACGAGAGGTACGCATATTTCAAGGAGACATACCAAAGCTACCCACGTTTCATTACGTATGTTGCATCAGTCTGGGAGAAATACAAGGAAAAATTTGTGGAGGCTTGGGTCAAGAATGTGTTGCACTTCGGCAACACAACGACAAATAGGTAAAATTGTTAATCTTGTAATGTTTAAGATAATACAGTGATTGTTATAGATCTATAAAACTTACTTAAACATTTGATAGGGTGGAGGCCGCACATTCTTCTCTAAAGGCGAGATTAAGGAGTGCTAGACACACTTTGGATGTAATCTTTCCAAAGATTCACGATCATGTGAATACAAGCATCCGGGAGTTAAAAAAGGATTTTGAGGCAGCCAGGACAAAACACAGAAGAGAGCACATGAGGGTTCCAATCGCTGACCTGATCGGGAAGGTTAGTACCCTTTGCTTAGATGAGCTAGTCAAGGAGCTTGGAAGGACGAATTATGTGCAAATGGACAGCTCAATCTGTGGATGTGACAAGGTAACCTCTCATGGATTACCATGCGCTTGTAAATTAAACTACATGCTGGATAGTGGTATACTATGCTCAAGAGGGATATACATCGTTTCTGGTATACCCTAAGCTGGGAGAAGCATGAATCGACGATTGATATGGTATCCTACATGGAGGAAGAACAAAATAGATGGCGACACATAGCTTCTGAGGTAGCACAGTCAGATGATCCTACTCTGATTGCGAATGTTACAGTCAACTCCAAAACTTCCTTCACCCAGATATGGTGTGCCAATTAGGAGAGCCGTTGGAACAGGTTGGGATTGGCAGACCTACCGGGCCCTCAAGACCAAACCGACGTGAACCTTCGTCTTGGGAACGTAACCGACCAAGGGCAGGCCAGTCACAAGGAGCGCCATCAAATAGAAGATCACGTAATAGAGGATCATCAAATCCGAGTCGATTCAAGCCCCTTGCCGACTTCCCATACTACCAGAATTTCAACCCCAACCTATATCAATATATGACTGGGTATATTGATGTTCGTGGAGATGGGAATTGTGGTTTCAGGGTCATTGCTGACTACCTATATTCAGACGAAGAGAGGTGGAAAGATGTCCGTGTAGCATTGTTCAATCACATGAAGAATCAAGCACCGGCGAATGGACTATACAAGGCCATTTTTAACGAAGGACCGTACAACGCCATGTTAAGAGCGCTTCATTGGAATTCAGGAGAGCCAGCACCTCAACATAAATGGATGCACACGGAAATGGGGTTGGTGATCGCGACAAGGTACACTTCGATAGTAGTTTTCTACTCTACTGTCTATGGGGGTGCGGCAAGTGCCACATACCTTCCCATCGATAATTATACCGATCGTGATAGCCCAAGAGGAGAGATCCACATAGGAATTTGCCCCGAGGGTCATTTCATAAGGTTCGGCATGGTTCAAGACTCCCCACTCCCCCCTGTCTATCCGCAGTGGTTCGCTTATAGAGATCCAAACACTGTCGGACCTTGGATTCATCAATTACAATCTAGGTTAGATAGTTGGATCAACGTTGTACCTTAGTTTTTCTTTAACTTAGTTGTTGTAACTTAGTCTTTCTTTAACTTAGTTGTTGTAACTTAGTTTATCAATAAATTAGTTGTTTTAACTTAGTTTCTCTTTAACTTAGTTGTTGTTTTACTCATATTCACTTAAATTTGGTTATTCAAACATCTATTATTTCAAAAAAAAGTGTCTCCCCGTAACATTCAAACTTATTCAACTAAGTTTGGTGAAAAAAAAAATTTGTACTGCGAATAGTAAAGTATTCGCAGTACAAATTAATTTTAAGTCAAATTAATAATATAAACACATAAAAATGTAATATAAACACATAAAAATGTAATCCAACACTTTTTTTTACAAAAAAAAGGTTCCTGTATTGATTCCAACAAAAAAGTAACTAGTAAAATTCGCTACTAATCAACTACAAACTACTTCGGTAAATTTACTTTCCGATATCATTTTTTGAAAAAAAAAACACAGCGACACATCATTACATGTGTACAACGTCAATATGAATTAAAAAAATTTTGTACTGCGGTGATTAGTAATTTTGTACTGCGAATAGCAACCCCCTTTTCTAAATTGTTTAAATAGTCTCTTAAAACTATTACTATCTATCAATTCTAATAAATATTCTACAAGGAAAAGAGCAAATTAATAAAATTACGATGTAAACTTTCAATTATATCAAAATTATTAGAGTACAAAATATTTGTAGTATATTTCAGAAATATCAATTATAAGCATTCAACTTGCTAAGTAATGATTAATTACAAAACTGTTTGTACAAACTATTATGGTTTGTCAGTATATCAAAGTTATTATATGTTTTATACTGTGCTTAATAATTAAAGAATACATTTATATGCTAATATACGTTATTTTTCATCTCTTGGCATATCCATTATTAAATTTAAATTTATGTTTTTGAATTTCATTAAGTATATTTAAATGATAGAATATATTGTTTTAACTACAAATATATGTTTAAAATAAATATTTTATCAACAATTAAATAATATATAATAATAAATAATAAGTGATATCTGTACATATATATTCGCTTACAGACAATTATTTTATTATTAGAAAGAATTGCTTTTTCATTTCAATGATATTATTTATTCCATTAAAAATTAAAATAATCTTAAGTATTAATACATTTGAAATGTTATATTAATAATAATATATAATCCATAAAATTATATTTTTATATCATTTAATATATTTGTTCTAAATACAATGGTTTATTTCTTTATTTTTTCAAATATATAAAAAATTTATTTATAAATTAATATGTATACATATTATAATTAATTGTCACTAAAATATTAATAAAGAATATTAATTATTAAAGGCTATAATTGAATATCTACATATATTTTAACTTTATTAACAAAAATTGTTTTAAAATGTAATATAAAATTTTTAATTGTAACAACGAAAACGGTAAACGCATTGCAATAAACTAACTTATTTAAAACAGCTAGACGAAACCGCCACCTGCCGAACACTAGTTTTCAAAACAGTCACAAAACAACCGACAAAACTATCACAAAACAACCAACCAAAACAAGTAGACCAAGGCTTCGTTCGGCGGTCGCATGTGTGGCGCATAAACTTGGCTCTTTTGGAAGTGTTCTACTCCAATAATATACTGCCACATATAAAACAACCACAAAACAGCCAGACCAAAACAACCACAAAAAGACTTTTTGTGCCGAACGCAGCCCAAAACAACTACAAAACTATCAAAAAAAAAAAAGCCATGCGCAGCCTTTGTCATTATTAACTTTCCTCCCCCTCTTGCTTTTGCTTAGATAAGTACGTAGTAAGTAGTTTGGAGTCTTTGATCACTCTCTTAGTCTTCTTCAATGGCATGTGTTTTCAGACCTCCTTTACCTGGGGGTCAGCTCAAAGCTCGCCTGGTATATTTCTTGACGTCAAGCTGCCCACTCGTTTTGTGGACTGCTTTGTCTGACCTATGTGACCAAGAATTTGAATTGTGCTTTTTTCCCAGCCCTACAACAAATTGGCTTTGGGTATTGCTTCTAGGGTTGGAACTCCCTGTGGTTGGAATTTCCCGAAGAAGAAGGCTTCTATCAATCGTCATATCGTCCGCCTCCAAGTCCACGCCGTTAGCGGCAATTGCGATGTGAGGTTCTTCTTGCCTGGTTATGTTCTACCACACCGTAAATTTTATACCGAACTTTGCGCCCTCATCTAGAGTAAACTGCATGTTGAGAGTATGGAAATCTGCTGCTGATTATAGCTGGAACTGTAAAATTATCCGAGTAGATTTCATAATTACAAGTCGCCGGTTATCATGCCTGGTTGTGGAGTAATGTCTTTCCAGTCTGAGTATTCTACTGTTTTTTCAATTGCATATTCCTGTTAAATGTGTTCAAGCAACGTTTCGTTAGCTGGTCTCGTCAGCCTTCGTGGAGTTTATACCTCCGTGCCTGCAGAAATACATTTCAAATTAAACATCCACCTACATCTAATATACGTTACAATCGATGAAGTGGCTACCTCACTACGGGTTGATTCTATGCTGTTGTTTGCTTTTTGAATTGCTTTCTCTTGCTCGCTGCAGTGTGAAATGTTCAAATGTTCAACTGTCTCAGACACATTTCTTGTTTTCGCCTCTTGGGTTAATATTAATTCAGGCGAATAGCATATCCGAACCAGGAGCTCAAGATTGGTCAACTGTAAATGAAGGTTATCACTAGCTAACGTATTTCCTTTTCAGTGTGTTCAATTTGTTGTTTTAAGTCTATTCGCAAACTCTCATGTTTTCGTAATCTACCTTATACTGGGTATTACATCAGGTTCAGCAGAGTATAGTTCAAGTAATCAAGGAAGCTGGCCTACATCTGCAGAGTACTTCCATCACTTGCCTTGAAAGTATTCATATCAATTATATGGGTTGTATTTTTAGTTAAAAGCTGATACTGGTTATTCCTTTTTCATTATTACTTACGATATTTCAAATAGACAGACGCTTGTACCAAGGGAAGTAAAATTCTGTGCGAATTTTTCTGCCGTATTAAAGCTATCTGTCCTGCAGCTCCCACTCATTCAACTTGTAGAATATATGCTAGCCTGAAGATCTATGCCATAAGTAGCTTTGTCCTTTTGTACCCTTTTAGTGTATGGCATTGTTTCAGGATGTGCTATATCTTCATTATGAAAAAGGGAATATCCTATGAGATTGGTGTATTCTGTACCTAAAATCAGAGATTAATAGTACTGTTGTGGTCATTGCTTGCTATTGCATTTTTTCGCATTGTGATATTTTCAGTGGAACCTTAATTTTTCGAGGAAGTGATGAAGCTGTTTGGTTCCACAATCTTCGTTTCTTGTTTTTATGTTATAGCCATGTCTACCTTGTGTATCACCGTGGCCCGCGCATAAGTACAGTTGTGTCGTGTCTCTTATTATGAGAACAGTTCATGCATATGAGTTGTTTACAAATGAGAATATACTGACTGTCTGTGTGCGCTTTATGCTTCCAGTATTTCCATTTCTCATTGATCACAGATTCACATGTACTGATCTGGAACTTGGACCATTTTGAGCGTGTTGAATGTATTTTTCAGGCTTCTGACGCAGCTTAAGCGGTATGGTGTTTCTGGGATCTTGGCATATGGACTACTCAACACTGCCTATTATTCTATGACATTCTTATTAGTATGGTTAGTGAGCAAGGGAAAGGCTGACTAATGTGAAGGTCATCTTTGAGAAATTCTCTAAAATCATATAAAATTACTTCATTGAACAATACATTTCTTGGTCCCTACTTCAGGTTTTATTTTGCTCCAGCACCCGGGAAAATGGGTTACTTGGCAGCAGTTCAAAGGTATAGTTGGTGGGAATGCACATGTTTCTGCTAAGATGAATATGTCATTATTGTTATCACTTTATTGATCTCTGTATAGATTTTTTAAAGTGATGGCAATGGTTTGGGCTGGAAGCCAGGTTACCAAACTCATTAGAGCAGCCGGGTATGATACTGATTTGAAATCTGATTGCTTTAAACTAAGCTAGTGCTATTTTCTTCTTCGGGGTTATGATCAAGACCATTGCGGTTTTGGATGCAGGGCCCTTGCCTTGGCACCATTTGTAGATAAAGGGTTAACATGGTTTACCAAGAGATTCAGTTTTGAATCCCGTGGTAAGGTAAGAAACCTCATATGTCCCATTGCAAGAGTTAGAACTCGTGGTGTCTAAAGTTCATTATAATCATAATGCATCATTTCGGGTCTAGAGCTCCCGTACTGATGAATCATGGACTTATTTCTGTTGTCATCATTCGCAGGCATTCATGACAGTTGTTGGATTTTGTCTTGGGTTGGCTCTGATCTTGTTTTTGGTCGTGACCTTCCTGTCGGCTTGAAGCTTGGTTTTAGAACATCTTTGGTTTTCTCTTTTACATGACGTTTCTCCAGCAGAGGGGTCTTCGTGCTTGAAGATAAAAGTTTTTTTTAGATACGATTATTGCACACGAGTGCATAAATTATATTCCGGTTGAAAAAGTGATGCGGGAGGTGTTTTCTGGGTCGTTGATCTACAGAGACGAACGACATAGTGATAGAAACAGAGACGGTCAAGAGATAGGGGCCTCAAGCCTTGGGGCTTCTACCAGAGTCGATTGAGGAGAGAGAGTTTCTTAGGTAAGGATCGGATTGAGGAGAGAGGGTTTCTTACTAATGTTGTGAGAGAGGAGAATAGAATAATAATACTTTCTCGGTGAATTTCACTCTCCTGGAGGAGCCTAACCACTAATGGCCAAATAAGGTAAATCATCATATACCGTTAAGGGTATCCATAATGGTGTGTAATCCACTCCAAATTAGTAAAATAAAAGATAAAATATGATATGGATAAGAGAAGTTGTGTGAGCATTTTTTAGCTAAGAACCCAAAAACTTAATATCTTAACAAAAGAAGAAGAATAAAATATTATTATTTGATAGTAAAATCCACTCTTGTTATTGTGGATCCCCTTACTCATTGCTCTACTTACATATTTATAGTTCTACTAGAAAAGGGAAACATAATAATAGAAAATGTAGTAATAGTGAGGATAAGAATTTCTAGTAGTGGTCCCTCCTTTTGTACTAACTCGGTGGCACCACTGGTGTGCTGCCCGCGACTTGTTGTTTTTTGGCCCTCCTCTTGTAACTTGCCAAACTTTCCAGTTTTGTGTCTCGGTTGTCCCCGCATAACACATTGTTTATTTGAAAGAAAAATGAGCCTCTTGCTCGAACTCAGTTCCAATTATCATAGCAGCAAACATCGACAAAACAAAGGCAATAGTGAAGAACAGTGACTTTGTTTGGGAGTGACATTTATCCAGTTTTGTAAGAGGTTGTATGAAAAAGGCTTTGAAGTTGTCATAAAAGGAAAGTTAAAAGTCAGTTAACGACAACAAGCTTTACCTTCAAAATCTCTATAATGATCAACTGAAGACATGAACGTCAAAACAGAATCAAATAAGCAAGACTTGGTCGGGGTATGCTGAATTAAAGAAACAATCATATGTTTTCTGCTAGGTTTGCGCTATGAAACAAATTTTGAAGTACATTAGAGCATGTACGGTTTGAAATCAAGCCCTGGTATAAATGACTACAGTCCGGAAACTTTGCACTGAAGTTTAAGGTTTATAGTCTAGATTAGGGTTGTCAATTTCGGGTTTTGGGTCGAGTTGACTTCAACCTGAACCCAACCTGCTCATGTTTCACCTCAACCCGAAATCGACCCGAACCTGAAACGGATTATGTTATGTCAACCAGAAACCGACCTGGTGATCCGAAATCAACACGAAATTGACCTGACACCTGAAATCAACCCGAAACTGGCCTGACACCCGAATCAACCCAAAATCGACCCAAAATCAATCGAAATTAACCCGAAATCAACTCGAAATTAGAAATTTGTTCTATCAATACAATTTCTACACAAAATCACCAAGACAATATAACATAACATATAAAACCATCAAACATAAATGGTTACATGATTGATATATTAAGAGTTATATCGCATAACTATAAGAATTTTTTTTTTCTTTTTTAAAAATGTTTTTGGATTATGGGTTGAAATCTGGTTGGTAGCTCAAACCCAAACCGACCCGGGTTTTTAGCAATCCAACCCGAACTCGACCCAAAAATGTTTTCGCGTTGAAAAATGCAACTCAAACCCGCGTTTTAGCGTGTCAGATTTTGAGTTCGTGTCAAGATTGTCATCCCTAGTCTAGAACGTATGCTTTATTAATTTAAGTGCATGGCCCTTCAACTGTTTGCACATTATATTAAGAAATTATGACCCTGCAATAGTAAGATAATGTTCAGCGCAAACACCATTAATATTAGACTTCAAGATAAAGATTACATTTAGTCCCTCAAAGTTTGGTGATGTTAAACATCCAGGAGTTTGTCGTATCTGACATCAGTCTCTTGTGGTTACTTGTTCCCTTAATGCAAAAGTTGGCTCGAACTCGCTGGTCAGTCATCAATGGCCTGTCATGGCATTGATAGCATGTGAAGGTTTCAAAAGGTAAAAAGTCTCTAATATGGGCAAAACATTTTGATTAAAGATTAAATGTTTCTGAAATAACTAATAAGGACTAAACGTTTTCAGTTTTTAAACACTTTGGACTATTACTTTACAAAATGACTCAAAAGTCTCTATAATTTTGTAACACACCCCAAACTTTAAAAATTTACAATAACCCTCCATTATCCTTACAAATACTAGATTATGTTCTTAAAAAGTTAGTACAATTACATTAAGTCTCAGCAAACTTGGCACATTTATAATATGCATGATCTTAAAAAAATTATTCTACTGTTTAAACAACTTTGATAATTCATAATATATCCAGAGTGATTTTTTTTTCGAACAAGGCAAGTATATCATTTTATTAAGCCCAAACAACGTAAAACGGCAAACCAGACACGTTACAAGTTCATACCCACTTTCCACTCTAGTATCCCCCTTTATAAATGTACTAACTCCACCTTCAGTATCCTTTCTATTCTTCACCAAGCAATGGTGAGCACTAATATTCATACCCATGAAAATTTTGTCATTTCTAGATGATAAGTGTGAAATACATCTATTTTCAGGGCTTCAAATTTTCCTATTTTCATAACAATTCATATCATATTTCTAACTTATCATATGTTTTTTCTTAGATTTATGTTTTGATATGAACTGACACATTTTGTGTCTAATGCAGGGACAAGTCTAGGAATTGCATAGATTTTCTCATGAGGATTCTAACACAACAAACGAGCAAAACAGAGCTAAAACAAAAAATCTAGACCCCGCTGAAGTTATGTCCGACCTTGCGTCTGAACTTGCAAGGCCAGACAAGTGCCGAGACAAATAATAGTCCAGATGAGTTGGGCCGGACAGAAGACATGCGTTCGGACGAGTAAGGTCGGACGCATGTCCGGACGCTTCATAGAGAAGAACACTTAGAGACATTTGGATCTAATGTCCGGACGAATACCCGGACGCTTCAAGAGGAAAAGTCTCGCACGACACCTATAGAGACGTCCGGACATACATGTGTGAATGTAAATCTGGACGCGCCTAACAGAGCAGCAGTGACGCTGTATTTCATCGAGGAAAAGAAAATAAAATTTTCTTAAATCAATCTAATCGTGTGTACTACTATATATTGACAGAATACGGTGGGATGAATGGTTTCACGCCACAAAAGACGACGCTCTACGCCCCTCTCTTCCATTCTCTTCATGATTCATCACCACCACCATGCTCATACCATTTACTCCGAAACTTCACCAGTACACCCATATCATTCACCACACCAGACCACAATTCATCATCACTCATCACCACTCATCACACCGCACCACACACCCATCATTGACAACACTTCCCATTATTCTGACAGAGGATCAGTGTGAAGATGGAAGCGTAGCGGGGAGCCGTAGTCAACTTGCTGACGGAAGTTTTCTCTATCCTTCATCTTATTTCATTTAATGTCTTCCTCAGTTATTTTTTGTTTTTTCCTGTTTTTATATTTATGTTTGAGTAGTTAGACTAGCTCCCCAGATTGGGGTAGCAAACCAGAGCTTAATATTTATTTTGTAATCTTTTCACTAATTCATTAATGCAGTAGTTTGATTTCAGTTCTTCATGCGCTTTAATTCTCTAGCTGATTTTTAAAGCAATCATTGAAGTTTTCTAATCAACACGCGAGAGTTGATATAGATAACAAGTCATAAGAAGTTAAATCTGATTAGTGACTAGAAGCGTGATCCCGTCTATAGGTTAATCGGTCTCCAATAAACTATTATTTTATGTGATCGGTTGTGCCCGGATTAGGGCATTAGTCTGTTGCTAGTTTTAGCAATTGGTTAGGATTCGTTAGACTTAACCGTTGACAAATTATTTATAGTTTCTAAGTTTATTGTAGAATTAGGGAAGAGTTAATATTTAAAAAGTGAAGGTTTGCATAACAATTCGGGGTGCTTCAATGGATTTAAAGTTTTAATCTTTATCTCTTAATTTAGTTTATTTTAATTATTTAATTATTTTATGTTAGTTTATTAAGTCTGAATTTTAGTTAGATTAAGAAAACCCGAAAAAGTGACATTTCTTGTTTTCTTAGTTTAATTTAGTTTTTCAGTTAATTAATAAATTGTCGGTTAATTGAACGAGGTCCTTGAGATCGACAACCCCACTTAATTCACCATTCCACAAAACGGTAGGTACATTGCATAGGTCGGATAGTAACATATTTCTGCTACACTAGCTCTTCAAATATGGTAAATACAACAACCACTAACTACACCTCTAAATCAATTCAATCTTCCCCTCAAGTTTAACAAACTCCTCATACCCATTAACACACATGAGACAGAACCATATCCCACTCCCTATAAATCACATCAAAAATCTGCTTAGAATATTCACACTCAAAGAATAAATGATCATGAGATTTCTTGCCAAATGCACAATCATTTGCAGCAACTAGACCAATCTTCAACAATCTATCCTCTGTACTTAGTCTATCTTTCATCATCGTCCACCATACAAAGCTATTTTTTGGAATAACAACTTTGTTCCACAGTAAAGCCTTGCACTCATTCCTATGCGTCTATGAATGAAAAAGGTTTTACAGATCTTTCGTATTCAGCTTCTCTCTCTCCAACAGTCGAAGAAAATCATCTTGTAAACCCTTCAATATAATCTCATCACTGATATTTAACACCCTCTTCCAACACCAAGAATATGTGGTCTATGTTTAATGTCCAAAACACTTGGTTTTTCCACAGATCTCATTAAACCATCTCACCTAAGATAAATCCCGCCCCACAATCATATGAGCCATGAGCTTAGCTACTGCAGCTTTATTCCAACTCAACACTTTATTGAACCCCATGCCACCACAATCTTTAGGCTCACAAACATCTTTCCAAGCAACCGGATAGAAATGCGTATTCAAATTGTTGCCACCCCACTAGTAGCTCCTACACAAACTTTCAACTTTATGAATCTCGATATCTTGGAGCAAAAAGAAATGAGATTAGAAGTTTTGAATTCCAAACAACACACTTTTCATCTACTACATTCTTCCTGCATAAGACAAGTTCTTTGCTCCCCAGACATTTCTACATTTAGTAATTTGTATAAAAAGGGGGCATAATCATGAACTATCAATCTACTAGCTGAAAGGGGGCACCCAAGTACCTCACCGGCAAAAACCCCACTTTAACTTGGATAACATCACTTATCTCCTACTGATTAACCTCTGAAACTCCTCCTTAAATAATGAGCATTTGCTTGGATTCATCCTTAAGCCATAAACCTCTGAAAAGATCCAACTGGTTCTTAAAAATCTATTATTTTCCTCTTTCCCTCTGCTTCCAACATCCCAGTATGTTTGACCGGTGCCTTCCTCGGTCTCCTACTCACGGGTCCAAACCACCACCATCGAGACCCATTTACTCCCACCTCTTGTATAAATATTTGTCTCATTCTTCACATGGTTTTCTATAGTATGTACACACATCTAACATAGCGTTAACATCTTTGCCACACCCATACTTTGAATGTGACACTATCTTACCACTCAACACTTGTCGTCATACAAAGGCCTAAATGTTGTGTGATAGATATTACTCTTTTGTATAACATGCATACCAGATCGCATAGAAATCCTGACGTGTTCTTCCATCTTGGTCAACCATTGTGATCTTATGCAATACATCTTCATCCAACTCTTCATCCTTTTGGATTGTGGATCCCAATTAACTAAAACACCACTAACCAGGATTTCCCTCTCATCAAAGGTTATCTTGTTGTCGTCTATGTTCTTGTCGCCGTTGCATTTGCATTTTATATACTTTATATTGCTTCAACTTAACCTAAGTTTCTTACTTCTAGAGTGTACCTCCACAATTCCAACTTTGTATTAACCTTTGATCGACTTGTCTCCTCAATCAACACAATACTATCCGCGAACATTATGCACAATGATATATACTCTTGAATCAGTTTTCCGATCTCATCCATGACTATAGAAAACAAAAAGGGCTTAAAGCGAACCCTTGGTGCACTTTAATAGTACCGCGGAACTCTTCAGTTCTCCCTACGCCAGTACGTACACTCGTATATCCCGCCTACATATCTATGATGATGTTTATATACTTATCCGACATGCATTTTTAGTTACACCCACTGGGACTTCCCGTGGTACCTTATTATATGACTTTTTAAAGTCAATGAACACTAAATGTAGATTTTTCTATCTCTCTAATTCTTCATAAGTTGTATAAGAATATGAATAGTCTCGGTAGTTGACTGATTTTGCATTAAAATGTAGTATTGGTTTTCCAAAATCTTGACACTTCTTCTTAACATTTGCTCAATTACTCACTCCCCAAGTTTAATGATATGACCCATAAGCTTAATCATTATTGAAAAAGTGGCTAAGTGGGTGGTCGAAAATGGGAAAACAATTAAATTTTGGACTGATTTTTGGCTTATTTCTCCTTGCTTGCTTGACTTAGCTGTTAAACAGGTACCGAACTCTATGCTCAATGATGTAGTTGCTGCATATTGGAGCTCAGAAACTATTAGATTTGTAGAAGTGTTCGGTACTAAAACTGGAGTCTTGTAACAGAGAGAAAAGAGTGATTTTGAATGCTTGTTTATTCTGTATCAAAGTATATCACTAGCAGTCCATCGATCAATACATATATACTACTGAATATAACAACCTAATCTAACTCAAGCTAGATTTTCTATCTACAATATCTATGAGAATCTAAGATTTTGTAAACAGAATATAAAAACATAATATTAACAAACTTACAAGAGAAACCTAGTTACAAACTAAGCAACTAAGCATATTTACTACTAAAATAAACATGGGCTGGGCTGGTGATAAGTGGTGAAATAATGATGTTTCAATGCCTTTATACACCTTCATTTCATTTGGTGTATAGCCTATTTCACCACTTAATAGAGTGTTTTTGTGATTAATAGTGAACTTATACAGTTTGATCTTTTGATAGGTAAAAGCTCACCTTGAGCATACTTTTGACCCATTTTAGAGCTAGTGGCATGCACCAACAGCTTCCCCATCCTTCAAGCTTTCCAACGCCGCAAACGGGGAGCAATTCCGAGCCGTAACGAAGATTCTAGGCCCCGCGCAAGTTAGAGAAAAATGTTTTCTGCAGTCGACCGACCCACACTGGGTCGGTCGGAAGCTCCTGGAGCAGAAGTTTGTCTCTGCATCGGACCGACCCACACTGGGTCGGTCGGAACTTAAAAATGGTCACGTGCCTCGTCTCCAGAAGGCCGACCGACCCGCGGGACCGACCCACGGTGGGTCGGTCGGACGCGGAAATTTCTATACTAATGCCAGTTTTGAGGCTTTTTCACTATCTTACACTTCTACACACCAAAAGACCTAAACAAGGAGAGAGAGAGGCGATTTTGAGGGAGAAAAGAAGAAGAAGAAGAAGAAGAAGAAGAAGAAGAGAAGGAAGAAGAAGAAGAGAGCTCACCTTCTCCAAGCTCAACCACCTTCATCAATGGCTTTTTTTCTCTCTCTCTCTCTTTTATGTATCTTTATGGCTGAGTAGAACTATTTAGCACTTGGGATGGGGATTTGAACTTGAATCCCTCAGCTAGCTTGTAAACCCTTGCTTCATTAATTATGATTGTTTTCTCTCTCTTGTTCATTTAATGCTTTAACTTGATCAATTATGGCATTTATGGTGATTCCCAACAACACAAGACTTTGAGTTGGGGGTTGTGACCTAGAAGAGAGAGGAACCCTAGATTGTGCTAGCTTGATTAGTTGGTTAAATTTGGGGCTATTTATGTGGACTTGCAATTAATGCTATCTAGTGATTTGAACTCCTCTTGATTTGAGAGTTGAGAGTATCTAGGTAAGAATTGGCTCTTCCATGATTTGGAAGGTCATTACAATAGTCCAAATAGACAATTTGAGTGAACTGGGTTTATGAGTGAAGTTGGGGTGTATTTAGGTGAGAATAACCATCCTAGGGTGCTTTCCATCCAAAACCCTTAACAACCAATTTTAGTTTCCATAGTTAAGTTACAGTTTTTCTTGAACAAAATCATTAAGCTTGCCGCCGGCTAAACCCCCCCCCCCCTTTACTCATTTATTATTATTCCGTTACCGAATACCGAAACTAGGGAAACAGACAATCAATTTCCTGGTGGAACGACACTCGTTATCTACTACTTCGATTGGGTCCACTTGCCCATATTTTGTGATATTGATCTGCATATACATATATTTCCTCTGACAACTGGGCTTATAAACCAGTTATAAACCAGCCCCAACAGCCCCCCTCAAGCCGTAGGTAAAGCTTCATTACCAAGGCTTGAAGGATCACAACGATGCATACCCATGCGGGGTAAATGCTCCTTATAACGCGTGACGGGGAGAACCTTGGTCATCATGTCTGCGAGCTGTTGTGAAGTATGAGTGTAGACAACATCAACAAGACCCTGCTGAATCTTGTCTCGCACGAAATGACAGTCGATCTCGATGTGTTTCGTACGTTCATGAAAAACAGGGTTACGAGCAATATATATCGTAGACTGATTGTCACACTTAACCGGAATGGGGGTTACATCTGCCACATCAAGCTCATGCAACAAACGTGTGAGCCATGTCAATTCTGCAGTGACCCGTCGTAGAGACCGATACTCTGCCTCTGCACTTGAGAGTGAAACAGATCCCTGCTTCTTTGTCTTCCAAGAAATAGGACTGTCTCCTAGAAAAATATAATAACCAGAAACCGATTTTCTGGTGTTAGGACACGCGGCCCAGTCAGAATCACAATATGCAGTAAGACGTAGGTTAGAAGTACCAGCGAGAACAAGCCCATAGTTCAGCGTGCCCTTAATATAGCGCAAAGTGTGTAGGGCCGCATCCAAATGGACATCACTAGGATGTTGCATAAACTGACTGAGTACCTGAACAGAAAAACTGATGTCAGGCCTGGTGTTTGACAAATAGTTCAACTTGCCAACAATTCTTCTATAGACTGTGGGGTCTTGTAGAGATGTGCCATCTGTAGCAAGCAAGGACTGACCGACTACCATTGGCCCCTGAGCAACTTTCCTGTCGTCGCATTCAAACTCCTTCAATAACTCCGTACAAAACTTTCTTTGAGAAAGTACATACCCGTGTTGAGTCCGGATAAACTCGATGCCCAAAAAATAGTTCAAGCTGCCAAGGTCTTTAATCTTGAACGTTTCATCCAACCGTTTAATACCGTCAATCTCCCGTTGGTCAGCCCCAACAATTAGCATGTCATCAACATAAACGGCAACAAAGACCTTCCCATTAAGACCATCCTTATAGAAAAGGGAGTAATCATTCTTGGACTGAATAAAACCGAGAGCTCGCAAGAAACTAGCCAACTTAGAAAACCACTGTCGGGAAGCCTGCTTCAAACCATACAAGGACTTCTTCAAGCGACACGCCTTGTTCACACCTGTGACCTCCAGACCTTGTGGCAACCGCATATAAACCTCTTCATCAAGATCACCATGTAAAAACGCATTACTGACGTCCAACTGATTTATATGCCATCCCTTTGAGAGCGCTACCACAACAAGAGAACGAATGGTTGTTAACTTCACCACATGAGAAAAGGTCTCATGATAATCCATACCATGACGCTGTGTAAATCCTTTCGCCACCAACCGTGCTTTATACCGTTCCAGCGTTCCATCAGACTTGAGTTTGACCTTATAAACCCATTTGCAACCAACAACTTTCTTTCCGCGGGGTAAAGATACCACATCCCAAGTTTCATTTTCTTCCAAAGCGCGTAACTCGTTCTGCATAGCTATACGCCAATGCTCGCTTTGTACTGCCGAACGATAATCATAGGGCTCATGCAACGCAGGATCATTACTGACATGTGGTTGTCGAGCCAACAATGCTATAGAGCGGACTGGTGTAGTCTCGGTCAAACTGACACAATCTCGGAAAGCTTCCTTATGTTGTTCGTAACCGTAGACCCTCTCATTCAGAATGTCCTGAAAAACTGTGGTACAAACATAATCTGCCAAATATCCGGGTTTGTGACTCACCCTGCTAGAACGTCGCAAGTCAGTCGTGTTAGCATCTGTGGTAGGAGAATCAGCCACAGGCGTAGCATCTTCTGTAACAGAATGTTGTGTGTTACTAGCCGCTTCACTCTGAGCACGCGGCATAGTATGTGCAAGAGTATCTTCATCGAAAAAGGTATGATGAAGTGAAGGAGTAACACCCACATCCTCTGAAGGTAAAACCAGATCAGCCCGACCTTCTGCAAATGGAAAAGACTCAACATGGAACTTAACATCTCGACAAATTTCGACAACCCGTGTACGCAAGCACAAGACTTTGTGCCCCTTCTTCCGAGGATCTTCACCTAGATACACACACGCCTCGCCTCTTGGCTCAAATTTATTACCCTTGGGACCAACCATAGTCTTGTAACACAAACAGCCAAAAGGCTTGATATCCTCATATCTAGGCATCTCATGAAACAAACTTTCAAACGGAGTCTTCCCTAATAAAGCCTTTGTAGGAAGTTTGTTGATGAGAAAAGTCGCATGCAATATGCATTCACCCCAATAAGCCAAAGGAACCTGAGACTGAAAATAAAGTGCACGAGCTGTCTCCAATAAATATCTATGCTTTCTTTCCACAACTGCATTTTGTTGTGGCGTATAAGAGCAGGAGGTCTGATGTATGATTCCTTCTTGTGCATAAAACCTTTTACCCTCATTTGAACTGCCGAGTTCTTTTGCATTATCAGTACGAACCATTTTTATTTTAGTTTCAAACTACCGCTCAATCATCCTGATAAAACTGACAATAGCTTCCCAAGCATCTCCCTTTTGCTTGATAAGAATGACCCACGTCGTGCGGGTAAAATCATCTACAAAGCAAATAAAATATTTGTGGCCATTATAGGTGTCTGTGTTGAACGGGCCCCAAACATCTATGTGAACCAATTCAAAAGCTTTCTTTGTCTTGCTGACGGAATTGGGAAAAGGTAAACGCTGAGCTCTTGATTTATAACAAACGTCACAAGCATAACGAGAAGAAAAATCTGCTTTTTTAATTAAACCAAGCGTAACAAGTTTCCGAAAAGGAACATGACCAAGTCTAATGTGAATGTCTTTAGCCCTTGGGCTAACACCATCCTTATTCAAAACATCAGAAAAACAACCCAAACTATTAGAGAGGCCCATTTGTTCTCCTATGGCCCATCTACTCTCACCACCTGCTCTCAAATCGCCGGAATGACCCACAACCCCAACTGGCTTAAGGATACTTCGGTCTAGTCGTTGTGCGGCCCATCTGCAAGCTGCCTCCACGTCCAGCACATAGAGACCGTCGCGCCCAAGCCCAAACGGCAGTCTATCCAGGTCTGGCGTATGGCCCTGAACAAAACAGCGAGATTCATAAAAAATTAAGACACAATTCGACTGCTGAACAAACTTGCTCACTGAGA
>CM041776.1:375686891-375723447 GCA_023374045.1 Limonium bicolor
TATACGATGATACACTAAAATGATAATATGATTCATTAAACTTGATATTATGATTCATTAAGTAATAAGTGGTGAATTCGATTACAAACTTTGGAACCGATAAAAAATCATTATTGTTTTATAGTGTATTATTATTGTATGGTGTATTTTAAATCTTCTATGGTGAATTTTGTATTTTTCATACATACCAAATTATGTTTCGTGTTGTATTATTGTTTGAAATTTTTATTTTTATATGTTTACGATGATACACTAAAATGAAGTTATGATTCATTAATTTTGATATTATGATTCATTATTATGAATTGATATTATGATTCATTAACTAATAAGTGGTGAATTAGATAACAAACTTGGAACCGATAAAAACTATTATTGTTTTGTAATGTATTATTGTTGTACGGTGTATTTTAAACCTTATATGGTGAATCATGTATTTTTCATACATACTAAATATTATTTTGTGTTGTATTATTATTTTTTATTCTTATATGTTTGCGATGATACACTAAAATGAAGATACGATTCATTAATTTTGATATTATGATTCATTAAAATTGATATTATGACACTAAAATGATGTTATATGTTATGATACTCTAAAATGATGTTATGAATCATAAGTCTCGTTAATATATATAAATATACATGTAATCAATATAAATTTATAAATTTCTTAAACATATTCATAACTGATCTTGTTTTGAAGAGCTTGAATTTATATAAATAATTGTATAATTTTTTATATTTTAAACTTATATTTTAAAAATGACCGGACTGTCAACTCATATGTGCGGTACCAAATTTCACAAAAGCGGCTATACCATCTTTTTTTTTTTGATAATTGAGGCGGAAGGACAAATACCGCCAAAACGGTTAAACCCGCCAAAACGGTCAAACAATACAAAGTCAGACTACAAAATAAACGCTCAAACCTTACCATGAGGTCGGAGACTCCAGCCTGCCAAATACAATTCTCTTGGAAAATGTTCCAACTCTACACCGCAGCATGTTCGCCAAAACCCATAAAGGACACAACAACATAAAAACTGGTCGCCAAATCTTACAACAGAATGATATAATTATGGCGAGGGATGTTGGCTGAACATGAGAACCTAGTTTCCAAACCGATCTAGTTTGTCTGATATATGATTCTAAGTAGATAAAAAGGAAAAATCTTCTAGGCAAAGAACAATTGTCAAATCTTAGTGCTCCACTTCAGCCAAAAAGATGAGATGACGGAGAGTATAAACCTCCTACCCTCTTTAGTGACGATCCAGCTCCCTAGCTCAATTAGACGTCACCAAGAGACTTTTAATAAAAAATTATGGCTTCACGTGGAAATCTCTACCCTCAACTGCACTAGTCGCATTTGATGTTTCTATAGATCCTCCTCACGAACAAGGAAGAGCCAAGAAATCCAACAGCTCCTGTAAATTTGAAACACAAGGAAGGTCAAAGTGATGATCTGGTTAGATAACATAAGAGAATAGGCGGAAAGGAGGATAAACGGGCGGGGGAAACCAAATCCTCTTCGCTTCTACCGCTAGTGACTGTACACACATCTGAATAATGCACTCAGGAGATTAAATCCCAATTTTAATAAACTTACAAATGCTTCACCCAGACAAATGTTAGAACTTACCACAAAGGATTCCCAAGCCCAGGCAAAACATCAGTGTATATCCAAAATAGAAGCTAGTTTGGAAGAATCCAGACATCATGGTCTTGACATAGAAATAGTAACAGGAGGAGGAATTGGTTTCACAGCGCTCTGAATTCTACGAAAAGCGGTCTTTACTCTCTCCTTGAGACCATCATTCTCGCTCTCCACATCCCCACTATCCTTATCAAGATAAGCCACGTTGCTGTCAACTGTTATCACCAGCATTCCATCTTCACCATGCTTGACATCACCAAATAAAGAAACCAAAAGAGCATGAACAACCTTTGCCACCTTCTTTTCCTTCTCCTTCTCATCCTCCTCAGAGTCCAAACCATCATCTGATTTAACCACCACCTTTGGCATTTCCCTGCCCATGTTCAGGACCAAGGCCACCACTGAATCTGAGACCATGTCACTAAGTGGATCAGCAGGCCAATGCAGTGAAATATGCTTCTCAGACTCCCTCTTCACAGTTACACAATCATGAACCCGTAGAGTAGGGACCTCCACTTCTTCATCCCGGTCAACCCCCTGGACAACACTCTCGTATATCTGCTTCAATCGGTGCTTCAACACAGCAAATGCACCGCTGTAAGGGACTGTGATCCTCTGGTTAATGTTTGCAGTGGAGAGCTGAGAGAAAACATGGAGGTCACCAGGAGACATTATCTGATAAGTGAATCCCTTCTTCACCAACAAGCCACTCACGGTTTCACCAACTTCCGGGGTCTTCTCAGCCAATTTTCCAATGGTTTTTGCCATCTTCTCCGAGTTGAAGTACATTTCTACGGACTGGCAATTCTTGGGGGACATGATTTTGGTATTTCGGTCTGAGAACATGGAGATCAACTTTTGCTTAAGCCTCCCCATCTCATTGGCTTCTCCATGGACAAGGATAATGTTAGGGGGCATGAGCTCCTTCAAAAATGCACTTGTCTGAGCAAAATCAGCATGAGCAGAGAAAGATATATAGTGCACCCTCATGTTAAGAGGGGCAGACAAACCATTCATCAGGGTCACCTCCTTGGGCTCATTGATGATTGTTTTGGCTAGAGTACCTTCTACCACATACCCAGGAATCACACAGGCATTCTTCTTGTCTGAGCACCACATATCGAAGAGCTGTCTAGAGAGCCCACTCTGGAGCCCACTTGGACTTGCCATGACCACTGAGGGGCCCACATCATCAAAGTTCTCAATGCTCTTTAGCGGAGAGATGTGCTTAAAATCAAATGGATTTGAGTTGGCAAACTGGCTTCTGATTCGGTCATTCATTGAATTGATGTACGTCTGGTACACTGCCATACACCGCTTGGCCAAAGGAGAAGCATAATATATTGGTATATTGTGAAGCTCAGGGTGGTTTGACCAATATTCATCCAGGATCAACAAGAGCTCCTGTGCTCGGCCAAGAGCAAAAGCAGGGATAAGGACACGACCACCCTCTGCAACAGTTTTATGGATAACCTCAGTGAAGAGCTTTTCTCTGACATGGCGAGGTTGGTGAAGTTGGACACCATATGTTGACTCAATAATGCAGATGTCTGGAGAGAATTGAGGGGTCTCAGCAGCTCTAAGGTGTCTGTCTTCTTCACGAGAGTAATCTCCTGTGTAGAGGACCCTGACCCCAGCAATGTCAACCATAAACATGGCAGCCCCAAGGACATGGCCAGCCGTATAGCACCAGAAGCGTATACCATTAACCTCTAGAGTTTGGTGGAAATCAATCACCTGTGATTGTAGGACAGGATTCAGACTACAGTATCAGTATAATTTAAAACCAAGCACATTTTTTTCAGAGGAACGCATCAAGAAGGTGTACAGATCCATGATACAGTGGTTGAGTTTGCACAAAAGACTCATTCTTGAAAAGTCAGAAACAAAATTGTGCAGATAAATTATAAAGCACATCAGTGACCAAGTAGGATACTTGATCAACTACTAAACATACTTTCCCATAAATAGTGCCTGTGCACATGAATCACACGTGAATAGAAAGCGATTTCTGCACGTTGGATGAAGGGTTAGGCACTTATTTTGGCAGCATTGAGATGATATATAAACCGAGAGGAGAATTCAAGTAAAATATGCCAATAGGCTAGGGTAAGGTTTGCTTCCTTGATTGCTCATCCTTGGTTCAGCAAAATAATTCCTTTGTAACTTTCACCCTTGCCTTGGTTAGGAAAAAGAATATGTTTATATTTTTTCTTCATGTTACTCCAAGGTCTCCACCCCAAATATCAGAAGGGCTTATCTCAATAAATCAGAACAGTGCATATACAGGAACAGCCATCAAGATACATTTGCTAACTTGTACAAAGAAAAGGTCCTTACGCAATAAAATTTGAGATGATTCAAGCAAAAATAAGAAGACTCACTTCAATTTTGTCCATGGACCGAAGAATATCTTGCTCATCATAGAGCATATCTTCAACTGAAAATTTGCTCACTTTAACAAAATCAGAAAAGCAGTCTGTAAATAGCTTTTGTAGCGTGAGTCATAAAAACTCTGCCCTTGAATGTAGTCTGCAGGGAAGATAAACAACTTTTACACTACAAACAAAAGAGAATGGCAAGCCTTTTTCAAGAAAGATTTCAAGGGTGATGCACCTTTTCCAAAAAGTAAGGAAGAGAAGCAGCATGATCCAAATGGAAGCTGCAGTGACGAAGAATCAAAATGTAAGAATAAATATCCAGATCTTATACACGAGTCCTTAGGTGCTCAATATATCAACAAAAGGACAGGGAACATTGCTTATAAGCAATGAAAAAACTACCAGCTTAAGGAATTTGTAAAGCACAAAAGTGAGGACAAGAACCCTATAGGAGAAATACGAACTCACTGAGTAACCAGAAGAACGTCTATTGTTGAAGGATCAATTTCGTCAAAGTATGGCAAAGCAGCCATTCCAGAAAACGCAGGGTGAATTCCACAGTCAAACTGTGACAGCATCAGATCCATCAGAAGAAAACTAAAAATTAGGCGGTCAATTTAAGTAGAGCGCAGCAGAATTGCAATACCATCACAGTTTTTCCTTTATACGACATGTAACAACAGGACCGGCCCACTTCACTTCCTGCACCCAATGGGGTAACTATAAGTTGATCCCCTTCTCTAGAAACAGGAGCATCACGTCTCTTAAGGGACGATGTTGGCTGCGCTGTTGAAGCCATGCTACAATAAGAAAGTAGAAGATGCTCAATACATAGTGTAAACACGAAAAAAATGAAGCCAGGACAAATTACAGGTTCAGGTGAGAAATATCAGAGGAGTTCACTGCTGCCTAGCTGCTGAAATATGGACAAACTGAATTATAGTAGATGTCAATGACCGTCCATATAGAAACAGACAGCAAATAACCTTTCACCATAGAACAATCACAGTGCTTTTACGCCAATGAGAACCACCTATCAATGATCCTAAGGAAGAAACCGATCTATGATTTTCAAAATTTTGACCTATGTTGTCAGACGGCACCTATAGAGCTGCTTTTGAGTTGTGAGAAATATAACAACAGCTGTAGATGTCATTGCTTCTAGTGAATACGATACTACAACCACGCAATTAAACAAAAGGTCACTTGTTCCACCTACTATAGTTTCAAATAGGGCACACTTCAGAAATCCAGTCCATTGAGAGACAATTCAGGGTTTACTCTAAAATCGATGCAAGTGAACATAAGGCAGTGGCAGAAAATTGATATCATGACACATTGACACTTCACCATGATTTGAAATAGTTAATAAAAAAAAGAAGCTCAGCTGTTACCCAGTAACACCATTCGGTTGAGGAAATGAAATACCAAATATAACTTTTGTAAATCGAATGTAGTAGCAATTCAGCACCCTCAAATATGTAGCTAGCAAGGAAATGAAAAGAACTCTCGCCAGTAGCAACCGCAATGGAAGAACGAGAGACTTTAGTTAACAGCAGATTCACAGAAATTCCCACCAGAGAGCGCAAGCTTTTTTTGTTTTTTTTCTTGAAGTGTCAATAACACGAGTTAGGTTGGAAAATAAAATGGAGGGATGAGTAGATATCTTCTTTAAGTATGAAAATACATTAGCGCCGCTACTCCCATGTCAACCACCTGTCATCTGGCTCGCTTCGTCTTTTACTTTCGATTAAGGTCTCCCTTGCTTAGTTTTTTCCTAATTACTTCTTCTGAGGAGGATTCGATACTCTGTTAAAATTTGTAATTTTACTTCCAAAAGCATCCAAATAAATGATAAATACGTCATAGTCATCCAATATGCATATGATACTAAACTTATAGCTGTAATTTAACAGGTAAACATTAAGCAGTAACAAACTTTTAGAAAATAGTACAGTGACTCTTGTAATATAATTGGGGGTTAATTTACTGTTCCCTTTAATCCTAAATTTTTTAACAGTAAGTTAATAATTATCAATTATCAATCCTTTTTTATCTAAATAATATTTTGTAGTGACATACGTCATTTTTTACATTTTGAATTCCTCTACAATGATCATGACAAGAAGCTATAAGTTATATATAAAAAAAGATGAAATATAAGTAAGGAGCGCAATTTTGCCTAAAAACAATAAGGAGTTGGATGAATCAATTATACATATACTACTGAATCTAATACGATGGCACACTCCTCATGTAGGTACTGACTTCATTGGTTAAGAAAACAAGTGCAACCTGGGTGTGGCTTTTTAGTCGATCTTCTTATGCTTCACCCTCTATAAAATCACGTCAAAGGTGGTAGTTAACAGAGTTAAGGAACTTATGTTGCATATATTTTATTATAGGCTACTAACTTTAAGATGACAAACAAGATATCTCACTAGAACCAAAAAAAAAAATGCATTCTAGATTGAAGAGTGTTGTTTAGGTACATTGTATCTATTGGATTCACATGAATGAGTACAGGCAAGGATGATGATGATGCTTATTGGTGCATATCCAATACTATGAATGGAGTTATAATACTCTTACTAAAAAGAGATGAACAATTTCTGTTTAATTGAGCATTAGATACATTGCTTGCTAATTTTGTAATATCAGATAAAGTTCTTAAATTTATCTTCAAACACAGTACTTGGATTAACACAGATGATTGTAATAGTTAAGTGTGTTGACTCCACCAATATCAAACAACACAAAACTCTGAAGAGTAAACTTTGTAATTTATATATGGTAATTACCCTATACATCATGCGTGGAAAATCAGCATAAGTTTCGGGTTAAGTGTACGTGATTACACCAAGGACAAATCACCAAACACTGTGCAATGACGCGCAAAAGCAGTAATCAAGTAGCTGAAAGCTAAAAACGAGAAAATCAGAAATAGGAGACCAGCCAAAGCCCAAGAATCCCAGGTCAATTGACTCAACATCATACTCCCAATAGAAAACAAGATTAGCAAGACATAAGTTTCTCGTTTAGCGTACGTAACTACGTCAAGGACAAATCAGACCAAACACAATACAATGATGGGCAAAAGCAGTAATCAAGAGCTAAAAAAAAAAATCAGAAATAGAAAACCAGTCTAAACCCAAGAATCCCAAGTCAATTGACTCAATACCATACTCCCAGTAGCAAACAAGATTAGCAAGCATTTGTGAAAATTTCGAACATCTTTCTACACAATGTGCACAGATATGGAACGGCAAAAGGCAAAACCATGGATTGATACATCAATTGAGCACAAAGAAAGTTTGAATTTCACCGCATGGGACGGACAAATCTCTCGGATTTGATAGCCGAAGAAGAAAACCCTATAACGACTAACTATTTCTTCAAGCGCCCTACTCCACAAAGCTGCGCAGACGGAGTTGAAATCAGTAGCTGGAGGAAACCGGATCTGGGAGACTTATCCCACCAGCTTGCTTATTCATTCTTCATCAACTTTCTCACTTCTTTAAGCGTCTTAAGGAGATGAGAGGTGAAGGAGAGCTAGGTTACAGCTGAAAAGAGCTGGAAGAGGAGATGAAGAAACGAGGAGAAATCAACGCGTGAAAAAGAAGAATGAGAAGAGGGTGGCGAAGGCAATGCTTAATTGATTTGGGGTGAGGTGCGTGGGTGGACAAGAGTATAGGGCAATCTACACCCACGAGAATGTAGTTCATTGCGTTTCCATCCCTGATATTTTGGAAGTAGTACATTTTTCTGAAATAACCCTCCAACAAAAAGATTACTCATATTAACCTTCATCTAAAACTAATTGTTGAAATAGCACTCCCGGCAGAAATCGTCTAGAGACAATGTCATCAAATATGAAACTATAAATTCAATAAACCCCACACCACGTAAGCAGCTGAGTCGGGGGACGGAGGGTGGGTGAAATCGTCTCTTCTATGTCACTGCACTATATGGATCTGGTAGGCTGGCCGTTTAATTCAGTTAGACCATGAAATTGAGAATACGAAGTCGAAAACAACCAAAACTGACTAAGAGCACAAAGCCAAAACAAGTTCAAGAACCACCAGATATTGATCTAACTAGCTAGATTATTCAGCAGAAACAAAAGAAACCATCACTACAATCACAGTACTCCATCTCCAAGAAGATAACCAGTCTAACTCCAATCTTGAAAGAAGCATAAGCATCAAGACCAGCATATTGAACTTGCCCATACAACAAGTCTCACTCCGTATAACAGGGTATGTATTCAGGCAAAACAGCAGGAAGCTAGGATATGCTTGGAAGAGGAGAGACGTGTTCTACACCCAGAGGGAGAACATTATTGCAAAGTAAAATTGACATTACAAGGGTTCATGTTCATCCTTCACTTGCAAATTGATTAAACAGAACAAGGTAAACGGGAGAGAGGAGATTACATCAGAAGAAAGGAAAATCCCAAACAGTCAGTCAGCTTCAATAGTCAATATTCACACAATAATGAAATTATTAAGACGTAATATCAGGGGTCAAGAAAACCAGTGCAAGTACCACATACATATGTCACTGCACTATATGGTAAATGCTGCGGATTCCCCAGGAAATCAAATTGGAGAGAAAACATAAAGAGCTGAAGTGAAGAAAAAAGCTCGGGAGAGTGGGAAGGAAAGACAACGAAAAACGGAAGAGTGAACAGCAGTACAACAATCTGTGTTTTATATATCCAAATCTCAACAGATTGTACAGCAGAACAACATTATAGCGGATGAAAATTGGAATCTACAACAGACTATCGCACTTCAATCTTTGATGTTGTGCTTCACAATCATGCGTTCATTCAATAAATTGCACTAGATCACACAGAATCATACACAGATGAAACAGAAATTTGTGTCGTTTTAGGAACAGTTTGGCGATACAGAGAAAGGCTGAAAATCGACACAGAAAATAGGTGAAGAACATAAACCCTAATCTCAAAATTGGGGGAAACGTAGAGAAATATTACCAGTTTCGGCTGAAGCTATTCTTTCTGGGATTCAATCCTTCAATTTCTTCAATTTCTTCAATCTCTTGTTCACTCGTGGTGTGGAAGCGTCTGAAAGGTGTAAGTTGTCGTCGATGAGAAGAAGGGGAGGTAGCGCTAACTGGAGTTTTGGAGTTAGAGTGTTGCCGCCAGTTTTTTTTTTTTCTTTCAGTGGGTTGGTGACTGATTATAACTTATCAATATAGATAACTTGGGTATTATACTCACTTGAAATTTTATAAGTTAGTAAAATAAAGATTTTATGAAATACTCCTAAATTTTAAATACATTTATTTTCTAGTTTACAAATATATTATATAGTTTGCGAGTATATTATATAGTATTTAATAAAGACAATGTGTTAAATAAAATAATCTGTTTTAAAACTAAGGTAGTGGTGATTTTTATCTTCGTATTAATGATCCATGTATTTCTCTAGCTAACTTTGTATATTTATTAATTAAAAAAGGAGTAATAATAATAATGATATGATTCAAAGGGTATTATTGATTTAAAATACATCAATTATATAGTTTATGAGTATATTAGTTCATGAGCATAATATATAGTTTATGGTATACTATAATTAAGTTACGAGCATAGTATATAGTATTTAATAAAGATAATTCGTGTTAATAAAATAACATATTTTTAAAATAGGGCGATTGTAATTTTGATGTCATATTAATGATCCTCGTGTTTTTATATTAATATGGTACATTTGTTTATTAAAAATGAAATTATAATAAATATTATATGTTTTAAAGGCCATGATTGATTTTTAATTTAACTTTTGTTACTTACTTTAATACTATAATTGTTGTTACTTAATTTAAGAGGTCAGTTTTATCTTTTCATATTTCCTAACTCTATTTACTAAGAGCGCGTTCGTTCATCACGATTGAAGAATTAATCTCATTTGTTTACTTTTTGACTGTCATGTGTCAATTTGTTATTTGTTAAAATATAACCCAATGTATATGTCAGTTAGTTATTTGTTAACTAGGGGTAGATTAAAGAAAAAGCTTGTAAACCAAGCTTTTGCATCAAAACTCCGAACGGCCCCTAAGTTGGTTTTATCTTTCCATATTTTCTGACTTTAGTTAATAAGTTAGTTTTGTCCATGCGTATTTCCCGACTCTATATACTACGTCGGTTGCGTCTATCCATATTTCCTCAATGTGTTTAATAAATAAGTTTATCTTTACGTATTTCCTAACCTTGAGTTTTCTATTATTCAATTAAACGGTTTAAGTATCTTCATTAATAAAATAGTTCATATTCCTTCTATTTCGCATTCCCTCACTTTAGATTTCCCGATCGACTATATAAGGGTTGTCATCCTACTCAACTTCATCAACCAGTTTAGTTTCTATCTTTCTCATCGCTCTCCAGTCATCTATCTCTTGCATCATTCTCTGAGACAGACAACAAGATGGCTGTGTTCGGTCATAGCATATCTGTAGTATAAATGTGGCATTTTTGAGTTTGGCATTTTTGACAAAATATGCCAAACCGCCATCTCCAAACAACAATTTTCAAAACAGCCACAAATATACCAGCACAAAACAACCACAAAACAACCAACAATTTATACTGCAAATATAATGAATACTGTAAACAGAGGCGGAGCCAAAAAGCAGTAATTAAGGGGGCGAGAATATTTTAATAATATTAATTAATATTTAAAAATTATCTTTTAATAAATTAATTTAATTTTTCAATATTTGTTATTATATTTTAAAAACGATATTATATATTAAATTTGACACAAAATAAAATTAAAATTGAAATATATAGATTAATATAATATAAACTAGTTTATTTTCCATTTTTTATTTTTAGTTTTTTATAGAGATTGGTATATAAATTATAAATTAATGAAAATAATATAGAACAATAGTTTTAAACTAGTAGTGTTTTTCTAAATTGTTTATTCAGATACGGATAAATAGTCTCTTAAAACTATTACTATCTATCAATTCTAATAAAATATTCTACAAGGAAAAGAGCAAACTAATAATAATTACGATGTAAACTTTCAATTATATCAAAATTATTAGAATACAAAATATTTGTAGTATATTTCAGAAATATCAATTATAAGTATTCAACTTGCTAAGTAATGATTAATTACAAAACTGTTTGTACAAACTATTATGGTTTATCAGTCAAATTATTATATGTTTTATACTGTGCTTAATCATTAAAAAAATAATTTTATATGCTAATATACGTTATTTTCCATTTCTTGGCATATCCAGTATTAAATTTAAATTTATGTT
This sequence comes from Limonium bicolor, assembly GCA_023374045.1. Lineage (NCBI taxonomy): Eukaryota > Viridiplantae > Streptophyta > Magnoliopsida > Caryophyllales > Plumbaginaceae > Limonium > Limonium bicolor. The sequence continues at coordinate 375,698,238 of CM041776.1, forward strand.
TTTGAATTTCATTAAGTAATATTTGATTTAATAGAATATATTGTTTTAACTACAAATATATGTTTAAAATAAATATTTTATCAACAATAAAACAATATATAATAATAAAATAATAAGTGATATCTGTATATATATATATTCGCTTACAGTCAATTATTTTATTATTAGAAAGAATTGCTTTTTCATTTCAATGATATTATTTATTCCATTAAAAATTAAAATAATCTTAAGTATTTATACATTTGAAATTTTATATTAAATAGTAATATATAATCCATAAAATTATATTTTTATATATAACATCTAATATATTTGCTCTAAATACAATGGTTTATTTCTTTATTTTTTCAAATATATGTAAAAAATTTATTTATAAATTAATATGTATACATATTATAAATTAATTGTCACTAAAATATTAATAAAGAATATTAATTATTAAAGGTTATATTTGAATATCTACATATATTTTAACTTTATTAAAAAAATTATTTTAAAATATAATATAAAATTTTTAATTGTAACAACGAAAACGGTAAACATACTGTATAAAACTAACTTATTCAAAACAATCAGACGAAACCGCCGCCTGCCGAACACTAGTTTTCAAAACACACAAAACAACCAGCACAAAACAACCAGCAAAACTACCACAAAACAACCAACCAAAACAACCAGACCAAAACAACCATAAAACTACCACAAATTTTGACCCGAACGCAGCCGATATCTCTTTTTCATTTCCTCTCTATATTATCTCACGTTCACATACACCATAAAAACATATATGTATACATCATTTATCCCTACCTTCCCATCACTTACATAGGCACAAACAAAAAAAAAACATAATATACGCCTCATTTCCTTTCCCTACACACACAAAGCAAAGCGTAAGCAAAAATAATACATAAGAAGATGCGGCATGTCCACTCACACCCAATGGGAAAAATGAGGAAGAGATAAACCGGTTTTCTTTGTGTAATTGGTGACGCATAGGTAGCAGCGCTCAGAATTTGTGAACAAGGAGTTGTAGTGTCATTTGTCATTGAAATACTATGTAAGTTACTGCGTTCACTAATTTTGTATTAACTGCGTAAAATAAATCTTTTTGTAGTGGTTGTGATTCTTGTCTGTGAGTGACTATTATTTTGGAAATGAAATGTTTATGATAATGATTACTGGAAATATTAAAGTGCGCGGTTTATTTTATGGTAAATAATTGAGTATTATTTTTAGAGTAGAGATCAATGTGAAAATGTTAATGATATGATTATGTGGAATTATAATTATTTAGTCATGATTATTGTGGCATGATTGAGTTTTGGTGGTATATGTGCATTAAAATGAGATTATAAGGTGAATAATAACAATGAATAAAGGAATTATAAGGAAGATTATACCATGGTACATGTGGGCCGTATTAGGACACATGGATGAGATGAAATGCGGACCGCATTAGGACGCATAAGTTTGAGATACTGTGGGCCGCACTAGGACACAGTTAGCCATAGATCTACTCCTTCGTCCTTTGAACTATTGGGGGTTGCACACTTAAGGATTTAGTGGCTTGGTTGGATTCCCGGCTGCGTGTTGGGGTCCGGGTTACAGCTGCGTGTTGTACCCAAAGAGAAAGTAAAGTTGTTTTGTCCTGGTTGCGCGTTGGGACAAGGAAGATAATTAAATGAAATTGACAACTATATTCTTGAGTTAATAAGAAATCATGGAGTATTCTACCATATTGATAATTTTATTGTTGTGTGTTAATATTATTGAAATAAATTGTGTGTTGTGTGGTTATATCGTTAAAATGGTTTTCAAAAGAGAAAATATTTGTACAGAGTGTAGTGGTAGCTTATTCAGTTTTTCTGACTTTATCGTGGCCCTTTCTATGTTTGTTTGGATTTCTGTCACAGGTACTGATGAAGTCCTTGGGGTTTGGGGAGGCGACTCCACATAGTCTGATTATTTATAGTTGGATTTTATTTTTGGCTTGATAATTCTATTTGTAAGAAATTATTTTAATTGGTGTTGTATTTACTTTATTAATAATAATAGGTCGTTAGTGAGTTAATTATTTAGGCCTTAGCACTCGTTTAGTTACGAGTGTGGCAATAATGCCCCGGGTTTAGGTTTCAATTCCACTGCTTACTAATATTAAACTTGAATTGCAAAAAAAATTGACCAAATAAAAGGTTAGAAAATCCGGGGTGTTACATTTTATGTCAGTAAAGATTAGGTTTGTACTGACACTTCAATAAATGAGTAAATAAAGATTAAGCGTGTACTGACACTAATATATGAGTCAGTAAAGATGATTTAGCTTTTACTGACGGTAAATTATACCTATAGAGACACTAAACTATGTGTTAGTAAAAAGCGTGTGTTAGTAAATGATACTCTTTTTGTAGTGATGAGTAGAAAGTTGTAATGCTCAAAAACTTGATTTATGACTCACCCTTGAATCACCTTTGTAGGGTCATTTTGCTTGCACTCTCGGCAAACCCAAGGAGATAATTGGAGCTTTGTTTTGTATGTGAAAAGACGAAGAAAAATAGTGTAAAAAAGTGTAGGATTCGTCCATGTGTGGAACAAAAGAAGGAATGGAAGTTTAGAGCACATTTTCACTGTTATATTGTTGACCTTGGTCTAACTCTCTTCCTCCATGTTTTTTACAGGTTTTTAGCACCAAAAGCTTCATATTTTTTAACCTAGAAAGAGGGAAATTAGTGGGTGGAGTTCTTGCTTTGTTAATGGAGAAATGAAGGAGTTTAGGACATTTTTCTTACCTTAACATATGGTTGTCTTCCTCCCTTGGTGATACGAATTTTTGGCTTAAAATCTACAGATTTTCGGACATGAGATGAGGATAAGTTTGTTGTTGTTCTTGCTTTGTTTGGAGAATAAAGGAGGAAGAATGAAGAAGAAAAGAGGTGTTTAGTGTAGTTTCACCATTGTTACTTTTGTCCTGCGGTATATTTCTAAGTAGCCATTACACTTATAAATTATTTTGACTATATAAAAAGTGTTACATGATCTTATCACATTGTTTGTGATATTAATACATGTGTTAATGTGTTACATATTGTATTAATTTTAGGAGTTGCTCTCTCCTTATTAATGTTCTCTCTTTGGTCCATTATTTCATATGTGGCTTGATGTCCATCTTGGACTATATATATATTATGTATATATATGTTTAGAGGTTGTAATATTCCTAAATGAATATTGATCCTTAACCATTATTCCTTGATGAATAATCATTGACTAATCTCTTCAATTTGATTAATCCCATGTAAATTAGGGTAATTAATGTTTGGGTTGTTTCATATAATATTATAAAACAATACAAATAATCAATTAACACTTTGATATTATAAAACAATACAATTAATCAATTAATAATTTATCTCCACACAATCAAAATCCAAAATTCATAATTCATAATCCATAAATTAAAGTTATCCATATCCACACATTTCATCATTTTACTAATATACACATTGTACTAGTAAATTACAATTTTTAGGCAAAATCCCCATATTTTATACAATACCTAAATTAATTAGGTTTAGGGTTACCTCTTACAGTGGTTCAAATATGCAGAGGATGAAGTTGGGTGGTGGCGGCGACTGGCGACGTCTAGGCGACCAAAACAGCCGAAAAATGGAGGTGGTGGTGCTGGTGTCGTCGGCTGGAGGAGAGCTATGCGCTCTGTTCGTTTGCAGGAAGAAGAGAATGGGAAGGGGAAGAAGAGAAAGAGAGGACAGCGGGATATTAGAACCCGTGAAATCGTTCAGTTTCTAATGAAATCATCTCTTCAAGTGATGATTTCAGTAGAAAAGCCGCGCCCGAATATTTGAGCGGAAATTGTCAGTTCTAAAAATCGTCTTTGCAAAAGACGATTTCATCTTTCCCCCGTCCCACTGAGTCAGGTGCCTACGTGGCGCGGGGTTTTGTGAAATCGTCTCTTCAAGAGACGATTTCTAGTTTGATAATTGATGAGATTGTCTCTTCAAGAGACGGTTTCTTCTGGGAGTGCTCTTTCAGGAATTTTGGTAAAGTTGTTAAGATCATCCCGACATAGTATATGATCTGCTTTTAACCGGTAATTAATCCCGACATAGTACTATTTCATTTTGAAATTTTGGTAACTATATCAGAAAAAGAAATTCCTATAAATTTTTAGTTGTTAAACTCTACATACTATAATGTTTGACTTTACGTTTATTTATATGTGTTATAATAAATATATAAATAAATTATAATCAAAAGTAAATGATCCCATTTAATACATTAAAATGATAGTACACACATTAAGAGAATTTTTAAATTTTAGAGATAGTTTTGAATCAAGTAACTTATAAAATTAAAATAAAATAATAAAAAAAACTAATTACCATGCAAAAGAAAAAAATCAAATTTTAACTAATGTTGAGCTTGCAAGAATTATTTGTGAATAATTTAGTGACTCTCTATGGAAACTTGGTGACTCTCATTTAAATTTCGGAAGTCGTGTATGATTATCAAGTGACTAATTAGATGTTTGATGACTTGGTCCTATAATGTACATGTTTACAATTCTCTTTCAAATGTTACTAATCATCCTTGATGGTTTAACGTCGTCGGGGATAAATACTAACCAAAACTAATTTCAAAATAACTTTGAATTCACCATCATTTCGACAAACAATATTATAACATATTTTAAAAGAGATCAAAGTAATACAAAGAAGATTATCTGATAGATGGCTAGCTTAATTATAAAATATAATCCTTGTTTACTGCACTATAATCCCTGTTTTACTACATGGACTTTAGACGAAGTATAATCTTCTTTGTATTACTTTGATAGACGAAGTATATATAAGTATAAAAGAAGAATGTCTGATAAAAGGCCATATCTGGTCATATTCACCTTTTTAAACACCTACACTTCTCATTCTAACCTATAAAAAGAAAAATAATTGAATAATTATCTTTCAGCACATTCTTAAAAAACACTCTAAAGGGACCATATGCATATCGTATTACATTTGTTGGAATAAGCCATAACATTCGCAATCAAGACATTACAAGATTTTTTTTAGATCTCAAAAGTCTTATTTGTTTAAAAAAATGTAGTTATATTCCAAAAAATCGTTTTACCACATAAAGTAAGAAGAATTTTATTTCTTCCATACACATGTTTAATATTGTCAAATAATCTCAAATTCCACAAAAATACATTTCAACCTCATATGAAATACCCCAAATTATTAAAGCATGGATTAAATATTAATCATATTAATTAAGGCCTAAACATGCCTTAAAAGTCAACTGAGAACAATAGTGGTCAACATAAAACAAGATGTTGCACCCTTTGACTGTTAAGGGTAAATAAATACCCAAATAAACTTCTTAGGACCTAAAAATTTGTCCTAAGCATATTAACATACTACTAAACATATTATAACCGTTGGACAACACTCCAACACAAAGAAAAAGCATTTACATGCTTCAAGGTCAAAAAGGGCAAAAAGGTGCTCTAGGAAAACCTTAAAAATCAAAGGACCTCTAAATGATATAAAATTGAATTACATGATCAAATATCATGTAGGAACACAACAAAACCGTTGTCAAAGAAAACCAAGCCCAGAAACACCTTGCGACACAAAATGTGCACTAAAACTCCTTAAAGCACGTTTTTGTGTAATCGCCTTCTAAATTGGTTTTAAATGGGCTAAAAGGTTATAAATACCTTTAAATATAATAAAATACCATATTATATGATATTAGGAATTTAATTCCAGAAATTTACAGATTTTTACAAATTTAATATTAAAATATAATAAAACCCTAAAGTGGGGCCCACATGAGTCAATATTGACCAAGCATGGTCAATGGTCAATTAATTGACCCATTTGGACCAAGGACCGGCTGCAATAAGAGAGGAGCAGCTACAATATTTTGGACAAATTGATACCTAATTCAATTTGCAATAGTAACTTTACTTTTTCAATTTCAAATCTTTCCACCTTTCCTTCCTTCCTTGTCCGATCCTCCTCCCAGCCGAGCTCCTCCCTTCCTTTGAAGCTCTCAAGCTGTTCTTGAGCATGGAAGGCAAGCTAGCTCCTAAGCTCTAATGTAAGTGTTTTAATGTCATTTTTAGCTCTTTTTCTTCATCTCTTCACTACCAACACCTAATTTCGTGGCTCCAATCTCCTATGGCTTATTCTCAGTGTTCTAAGGTTAGAACAAGAGCTAAACTCGGTTGAGACCAGTAGAGGGACCAAGGTTGTTCAAATCTACATTTTAAGGTAAAAATGTGCTTTAAGCTCATAACTTTTGATTCCCTTCAGTTCGGCTGTGAAACTTTGGTCATAGCCTTCTTTCTTCTCCTTTTCATGTTTAATCAGTTGGTTAGCCATTTGGAGCAAGGGTGGCCGAGATCCAAAGGAAATACCCTCTTTTAAGGCATTTTTCCAAGGTAAAACCTAACAACAAGGTAGCATTTCGAGATCTAACTATTTCCTATGTCAATATGGTGGATCTAACACCTTGTGGTGTGTTTGGTTCAGGTCGAAACCACTTAGAACTTCCCTTGCATTTTTAAGGTGATTTTTGCCTTAAATCTTACATTAAATTACTTCTTATGGTTAGATCTTGCTTGGAGACTAACTAGGCCTTGTTCTGTTTGAAACATGTAAACAAGCTGTGGAATTTCTCTAAGGTGGCCGAACAAACAAGGCTTTACCTAAGCTAAATCAAGGTATAAATCACTTAAAACCTTAACTTGATACATTAACACAAGTTTAAGTGTGTGTATATCAATTGCCGTGAGTGAATGATAAATAAGGTCTTGTTTGACCTTAAAATGTTTAAGAATGGTTTAATAATTTTATAACTAATTAAACAAGCATAATTGTCAAATTTAAGACATTATGTGGAAGTTTGGTAATTAAATGGAAAGTGTGTGGTGAGGCCGAGAATTTATAAGTATTTTGGGACATTTATGTGTAATTTATTTTGCAAGCCAATGTTTGTAATAAGGCCATGTATTTTAGGCCATTTTATTTATGCATTTACAAGCTTTTAATTAAGTTTAAGTAGTATAAATGCATTACCGAAAATAAATGGGGTATTAGGTGTAATTAAATTAAATTTGGGGGCTTTAGAATAATAAGGCCGAAAATGAGAGGTAAAATGGAGTTAAAATAAAGTTTATAAGATTTTATAAAGTTTTGGGGTTAAATGGTGATTTCTAGAAAGTTTGGGTACTAAACCGTAATTATAAGGAATTGGTGGTCAAGGAAATATTAAGGTCAACCTTGACCATATGCTAGGTTTTGACCAAAATAAGTTAGATAACTTATTTAAGGTTTTATAATAAGTTATGTATTTAATGGTAATATTTTTATAACATATGTGGTAAATATGTTATTACCAAAAATAAAGGGTGTACAATGGTATTTTAAACACCCATGGGCTATTAGGAATTTTTAGGAATTTATTTGGTGGATTTTGGAATTAAAATAACTATATAGTATAATATATAGTTATATGTCATTATGACACTTTGGAGAAAAATAGATGGTGGAATGGTAAAATACAAAGTATATGGGTTAATAAGGATATTTATAACCCTTTGGTAATTTGGAGATTTTTAGAATTATAAGAGTATTTATTGAGATATATGTATAATATATAGTTTTAATGATATTATCAAACTATATGTTATAAATTGGGCCTAATGACAATATAAAATGTATATTGAGGTCTGTTCGGAATTTACAAAAAATAACCATAGGTTATACTCTTTTATAAGTTAGAAATGTTATATTAAATGGTATATAACATGGTAAAAGAAAGGGGTGATTTTGTAAATAAAGGAAATATGGTTTAAGAAAAGATAAGGTTTTATGTGCCTAAGGCAATACACAATAGTTTTATAAAAACTATAGGTTATAAGTTAAAGGAAATAAAAATATCATAGCAAATGATATTAGTATTTTGGTATAACATTACATAATGTTATGTGGTCAAAAGGGAATTTAAATAATTCAAGGGCTATACCGATTAATAAAGTTGGAAAATGAATTTTAGACTAAGGTCTATAATGTTATAAATTTATGACAATTATGGTTTAGATGGAATTAATATATAAGGTACTCACATAAATATGTGACAAACTATAAATAATGGGATTTATAAACTAAGGTATTTATGGAATAAACCTTAGGAGTTGTAAATGTACAACATAAAATGTTACATATATTAGGATAAAATCTTAATATAAGTTGTATAATATGATACAACTAATGGGAATAATCATCAATAAAAGATGATAAATGTAACATAAAATATAAGAGTTTATGAAACTCATGAGAATTACCTACGTGGTAAATATATACATACACAAGAATAATGTATATAAGGTGGATATATATTTTGGTTGAACCATTGATTTAATGGTGGTGGTTATTAAAAAAATAATATAGTTACGAACTATAAGTTATGAGTTTTGGAAGCAAATATTATTTGCTAAAGATAAAGGGATTATACAACATGTCGAATTATGAAGGATGGTGGGAAAATAAAACAATACGAAAGAGAATACAATAAAATAAATGATACAATAAGAAAAAGAATATAATATAATATAATCATGCATGCATACATGCAACTATGGTTACGTACCTAAACTAGATGGTGGATAAGATTAAAAAAAATAGTGAATTAAACTTAACAGTTGGGATAGTTTTGACGTACGCGTTTTAAGTAACAAAACCGACTGTTTTAGAGAAACCCGTAACGAACAACTGTAGAAAACAGGGGTGAACTGTCGGGGTTACTTATTATTCGGAATACCGGATGTAGTTAGTCATGGAGACTGACTTATAGTTTTATTACCGTTTAGAGTGTACTTCTGACAAGGACGCTTGACGAGCTAACGGACTACACGGAGCGTAGGATCTTGCTGATTCATACTCCACCGTAATACAATCAGGGTGAACGGTATGTAAAGGGGTTTGCCGAGTTGACCTAAGGTTGCTCCTTGGGCTCGGATTTGGTTGATATAACTTGTGTGTATATGTGTGGATACATGTATGTGATTGTGTGCTACTGCATTAATTATTTATGCACGAGCGTCCTACGGGACTAACACTACGTCGACTATAGATCGACTTATATAAACATACATATGCGTTGTGATGACATGACGGTTACTTGATATAATACCATGATATTAATATTAAGTATATGGTAACCTAAGTAAAACACTTAGGACGAGTCACGACATTGTCGGTCTCTAGAGCATGGATCTCTAACATAAATATCACCTAGATGACTTCTAGGTATGCGTGACCCATTGGGCCGCTGGTTAATAAATATTTCCATAAGACTAAGAGCAGATCTTAAACATGAGAGAGTGATGGTATGAGATTGAGGTGAGGAATCCCGGTGGTTTACGAACCACTTGGTTGCGCATTTGTGATCACTGAGGGGTTTCCTAATTGGATTCCGCTCCAGGTTATATCCAACGAGCCCAAATAGGTTCGTGGATCAGGTGGCTACGGCCTTTTTATGGACGTCTTACGAGACATAAGTGAGTCAGGGGCCTCCGGACCTCTGGCGAAATGAGCACCTTTGTGTGTACGGGGGACTACTGTCCATGGTGAGGTTATCGGGTTGTCCTAACATGACGCCCTACTGACATTAATTAAACATGGTTGGATGGAGCCTACAAGGCTAAGGTAAATTAACTATGGGAACTGTACGCTACGGCGAATGTACATTGTACATATGGACGGGGCTTGAAAGCCAAACTAAAATAAATTGACAGTGGATGGTGAACACTACGGCGATTGTACATTGTACAAAATATTGTTGTTATTGCTCGATACGTTCGATATACAAATGTTGTTTGAAATATTCTATGAATGTTTGGTTTGGATGGATGATTAATGTTTATGAAATTTGGATGGTTGATTATGTATATTATACATTTATGCTTCAGTTTTGATTATAACTGTAAAAAGGAAAAGCATGAAACCAATCTAATAATAAGATGGTTAAAATGACAAGTGACCATTAGGGTCCAGGCCCGGCATACTCAGCGTCTATCGCTGATACTACACCATTTCAGGTTGTTGATCATTGTCGGAGCTGAAGAGCAGGAACAGGGTAGTTGGAGATGTTGTATGGTAATGAAGATGGTGTATGGTCTTATGGTAAGGTTATGTATTTTTCAGGATTGGGTAGACGCTCACTTGTCAATGTTTATGGTTATGGACTTAGTTTGATGTATAGGAGTTTCTCGTTATCACTGCGGTTAGCAGTTTGTTTATTTTGGAAGTTGGATGTGGTATGGCTACGTTGCTCGCATGGGCGAGTAATGGCCGGTGACACCCGTGTGAGTTTTGTAATTGTTATTTATTTTTCCGCTGCGAGACGTTTTATTTATTGCTACGTGAGGGATTATATCGTGATTATGGAGAGGGGTGTTACAAAAGTGGTATCAGAGCGGAGTACCGCTCTGATGACGAGAAAGTAGGTTAAGACAGTGAGCTTAGGACTTGGGAAATATTGGGAAACATTTAGGAGGTACGAGACGATTCGTCTCAAAAGATATTGTGTCTAGAAACGCAAAATGCGTGACAGGATAGCCTTTAAGGCAACTTAATATCTATTGGTTGTGTACGGTAATTTTACCAAGTATTTATGTGACATACTGTACTACAGATGTCTGGTGGTACTAGAGGGCGTGGTGCTGGAAGAGGTAGAGGCGGTGACCCCGGCATTCCAGGAGTTGCTGAGACGGTTGCAGCCGTTCTTGCACAGCTGGGTACTCAGATAGGAGGAGCACCAGCCCACCCGCCACAGCCCAGGGAAACAAACTGGCTGAAGTCAGTTACAGACCCGACCACCTACATATTCAGGGGAACCAGACCCCGTAGCTTTGGAACGTTACATCGTTGAACATGAGAAGGCCTATGAAGCGTTACAGGTACCTGACGACAAGAAGGTCGCTATTGCTGCTTTCCATCTGAAGGATGCAGCCAGCACTTGGTGGAGGTTGGTCAAGGACCAGCACCTGGCTACGCCCGACTTTTCGTGGGCTGCCTTTGTTGAGTTACTAAGAGGGAAGTACTACCCGGCGCACCTCAAACAGAAGAAGCGCCATGAGTTTGAAACATTGACCCAGGGAGGTCTGACCGTGGACGAGTATTACGCTCGATTCATTGGTCTACTGGACTTCATCCCCGGTGTGGATTACTCAGAAACCGTAAAGATCGAGAAGTTCCGGGGAGGACTATTATTTCGCATCCAGATGGCGATGGGTGCTACCCTCTACACTACCATCAGGTATTAACATGAATGCCATAAATTCTTTACTTACTATAGTACCGTATAACCTTGTGAGAACTTACCAATGAGATTCCAGGAGTGTTACGACGCTGCCTCGAGGACGGAGCTAATGCTCCAGACTCGGGAAGAGACTCTAGGGGCAAAGAAAAGGAAGAACCCTGAAGGAGAGTCTGAGGGTGGAGGAGCATCTTCAGGCGATGGCCAGAAAAAGGGAAAGTAAGGACTTAACCCAAGCTTAAATACTTATCATACTAAATACCTTACGAATGCTGACCCGAAACCTTAAACAGGAAATTCTTTCCAAAGAAAGGGCAGCAGGGTCACCAGGGAAAGAAAGGGAAAGAGCCCGTCCTGCAGTTGACCGGCCCAGCTATTGATGCTAAGCCTCTGAGATCTGCACCTCCTAAGGGTGAGAACACCTACCTCTTAAATTCAAATATAATCTTAACCCCTATATCAACAGATTTAACTTAAACTTAAATACTATCATCAGGCACCGGACAGCCCCAGCGCCATTTTTACTGTAAGCGTTGTGGGAAGGACCATCCAGGGGTCGACTGCGAAGGCCGCAAAGTCGAGTGTCGGTACTGCCACAAAGAGGGCCATAGGGAATTTGAATGTTGGATGAACCCAGAGAGCCGTAATTACAGGCCACCAAAGAATACTCAGAAGACCTCAGCTGGAGGATCTGGAGTACCACGAGGCGGTCAGGATGGCTAGACATCTGCTGATGCTGGAGCCCAGAAGGGCAAGGGAGTAGGGCATGAGTACCCATACTCCATGAGACCGCTAGTGGAAGACTTTTACTTACTATGTTGTGTGCTTACTTGAATGTTAGAAGGAGCTATGTTATAAGTATGTGGGAGTGTGTCATTGACCACTCGCCTTTTGTGTAAGACTTTGGGATTAGTTGTGTGTACTCAGTACCAAAAGCTTTAAACCTTGACGGATATATATATGAACAGGATGTTAATGCTTACATTACCATGTAGCCTATACTCTACGACACAGAGTCAATGAGACCGGGAATTACTGAACCAGAATTTCCACCTGCATGGCGCACTTGCTATTGCAAGCGCTATGACAGTAAACCACTGAAATTTCCATCTGCCTTGCGCACTTGCTACAGCAAGTGCAGCGACAGCAACAGCAACAGTAACAGCTACTGCAAATGCAACTGCAACAACTACTACTTTTAACCTTTTATAAAAAAAAACTGTTGTTCAAACCTTTTCATTGAAACCTGGAGATTAGAAACCTATGCAATTTTGGAAGGACCGATAGTCCAACCACTGCAACTGGACACATTATACAGCCACTATGACTGTAAAAAAAACACACACACACACACCAGTTTAAACGTTCGAGGAAGTTTCAGACAGGGCTATTAGCCAAATACCATTAGAGTATACTTGCATTTAATGCTAATCACTACCGGTGATACATGTTTAGTCCTTATGGACAAGCATACCCTTTGTAGATGCACCACCGTCAGTGAGGATGGTTGGGAAGTAAAGAGCCAAGTTGCTCAAGCTATTATGCAATCTGCAATACATCCAATTACATGGATGAGGGGACGAATATGAACTATGGATGAGACATGATCAGAAAAAAAAAAGGGAGAAAAAGGAAAATGCGTTGTACTCAATGAGATCAAAAAAAAGAGGAGAAACAAGTTTGCTAATATAGCACGAATTTTACTTACACCGAGTTGAATAATACCAGTCTATGATACGAATTACCACGGATGCCACAAAGGCAATAACACTTATTACGGGATAACCGATAACACGAACTATTAGACAAAAAAAAAGGGCAGAAGCAAAAGAGGACAAAAAAAAAAAAAAAAAAGAAAAAAAAAAAGAAAAAAAAAGGGGATATCCATCAAAGGGAGATTGACAAAAGAATACTTCACAAACCGTGTGACAGACATTACCAGTTTACTAAACGAGACATGGGACGACCGCACTCCGTTCGGAGCATGTGGGCCTGACAGACTTATTTATAAGTTAGTCGGGTAAGTAGTAATGTATCAGTACGGTACCCCATGCAAGTAGACAGGTAGTGTTAGGAACACGAGAAGTAGTCAACTCCATTCTACGGACAGTAAGACGGATTACCTCGAAGATGGACGAGAAGAGCCGCAGTTAAACCAACGGGCTAAAAAAAAAAGAGAACCTTCAACAGAGAACAGTGGACAGTATACAGGGAAGACAAGGAAACAGTTCAAGGATAGGAACCCAAAAAAAAAAGCAACAAGAAAACCTATTATGGACGAAAATATGTAGAATCCTCATAAGGATCGAGTAATTCTTACAATCCAGAGGAAATCTACCAGATGATATGGATATAAACGCGTGACTACGCGAGAAGAAAAGATAAAGCTATATGATAGCAGAAATCTTGCTTAAAGAACAATGGATTTGGAATGTACCACTCATAGGACAATTCGCACATCTCATCTGTTGGACTCATGAAATGTTAGCTGTTGAGCGTTTACGCCTCTGCACTCTGTATGACTGAGTGTTTTGGTATTGCACTCGTGCAGTTATTAATCTTGTGGAAATGCTGAAAGATAAAGTGGATATCAACAAGAGTGTGAAAAAAAAAGAACTACAACAGTGTGTTACTCCGGAGCAAAATCACCAGGAGACATGGATGACAAACATCATCTTTGTGGACATATAGGCTGGTACGTCTTAGTATTACAAAGACAAGTGCAAAGAGCACTAAGTACTAACAGTAGCCAATGTCACATTACATCTCAAACTGAATATCAGTGAGAGAAGACACACGCATATATGCTAGTGATCCAAACCAGTGGATTCACAGCAAAAAAAAAGGCAAATTGAGCCTTTGTTCATGGGTCTACACCTCATACGGAGCGAGTGGGCCCAAAAGAATGAACTTGGGAGAGAGCACAAAAAGATCAGTGCCTCACCTTTTATATATTGTGGAGCCCTGAAGGGCTAGAATTATACCCGTCTCTCTGATATGAGGATAATCCACGAGTTGGAGAACTCTTTGAGAGCCAAGTATCCAGCGCTCCTTGTTGAGCGGCTGTTGTATACTTGTGGGGTACGGGGGCATAACCCTTTTTAAGGGGGGTAGAGCCTCTTGGCTGTGCACATGTGTGCACTTATTTTTGGCTGTTTGATATGCATTGCATGCAAAAAAAAAAGAGAATTGGTGGTGTGCGGGGCATACGAGGTTGTTTGGTTAGTATGTGAATTATTTAGTATGCATAGCATACAGTGAATTGGTTTTCTTGGTTATGGTTGGTACGCGGGGCGTGCGTCAGTGTTTTCAGGATCGCGATCCTACCGTAGGATCGTAATAGACCCCTAGGATCGGATCGTGGGATCGAATCGTAAGATCAAACGATCCTACGAAATTGATAAATATAATTCCATAGTGCATGTAATCCTGCATATTATGAAATTTCAATAGAAAAAAAAGCATGCACCAAGCTCAAAACATATACTATTTCACACTAAATAAACCATGAGCAAAGATAAAGCATTTTCTTCATCTTAAACAATCCATAACTATGATATATTAGTATTACAAACATCAAAATATTAGTATGTGAATCCCAAATTGTCCTACTTTAGTTCTTAAACATAAATAAAACTAAGTTTGTGATGATAAATATCAATCATGTCCCAAGTTTTCCTTATACCTACAACACTAGGTCCAGCTCCCGAACCAGCACTTGACATTGTTACTACTTGCTTGCTTCAAAATTTAAAAGTCCCACAATAAAATCTATAATCAAAGATGATAATTAAAACAAAATTAAGCAATTAATCAAAATTTAAAAGAAGTTCCAATAATATATTCTAGCTACGAGCCAAAAGGAACAAGAATGCTCACGGCTGCAATTAATCATCTGTAATTAAAAAAGAAGTTCAGAAGTTCCAATAATATATTCTAATTTGGTTCGGCACTTTTGTCATCACTGTAATTCTTCTAAGTATCATTATTGTGGTCATTTATTTTACTTTAAATTCATCTTTGCTTGCAGGTTCAGTCATTTAGGAGGGGAGATTAAATAGACATAACATGTAAGATTTTCTTGAATTTATGCTTACATCCATCACAATGAATGTTAACTTTAAGAACACAAGTCTGCATGAACAATACAAACAATTATCAATCAAACCTAGTAGTTCCGAGTCTTCTAACCACCGAATTGAATACTTGAACAACAATTGGAAAACAAACTACTTATATCATATTATATAGTGATGGAGTTAGTATAGCAGATTTGAGCGAGAGGGCTTATTCAGATAATTTTCAAAGTGGTTACTCCAAAATGAACAGCGCAGGGAGATTGAGATTATGCTTTCACGGTACCCGTACCCTCCAGCAGAGCAGTCTAATATGAAGATTGATAGAAGAAGCAGATAAAGTATAAAAAAAAGGGATGGAATGTGGAAGTTGGTCGGTAGTACCGTAGTAGTAGTAGATCTGGTTGACGGAAGAACAAGGGAATCCACAAAAACAGAGGTATTGTAAGTTGCTTTGCTGTGCGCGGTGCCGTTCTCTCCTTTGTTTATCAGTAGATTAGTGCAGTAACTACAGTTTGCCGTTCTCACTTTACCGGTGAATCTGAACGAAGAGAATGAAGATTGAAGGGAGTCTTCATTCGAATGATGGGAGTGAATTTTTTTGATATACCACGAAGTGAAGTAAAACTGTAAAAGTGAAGGACTTAGGGTTAGGATTTAGGAAAAACGACGGTGAGGAAGTTAATTGAAAACGATTTTATTTTTTTTATTATACATTTATATGTTGTAAAATGTGGGATGGTGGGATCGGTGCTGGATCGCGATTCTATACGATCCTACCGATCCCACCCGATCCTACCACGATTCCAGCGAATTTCGAGTTTAGCACCGATCCGACTCGTAACAATGAGGTGGGATCGTAGGATCGTACGATCCTACGATCCGGATCGCGATCCTATGAACACTGGCGTGCGTTGTTTGGTTGTTTGGGTGTGATGTACACTTGAAAGTATGTATCCTATGAGATACTTGTTTAAATGATTGTATGTACACCATGTGTGTAGTACTTTTCTTATGCTATCTGTGATATGCATTCATATTGCTTTATAGAATGATTACATATGGTATTGCCTAGATACGAAATGAATCATTAGATATGGAATGTGAAACAATGGAATGTTATGGACACCTCAGGAAGGTTGTCAGGACTTGTAGAACTGATAGGAAATGATGGTGCTGATGGATCACCTATATCCATATATGATTGAACTAACGCCACAACGTGATGGCTATGTGTTGTATAAGCGCAATATGATGTGTGTAAATGATATATCACATAGATATACATTATGGGAATAATGGGTAGTTATACATTTATATATACTTACCTATTTGATTAAGAGACTTCGGGACGAAGTCTTTTTAAGGGGGGTAGACTGAAATACCCCAAATTATTAAAGCATGGATTAAATATTAATCATATTAATTAAGGCCTAAACATGCCTTAAAAGTCAACTGAGAACAACAGTGGCCAACATAAAACAAGATGTTGCACCCTTTGACTGTTAAGGGTAAATAAATACCCAAATAAACTTCTTAGGACCTAAAAATTTGTCCTAAGCATATTAACATACTACTAAACATATTATAACCGTTGGACAACACTCCAACACAAAGAAAAAGCATTTACATGCTTCAAGGTCAAAAAGGGCAAAAAGGTGCTCTAGGAAAACCTTAAAAATCAAAGGACCTCTAAATGATATAAAATTGAATTACATGATCAAATATCATGTAAGGAACACAAAAAAACCGTTGTCAAGAAAACCAAGCCCAGAACACCTTGCGACACAAAATGTGCACTAAAACTCCTTAAAGCACGTTTTTGTGTAATCGCCTTCTAAATTGGTTTTAAATGGGCTAAAAGGTTATAAATACCTTTAAATATAATAAAATACCATATTATATGATATTAGGAATTTAATTCCAGAAATTTACAGATTTTTACAAATTTAATATTAAAATATTAATAAAACCCTAAAGTGGGGCCCGTATGAGTCAATATTGACCAAGCATGGTCAATGGTCAATTAATTGACCCATTTGGACCAAGGAAACCGGCTGGCAATAAGAGAGGCAGATTGCAATAATTGTTGGACAAATTGATACCTAACTTCAATTTGCAATAGTAACCTTTACTTTTTCCATTATTTCAAATCTTTCCACTCTTTCCTTCCTTCCTTGTCCGATTTCCTCCTGCCCAGCCGAGCTCCTCCCTTCCTTTGAAGCTCTCAAGGTCTGTTCTTGAGCATGGAAGGCAAGCCTAGCTCCTAAGCTCTTAATGTAAGTGTTTTAATGTCATTTTAGCTCTTTTTTCTTCATCTCTTCACTACCAACACCTAATTTCGTGGCCCATCTGTTCCTATGGCTTATTCTCAGTGTTCTAAGGTTAGAACAAGAGCTAAACTCGGTTGAGACCAGTAGAGGGACCAAGGTTGTTCAAATCTACATTTTAAGGTAAAAATGTGCTTTAAGCTCATAACTTTTGGTTCCCTTCAAGTTCGGCTGTGAAACTTTGGCCATAGCCTTATTTTCTTCTCCTTTTCATGTGGAATCAGTTGGTTAGCCATTTGGAGCAAGGGTGGCCGAGATCCAAAGGAAATACCCTCTTTTAAGGCATTTTTCCAAGGTAAAACCTAACAACAAGGTAGAATTTCGAGATCTAACTATTTCCTATGTCAATATGGTGGATCTAACACCTTGTGGTGTGTTTGGTTCAGGTCGAAACCACTTAGAACTTCCCTTGCATTTTTAAGGTGATTTTGCCTTAAATCTTACATTAAATTACTTCTTATGGTTAGATCTTGCTTGGAGACTAACTAGGCCTTGTTCTCTGTTTGAAAACATGTAAAACAAGCTGTGGTGAATTTCTCCTTAAGGTGGCGAACCCAAACAAGGCTTTACCTAAGCTAAATCAAGGTATAAATCACTTAAAACCTTAACTTGATACATTAACACAAGTTTAAGTGTGTGTATATCAATTGCCGTGAGTGAATGATCAAAATAAGGTCTTGTTTGACCTTAAAATGTTTAAGGAATGGTTTAATAAATTTTATAACTAATTAAACAAGCATAATTGTCAAATTTAAGACATTATGTGGAAGTTTGGTAATTAAATGAAAATTCTATGGTGAGGCCGAGAATTTATATGTATTTTGGGACATTTATGTGTAATTTATTTTGCAAGCCAATGTTTGTAATAAGGCCATGTATTTTAGGCCATTTTATTTATGCATTTACAAGCTTTTAATTAAGTTTAAGTAGTATAAATGCATTACCGAAAATAAAATGGGGTATTAGGTGTAATTAAATTAAATTTGGGGGCTTTAGAATAATAAGGCCGAAAATGAGAGGTAAAATGGAGTTAAAATAAAGTTTATAAGATTTTATAAAGTTTTGGGGTTAAATGGTGAATTTTAGAAAGTTTGGGTACTAAACCGTAATTATAAGGAATTGGTGGTCAAGGAAATTAAGGAGGTCAACCTTGACCATATGCTAGGCTTTGACCAAATAAATAAGTTAGATAACTTATTTAAGGTTTTATAATAAGTTATGTATTTAATGGTAATATTTTTATAACATATGTGGTAAATATGTTATTACCAAAAATAAAGGGTGTACAATGGTATTCTAAACACCCATGGGCTATTAGGAATTTTTAGGAATTTATTTAGTGGATTTTGGAATTAAAGTGAACTATATAAGTATAATATATAGTTATTATGTCATTATGACACTTTGGAGAAATATAGATGGTGGAATGGTAAATACCAAGAGTATATGGGTCAATGGATATTTATAACCCTTTGGTAAAATTTGGAGATTTTTAGAATTATATAAGAGTATTTATTGAGATATATGTATAATATATAGTTTTAATGATATTATCAAACTATATGTTATAAATTAGGCCTAATGACAATATAAAATGTATATTGAGGTCTGTTCGGAATTTACAAAAATAACCATAGGTTATACTCTTTTATAAGTTAGAAATGTTATATTAAATGGTATATATAACATGGTACAAAGAAAGGGTGATTTTGTAAATAAAGGAAACTATGGTTTATAGAAAAGAATAAGATTTTCTTATGGTGCCTAAGAGGCAATAATAAATAGTTTTGTATAAAAACTATAGGTTATAAGTTAAGGGAAATAAAATATCATATCAAATGATATTAGAATATGGTATAACATTACATAATGTTATGTGGTCAAAACGGAATTTAAATTAAGTTAAGGGCTATACTGAGTTAATAAGAGTTGAAAGATGAATTTTAGACTAAGGTCTATAATGTTATAAAATTATGACAATGATATGGTTTAGATGGAATTATATAAGGAAGGGTACTCACATAAAATAATGTGACAAACTATAAATAAATGAGATTTATAAACTAAGGTGTTTATGGAATAAACCTTAGGAGTTGTGATTATACAACATAAGATGTTACATGATATTAGGATAATAATCTTAATATAAGTTATATAATATAATACAACTAATGGAAAAAAATCATCCAATAAAAGATGATAAAATGTAACATAAAATACAAGAGTTTATGAAACTCATGAGAATTACCTACGTGGTAAATATGTACATACACAAGGATAATGTATATAAGGTGGATATATATTTTGGTTGGAAACCATATGATTTAATGGTGGTGGTTATTAAAAAAATATATAGTTACGAACTATAAGTTATGAGTTTTGGAAGCAAATATTATTTGCTAAAGATAAAGGATTATACAACATGTCGAATTATGAAGGATGGTGGGAAAATAAAACAATACGAAAGAGAATACAATAAAATAAATGATACAATAAGAAAAAGAATATAATATAATATAATCATGCATGCATACATGCAACTATAGGTTACGTACCTAAACTAGATGTGGATAAGATTAAAAGAAATATAAGGAATTAAACTTAGCAGTTGAAATAGTTTTGACGTACGCGTTTTAAGTAACAAAACCGACTGTTTTAGAGAAACCCGTAACGAACAACTGTAGAAAACAGGGGCGAACTGTCGGGGTTACTTATTATTCGGAGATACCGGATGTAGTTAGTCATGGAGACTGACTTATAGTTTATTACCGTTTAGAGTGTACTTCTGACAAGGACGCTTGACGAGCTAACGGACTACACGGAGCGTGGGATCTTGCTGATTCATACTCCACCGTAATACAATCAGGGTGAACGGTATGTAAAGGGGTTTGCCGAGTTGACCTAAGGTTGCTCCTTGGGCTCGGATTTGGTTGATATAACTTGTGTGTTATATGCGTGGATACATGTATGGTGTGATTGTGTGCTAGCATTACTTATTTATGCACGAGCGTCCTACGGGACTAACACTACGTCGACTATAGATCGACTTATATAACATACATATGCGTTGTGATGACATGACGGTTACTTGATATACCATGATATTAATATTAAGTATATGGTAACCTAAGTAAAACTCTTAGGGACGAGTCACGACATTGTCGGTCTCTAAAGCATGGATCTCTAACATAAATATCACCTAGATGACTTCTAGGTATGCGTGACCCATTGGGCCGCTGGTTAATAAATATATTCTCCATAAGACTAAGAGCATATCTTGAACAACATGAGAGAGTGATGGTATGAGATTGAGGTGAGGAATCCCGGTGGTTTACGAACCACTTGATTGCGCATTTGTGATCACTGAGGGGTTTCCTAATTGGATTCCGCTCCAGGTTATATCCAACGAGCCCAAATAGGTTCGTGGATCAGGTGGCTACGGCCTTTTTATGGACGTCTTACGAGACATAAGTGAGTCAGGGGCCTCCGGACCTCTGGCGAAATGAGCACCTTTGTGTGTACGGGGGACTACTGTCCATGGTGAGGCTATCGGGTTGTCCTAACATGACGCCCTACTGACATTAATTAAACATGGTTGGATGGAGCCTACAAGGCTAAGGTAAATTAACTATGGGAACTGTACGCTACGGCGAATGTACATTGTACATATGGACGGGGCTTGAAAGCCAAACTAAAATAAATTGACATGGTGGTGAACACTACGGCGATTGTACATTGTACAAAATATTGTTGTTATTGCTCGATACGTTCGATATACAAATGTTGTTTGAAATATTCTATGAATGTTTGGTTTGGATGGATGATTAATGTTTATGAAAATTTGGATGGTTGATTATGTATATTTACATTTATGCTTCAGTTTTGATTATAACTGTAAAAGGAAAAGCATGAAACCAATCTAATAATAAGATGGTTAAAATGACAAGTGACCATTAGGATCCAGGCCCGGCATACTCAGCGTCTATCGCTGATACTACACCATTTCAGGTTGTTGATCATTATCGGAGCTGAAGAGCAGGAACAGGGTAATTGGAGATGTTGTATAGTAATGAAGATGGAGTATGGTCTTATGGTAAGGTTATGTATTTTTCAGGATTGGGTAGACGCTCACTTGTCATGTTATGGTTATGGACTTAGTTTGATGTATAGGAGTTTCTCGTTATCACTGCGGTTAGCAGTTTGTTTATTTTGGAAGTTGGATGTGGTATGGCTACGTTGCTCGCATGGGCGAGTAATGACCGGTGACACCCGTGTGAGTTTTGTAATTGTTATTTATTTTTCCGCTGCGAGACGTTTTATTTATTGCTACGTGAGGGATTATATCGTGATTATGGAGAGGGGTGTTACATCATAGGTATAACTTTATCATAAAATTGTTGATATAATCTATCTAAATTTACAACAATATAATTTAGCTAGCCAAAATATCCCAAGAAATTACAAAAATCGTTTTCTATACACATATACTTTTAGTTGCGGTAAACACCAAACTGCAGAGAATTTTATACCTTTGATTAGCATTGTTCTTACTTACTTATCCGTGTTTAAATCATTTACCCTCATTCCTTCCTTTTATGCAAGCTCTTTGTATTTTGAAAGCCTTCTTCAACTCTAGGATTACAAACTCCTAAGATTACCCTAGATTACTAAATACCTTTATGTGTAACCCACTAAATTCTCATAGCACCTCTTCATAGGCCTTGTTTACCTTCACTAACTCATGTCATTCTAGAAGATTCATCAAGGGTGCCTTGGACATGGTCATCTGTTGGGATCTTGATGAATGATACTACATTAAATAGGATATATTTTATAGTAACATCATCTAATCATTCTTTATCATATTTGACCCATCAGATGGCATTTGTTTTTCTTACTCTTGGTTTCATTCCAAAAATATTCATTTAAGGTTTCTTTGAAGATCAAGTTCTAAATCATGTTTTTATAGGCATATATAGAGTTCACCAAGAAGATTGAGCCTTTTTTTATTACTCATAGTTTCATCAGAATGATATCCATATAAGCTTTCTTTCAAAATTCTTTGTATTACCCTTAGTTCCACTTGTAACTTATAGAGGTGATTTTTAGGAGGGTAAATTCCATCCATACTAAGTAGACTATTAAGATTTAGGTCATCTCTACCCTACAAAAAATTAATACTCCCTTATGTTCTTGTAGATGATTTTCGAGCATGACGCAAGAAATTTAAGAAGATAATTTTTCAACTATTTTATCCTTACTTTTCTATGAAGTATAAGAAAGATGTGACTGTGAGTGTGAGAAGAAAAGTAGGGGTGAATGTGGAAAGTAAGTGGTAGTAAAGACCAAAACATTTTATATTTTGAAAAATAACAATATCTAGAAAATCATCTATTGAGAAGAGGGTGGAGTGTGAAATTTACACCCCAACAATTTTTTTAGTAAAATTCACGAGATACCACTAAAAACCGCTAATTCATGAAATACCATAATTTTTTAAAAAGTGTTTGAGATACCATAAAAAACTTTCAAAATTCACGGGTACCACAAATCAGTAACGAACGTTAAATCGTCCATTAACTAATGATGGGAAAGACAATTTTTTCTATGGGGACTTAAACGGTTTACGCGTTTTCGTTTAACCCATTTCCTTCGTTTCTTTTAGATCCCTAACCCAATTTCCATCATTCTCCTGAAAACCTCAAATTAATTTGCTGCATGTTTGTAGTTTTTTTCTCAATCAAGATAAGCCCTAAATCGTGTTCTTGTCATGAGGAGTAATCCCTAGACCACGACCCCAAATTTGTCCCTGTCGTGATTCGTAATCCCTAGGATCATAACCCCCAAATTTGAACCCTAATTTTGTCCCCATTTCAAAATTGATACCCAAAACTTCGAACCCCAATTGCAATGAGTAGAGCGGGAGGTTGTGGGTGGTGTTTAACTTCAAGGACTCCAAATTCGACTAGCGGGTCGAAGATAATTCTAAAGCGCTACGCCTCAACATTGTCAAGTTTGTAAGAGATGCTCATAACGAGGCAAAGAAACAACTATGTGATCTGCCTCCCAAAGATCCCGTATTCAAATACAAAAGCCCCATCTCAAAGAGGATTGTCAAGATTAAAGGCACAAAATTTCTTCATGCAATGCTATAACAACATAAGAAGAAGGTGGAGGTTCAAGTGAATATCGGGGAGAGTGAGGTACCAAGTGAGACGGTGAAGAGAGTAATGGGTATTCCTGAGCCTAGCAATGATTTTGAGCTAGATTTTCCGGACTCATTTATGAATGATTCATAATATCGACGGGTTTAGGTTTCAAAGTTTTGGGTATTGATTCTAAAAAGGGACGAGATTATTGTTGAAGTCTTGGTATTGAATTTGAGATGGGGACGAGATTAGGTTTGAAATTATGGGTATCGTAGGGGACAGGAATAGGGTTTCAAATTCTAGATTTACGATTTGTGATTTGGGGACACGATTAGGGTTTGAGATTCTGGGTTTATGATTCATGATTTAGGGACAAATTAGAGTGACAATTCTAGGCGTTACTGACGCGATTTGAATGAGATTAATTTTGGGATTTTATGAAGAAGGATGGAAACTAAGGTTAGGGGTTAAACGAAAGTGCGTAGATTGATTAAGTCCCCGGGGGATAGATTATATTTTCACATCATCAGTTAGCAGACGATAATGTCCGTTATTGATTTGTGGTATCCTGTGAGTTTAAAAAAAATTGTGGTATCTCAACATCTTTTTTAAAAATCGTGCTGTTTCATGAATTATCAAAGTTTTTAGTGGTATCCCAATTTTTCACTTTTAAAAGAGAATTCTCATAAAACTCCGTCAATGGGCTCTTTATGAATGCTAGTTGATGCTAGTTGTTAGTTGAAGTTAGAAAAAGTAGAGAGAAAAAGTAAAATTTGATATGAAAATTAGAGAGAAAAGGTGAGCTGATGAGATAACTCATTTCCATAAACCGGCAAAGAATGCGCATATATGTCCTTTAACCATAAGAAGCTATTTCATGAATCTGATCAAACAAACGTTTAGGGAGCGTTCACTACTGGGATTTCTATCGGCCCTAAACCTAGCAACAGAACATTCATAGTAAATGTTATTTTCTATTTGAATTTTCTGAAAGTGAGCCAAAAAGTAAGAAGGTTGAGAGCATTTGAAATGTAAACTAAAAAGAAAATGACAAGTGGCAATAAAACTCAACTCAAACCAATAAGCTTGCTACCTAACATGCCATAGGATAACTCTTTCAAACGGGGCCTTAGGCCGGGGAAGCATGAGTGAAGCATGAGTGGTTTACAAAATAAAGTTAAGGTTGCCAGGGGGTGCTATTATTGGGCCAGTATTTCATCATTGTTGTTTTTTGACATCAAGCTGGGATCAATTATGGGTTCACAGTAAGAAACGAAGGAAAGGTACGCTTCTTGTAGAGGCTATC
>CM041776.1:375723947-375819363 GCA_023374045.1 Limonium bicolor
TTCCGATAAAATTATTATCACTATTTTGTTTTGTAATCTTCTCTCTTCAAATAGCTGATATCAACCTAAACTCAGAAACTTGTCTAAAACTACAAAAGATTTTAGACATGGTTAAGATAGTAAAAGCTCGAGTCAAGTTTAGTTTGAAAAAAAACTTGAATTTAATTCAAAACCCAAAAAAAAAAAAAAAACCTTTGGGTTAGCTTTTAGATCATATTTTGGTTCTGAAATTGATGTTTCGGTTACATCAATTTAACCAATTTTTGCTTTAGCGAAAAATATATATTTCATTTTGATTTTGAGTCAAGTTTGAAGTAGACAAAAATATCACATTGAAATTCATAACCTGGAATTAACACCTGCGTCAGTTCTAATGGTTATGTTGGTTGTCATTTATGAGTGTCCATTTGTGCTGGATAATGAAGTAAAGATCCATGCTAATATGATGGCTCACGGGGAAGAGAGAACGTAGAAGGTTAAGAGGTTTTCTAGAGGGTCTCTTTTCACTTCTCAATCAGTTTCTTTTGGCAACTAATCATATACGTCTACAGTTGTTTACGCTTTTGTGGTTCACTTAGAATTAGAGCTTTAAAGTTGTGAAGTTAATTTTAGTATTTGTTCTGAATCAATTCATTATCACTATTTTGTTTATTAATTTTCTCTACGAAAAGTTGGGCCTAAACTTGAAACCGGTCTAATAAAAGATTTTTGGACTTGGTTAAGATAGTAAATGCTTGAGTCAAGTTTAGGTTGAAGAAAAACTTAAAATTAATTCAAAACCAAGATAAATTCTTTTTATTAACCATTGAGTTACTTAAGGGTTACTTATTAGATCATATTTTGGTCCTAAAACTGATGTTTGGGCTACATCAATTTAGCCGGTATGGGCTTTAACTAAATATTTATAGTTTTTTTTTGATAAATATGCAATCGAGTAGCAGGTAGGTGTGGCAGGTACAAAAACTGTTGCCAAGAATTATAGCTAGGGGTGTTCTAGCCGGTGGGGTACATATCACCTGACATTGTATCACAGAAAGAATAGAAAAGCAAGGATTATAATAAGTCTTTAGACAAAAATATTATGGACAAGCTGAAATTCAAAACCTGAAATTAACACCTTCACCTTGTTTGCATCTGTTCTAATGATTGTGCTAGTTTTCATTTCTTAGCGTAACGTTTACGGCTTCATTTGGACACTGGTCGACCTTTTTATCCCTATTTTATTTCGACAATTAGTCTAACATATGGCATCAGATGGACCGAATATGTTGTAGAAAGATAATTAGTTGGAGGACTGTGGTGTATCATTTGTTTAGGTTATTTTACGATGTTGCTTACATCCACATCTTGATAGGATGGTGCTGATTCTCATAGGTAGAGTCTCTTTAAGACTTCAGTATGAAATTGTAAGAACTTTTCTACTATTTTTTGAGTGGAAGTCGTGATTTTGGTGAACAAAAATCTTGAGGAAAAGATTCAGATATTGTCTAATCTCTTAAAGTTTATGGCAACGAAGTTGCCGGATAATGGAGCAAAAATCCGTGCTAATACGAAGGCTCTCGGGATAGAGAGAGAATGTAGAAGGCTAAGAGGCTAGAGGTTCTCCTTTCACTTCTTGATTAGTTTCTTTTGATAGATAATCATCTACGCGGTGTCAAGTTTTGTTTACCCTTTTGTGGTTCACTTAGGATTAGAGCTTTAGAGTTGTGTAGTTTTGGTGCCTGCTCCAAATTAATTCATTATCACTATTTTGTTTTGTTATATTCTCTCTTCACTACAAGAAAAATCAGATTTAGCTACCACTGTATATCAGTAGCTAAATCATCAGTTTTGATAGCTAAACACAACGGGCTACCACATTTTATGATTTAGCTACTGATATATAGTGGTAGCAAAGGTCCTAGTGGCTAAATTAAAAATAGCTACCGTTTTGGAATGCGGTAGCTATTTCGCTTTGACCTCGCTACTACTTTTCCAATAGCTAGATATTGCTACCGTTTTAGAATGTAGTAGTCAAATGGCTACCAATGTAACAGTAGCAAAATGGCTTCGAGTATAACAGTTGCGAAATCGTTACTAGTGTAGCAGTAACAAAATCACTACTAAAATATTGGTAGCAAAATGGCTACTAGCAAAGCAGTGTCAAAGTTGCTACTAGTATAGCAATAACAAAATCCATACTAGAATGGTATATATATAGCTAGCTCTACACTACTACTGAACAATGGGCACCACCACCATTCAATCCCACAAGAAGTGAGAGCCATGTGCCCGCGTAACTTGACTTATTATGTGTACACATCTAGGATCGAACCTTACAACGTATGAGTATAAATAGACCTCGATACCAATGACATATTTTAATTCAAACTAGTGTGTTAAAATGTGCATAGAGCAAGAATCGATCCCCTGATGTTTGGGATGAATATAGAATGTCTTAACCATTGTGCCATGATAGTTATTCACATCATATATAGAAACTACATGTATATATTGAATGTTTGATACTGTAAATATAAATGGAAGTTTTTGCCGAGACATGATCAAACCAGGGATATATTAAAATTAATAAAATAGATATATGACCGATTATATAATATAACAAATTAATTTAATGCAACCAAAAATAATAAAGCTAATAAAAATTTAAGTATATTATTGGCTTAAAATTATAAAAAATTAAAAAATATACATATATATCTTTTAAAAATCTTTGAAATGTCAGAAATTATACAAAAAAGATAATATATTATGTAAAGTTACTTATATAATTAAGATTATATAGTGTTAAAAATACTAATATAATATACATCATTACATGAAAATTAAAACTTTTAAATAATATATTTTGTTTTTGTAAATTTTTATAATATAATATTTTTATAAATTTTAATAGATGTATAATATTGTATAATCTTGACTAATTTAAATTGTTTTAACTTTACTATTTTTCAAAATCCTATTAATTTGTGTGTTGTTTTTGTAACACCCCATCCAACAACAAACACATAACAACAATCTGCAGCGGAATACACACCTCATCAAATAACTTAACTCGTTGGTGTTACACGCCGTTAACCACCCACGTGGCTAACAAGGCTATTACATAAACATTGTACCGGTCTGATGGACTAGAGTCCCGAGCGACTACACATTATTATCCCTTTCCATTAACAACAAAACATACACATACCTTCCAACAGTACCGAGTATTTACAAACTGATGCCGATAACAACTTCGGTCTTACTACACCTACTATATATATTTAACTTACATGATTACCCATGTACAATGTCTACCCCGTCCTACTCTCGAACGACTTCCAGCTCTCTGTACCTGAAATAGGAAAAGAGAAAGGGTGGCCCCCAAGGGCTCAGCACCTTTGCTGGTATGGTAATCCCGCAGCCCACATGCTACCGGGCCACGCACAACTAATTGTCGTCTTAGCATGCGATTGATTGTATTTAAATCATGCATGCAACTGTAAACACACAACACATAACATTTCACCTCAATGGGCTCAACAAACGGATAATACATCCTTACTTGATAAGTCACTCATGGTATTCATTATCCCAAGAGTGTTCCTCCTCTAATGGAGCTACTTCCTTAATAGACGACACTTACCCTTAAGTCGGGTTATCCTTAAACGCCTCTTATCACAAACTGGGATTCATTTCCATGATCCACACACTCCATATCTTACACCATATAGCATTCCTCACATAACAAACATAACAACACTTTTCACGTTTCGACGTGCACATGAAAACATCGCAATAGGAATTGCATTACAACAACATCACATAACATAACGGGAACGTCCTCTTAGGAACCGACCCAAACATAGTTAATTCACTGGTGAGCCTAGAGAATGGTGTCACTCTCATGGTAAGCTCGTTATACAATAACATCAACACTCATTACCGTCCTAATAGTCGGACGAGTAACTTAAGTTAAGATGGTTCGGGTTTGGAGGCCCAAACACACCACACAAACACATGTTCCCCCTAACCGATCATAAGTCAGAATAGCTAAGCTTTGGAGTAAGCTAATGGGAGATCATAACCCGTGAGGAAACAATCATAACAAAGAGAAGGGTAAGGCTAAGAAGGATACCCTCTCCCAAACAACGCGCGACCGGCCAAACCGGATTCCTCACCACTGTTAGTACATACTTACTTTAGATATTAGTTAGAACCCCACTATGGAGTCTATCATAACTACACACCATACAGTATTACAACTGGGTTAAACACACAAGGGAGATCCACATTCACATACACATATCACACAATTAACACACGCATAGCCGTGGTTAGTACGTCCCATGGTTCGGGTCGTTTACTCCGAATACCGAACTCTCATGTGATCCTAGACTCAGTTAACTAAGGTTAACACTTCCGAGGTTAAATGGTATCAGAGTTGTACACGCCACATAAATGAATTACTGTAAACTCATTACATGTTTAATCTTACAACGTGGCAAACATACAGAAAAACACATTGGCATACAAGCCGGTGTAATCCGGTAGGACACAGGTTGCAAGAAAACCATACCTGTCACCGGAGTCCACTTTATCATGCCCACTTATGTTCCTCGAGCAATTCTCGAACAACTGGTAATATTACATGTACTTTTATTAACATCGGGGTAACATGATTGTTTAAAGTCTAATGCTTATAACTTACCCCCGTTAACTTAGTTAAATAACTTCACATTTTAACTTATTTTACCTTTACATTTTAATACAACTTTTTCCCCACTAAATTGTCATTATAACTCACTTAACATGTCTTTAACAATTGTTAGCAGAAATATGTTACTATATCTATCTAGGCAGTGTACCTATCGTTTTGTAGAATAGTGAATTGAGTGGGGTTGTCGATCTCAGGGACCTCGTTCAGTTAACTGACAATTTATTAATCTAACTGAGAAACTAAACTAAGAAAACAGGAAATGTCACTTTTTCAGGTTTTACTTAATTTAATAAAAAGAATAACACAACGGACTAAGATAAAATAATAAAACAGTAAAAAAATAAACTAAATAAAGAAATAAAGATTGAAACTCTTAAATCTAAAGAAGCACCCCAGATTGTTGTGCAAACCTTCACTTTATTAATCTATTTATAAACTCTTCCCTAATTCTGCAATAAACTCAGGAATCTTAATTAATTCGTTGACCGGTCCCTGTACAACAAATCCTAACTGGTAGAAATAACAAGCCGCAAACCATGCCCAAGTCAATTCTAACCAATCGCATTATTAACAATTCCTATTGGAGACAGATTAACCTATAGGCAAACCATGCTTCTAGTCGTTAATCCGGTTTAACTTCCTATGTCTTGTTAACTAATCTCAGCGCCGCATTTTGATTAGAAAACTACAAATATTGCTTTAATAATTAGCTAGAAAATTAAAGCGCATGAAGAACTGGAATTAAACTATTGCATTATTGAATTAGTAAAGAAATTACAAAATAAATATAAAGATTCGGTTTGCTACCCCAATCCGGGAGCTTGTCTAACTACTCAAACATAACTCTAAAAATAACAAAAATAACAAAGGAAGAACACATTGACAATTTAGATAAAAAGGGAAGAAGAAACTCTGTTAAGAAGATCCCCGCTCCGTCTTCTGTCGTCACGTGTCTCTGCATTAATCCTTTGTTAGAAGTGTGATGGACTAACAATGGTGGAGTTATGGGTATGGAAGGAGAAGACAGGGAGAGGCCGAAGCCTCTCAGTTGGAGCGCGGCGGAGGAGAATCCGTCAAAACCTTTCTCTTTCCCTTATATAAGCAGCTTGATTACATTGTCCCAAAATACCCTAGCCGCCTTAATTAATACAGTGCATCGTTTTTGTTTTGTGACCGTGGTGAAATTGATGCAGCGCTCAATATTCTCTGTATCAATAGTGGCTGAGAGAATGAACATATATATAATCGATCATGATTATATGTTGATCGATGATGAAAATTCCCATCCTGTAGCTTGAATATATGAGATTCTCTTGTGCAGCAATATCAATATGATAACCGTGAATCATGTGCAGCCACTAAAGTATTGCAGCGTGTGAGTGTGATCATAATTTTGTATATATTGTTATTTTCCTGCATTTGACACATAAAATGTATTAGCTCTCATCTAAATACAAATCTTAGTAAAAACATATGATAAGTGTAAAATATGACATGAATTGTTATAAAAATATAAAGAATTAAAGCCGTGAAAATAGATATATTTTGCACTTATCAAACTTCCTCACACTTAGCTTTTGCTTGTCCTCAAGCAAATACAGAATATGACTACTCTTAAGGGCCGTAGTATTGAAACTCAAGATCAAACAACTGCCGATGGAAAACAAGCAAAATGACAATCAAAAGAATAGTTCTGCTATTTGTTGTAGATTTTCGTAAACAGTGAAAAAGAATGATTTTAAAAGCATGGAGAAGTTAGATTATAGAAACTGAAACAGAATAGTCTGGGATCTTCCACCGATTCTTCCTCTAACCTTTGGATGACAAGGGGTGTGAAGTAACACCTTATTCCGTGATACCTTTCAACACCACATACTCATGATCAGAATAAGCAAAATTGAATTACACGTTTAACTTTTCAAAGTTCCTTTTTTTCTTAACATTCTATTCTGCCATTTGCATATTCAATTCATCCCCTCAGACTTTTCTCTTCACCCATGTAGCGGCTTTGGGCCTTCTATCCCAGATCACAAGACCTTAGGTAGACGGGTGATGAAGCACCCCAAGGACTTAATAACCGAATGAAGAGGCCTGTTTTGGTTCAGAAATAAATTTCAATTCAGATCAGCGGAGTACCTTGCCTTATCCTTTCATACCAAACTTTCTTATCATTCCCAGAATCCCGAACTAGACCAATTCAGTTTTCATAATCAGCTAATCCACCAAATTTCAGTGAAAATAGATTCAGTTTGGATAAAACTATACATACAAACAGCCAAAAGCAGAAAGATTCTTGAGGTGGCCATCAGGCTTGTTTTCAAAACCTCAACAAAAATTTTCACCTGAATATTCAATATTTATTGGCACTTAAAAGAAGCAATTCTTTCTAAATAAGAGGACAACCAAAAACAAATGTGGCATTAAGTGCAATTGTCAATATTTAGAAAGTACCCTTACTTCCTCACACTTAAGAGGAGCAATGTCCTCATTGTTCACAAATTAAAACCAAGAAAAGGACTTTCTAAATATTGCAAACTCATCAAGGATTTCATTCAGAACAATGATGACTAATGTAAAAATAATCTTTAAGCATATAAATCATCGTAGGCTCAACACACACATAGAAAAAAAATAATAAAGGAAACTAAAACTCCCCTTATATCGTAGATTGAGGAAGGTTCCCTTCCTCACACTTAAGCTTGAACAAGGGGGTAGCGTTCCTCACATTTGCGTTCCCGCAAGTGTCAAGCCTTGGGGGTACATCAACCACCATAATAAAAATTTCACCTGCACACACTCACAACTACCACAAAAACGCTGAAAAGCGTTGCATTAAAGCACAGGCACCACTGCCACTTCAAAATAATAGAAAAAGAAATAAAAATAAAACCAGAGAACAAAAACAAATACAAAGCATAAATTTAACCACTAGGTTGCCTCCCAGTAAGCTGCCCGTCTTTATAGTCTTTGGCTAGACTCCTGCTTTGTTATCCCGGATTAAAAATAAAAGTAGTTAATGGCTTTACCGGGAAAACAAAGTAGATAGCAATTAAGAGCAAATCACCTGGATCAAAACAAAACGTTACGTTGGCAAATAAAATAGGAAAATGAATACTCCACAAAACCTGATGTTTGAGGAGATACTGCCGGTAACGCTGCTCAGTCAGAAGACCAGGTGTGAATGGCTCTTCTTCCTCAAATTGGAGGACATAAACATCCTCTTCTTGTTGGTGAGGCTCCTTGGATTGATTGTGAAGTTGATGACTAGTTGGAGGTGGCTCTTCCTTCTGAAATTTGAGGATGCAGACATCTTCCTCAACTGTTAAAGGCTCAATGGAAGATTCTTGTTGGCAGACAAGTGCAAAGGAAGCTTCAGTTTTTTCAACCTCTCTGAAATAAACTACCTTTGGTATCTCTACTGGTTCGCAGACCGGATTAGAAAATATATTCCCAATCACTGGGTAGTCGGGTTGATTCGAGGTTGGGGAGGGAGGGCAATATAACTCTTCAGCATGTCGCTCAACCTCTTCATCAGACTCCTCTTCAGCTTTAGAAATTATAGGCTTGGAATGGTCTTCACCCATCAAAGTCTCTACTTGAGATTGGTCCACTAGGTCCGAATAACTTTGGCTATGGGAGAATTCCACTTGCTCCTGTGCTAGCTGCTCTGCAAGCTGGCTCATCTGTCTCTCCAAATTCTGATTAATGGAGGCCTGGTCAGCATATCTGGCTGTCTGCTCTGCAAACTTAGCATCATATCTAGATTCAATTTCAGCCAATTTAGCATTAGTGGCTTTTCTTTGCTCTAGAAGCTCCTCCAGCATACTCTCTATCCTGCTCGTATCCTCCTTAGGAGGCTCCTGATAGGTGTAGAATTGCTCGTCATCCATCTGCATTCTTGTCTGCTCACTTTCCCACCAATAAGGTTGTCGATAAGACGGTTGTTGTGGTTGGTAATAATCTTGTCGCCTGAACTGGTTGTAACTTTGAGTACCCGACTGATTATACCTGTTTAAATTCTGCTCTATGTTCATTATCGCAACCGTCGTTTCCAACTGTGTCAACACCCTACCCAGTTCATCCATGTTATACTCCATCTTTGCCTACAAAAATACAAAGTAAAATAGAACTAATAATAGAAAATGAACACAAAAATAAAATTAGCTAACTCAAACCAATAAAAATAAGATGTAAATAAACAGTCAAATAAAATTATGAACTAGAAATCCTAACTAAATAAAAAAAATGTGAAAAAAAAGTAAAAAACAAAATCGAAAGAAAAATAAGTAAACCAAACAAAATTCTACTCCTAAAGGTGTACGTGTACTAAAAGTAACAACTATATCCTAATTAAACTATAAACAAAAACAAAAAGAAAATTGAGAATAAAAGCTTACGTAATCCTAAACTAGGGAAGAAACAAAAACTAACTAACAAAATTAAAAAGAAGAAAACTTACGTACTAGCAGATCAAATTCGAAAAGAAAGAAAAGTCACGCAACAGAAGCTAATTAAATTGAATTCAGAAAGCAAGAATTGTATTCGTATTCAACTTAAAGAAATCGACCAAAAATTAAATAACAAAAAAAATTAACTCAAATAAAATCTCAATCAGATAAATAAAAATGCATTTAACTGTGTCAGAGGTCCCCGGCAACGGCGCCAAAAACTTGTTAGCAGAAATATGTTACTATATCTATCTAGGCAGTGTACCTATCGTTTTGCAGAATAGTGAATTGAGTGGGGTTGTCGATCTCAGGGACCTCGTTCAGTTAACTGACAATTTATTAATCTAACTGAGAAACTAAACTATGAAAACAGGAAATGTCACTTTTTCAGGTTTTACTTAATTTAATAAAAAGAATAACACAACGGACTAAGATAAAATAATAAAACAGTAAAAAAAATAAACTAAATAAAGAAATAAAGATTGAAACTCTTAAATCTAAAGAAGCACCCCAGATTGTTGTGCAAACCTTCACTTTATTAATCTATTTATAAACTCTTCCCTAATTCTGCAATAAACTCAGGAATCTTAATTAATTCGTTGACCGGTCCCTGTACAACAAATCCTAACTGGTAGAAATAACAAGCCGCAAACCATGCCCAAGTCAATTCTAACCAATCGCATTATTAACAATTCCTATTGGAGACAGATTAACCTATAGGCAAACCATGCTTCTAGTCGTTAATCCGGTTTAACTTCCTATGTCTTGTTAACTAATCTCAGCGCCGCATTTTGATTAGAAAACTACAAATATTGCTTTAATAATTAGCTAGAAAATTAAAGCGCATGAAGAACTGGAATTAAACTATTGCATTATTGAATTAGTAAAGAAATTACAAAATAAATATAAAGATTCGGTTTGCTACCCCAATCCGGGGAGCTTGTCTAACTACTCAAACATAACTCTAAAAATAACAAAAATAACAAAGGAAGAACACATTGACAATTTAGATAAAAAGGGAAGAAGAAACTCTGTTAAGAAGATCCCCGCTCCGTCTTCTGTCGTCACGTGTCTCTGCATTAATCCTTTGTTAGAAGTGTGATGGACTAACAATGGTGGAGTTATGGGTATGGAAGGAGAAGACAGGGAGAGGCCGAAGCCTCTCAGTTGGAGCGCGGCGGAGGAGAATCCGTCAAAACCTTTCTCTTTCCCTTATATAAGCAGCTTGATTACATTGTCCCAAAATACCCTAGCCGCCTTAATTAATACAGTGCATCGTTTTTGTTTTGTGACCGTGGTGAAATTGATGCAGCGCTCAATATCTCTGTATCAATAGTGGCTGAGAGAATGAACATATATATAATCGATCATGATTATATGTTGATCGATGATGAAAATTCCCATCCTGTAGCTTGAATATATGAGATTCTCTTGTGCAGCAATATCAATATGATAACCGTGAATCATGTGCAGCCACTAAAGTATTGCAGCGTGTGAGTGTGATCATAATTTTGTATATATTGTTATTTTCCTGCATTTGACACATAAAATGTATTAGCTCTCATCTAAATACAAATCTTAGTAAAAACATATGATAAGTGTAAAATATGACATGAATTGTTATAAAAATATAAAGAATTAAAGCCGTGAAAATAGATATATTTTGCACTTATCAACAATCTTATAACATCATTACTAATCAATCCCCATCATTACATATCATTTTATAACCTTAAACAATGTTTTTGGTCTGACCGACCTTACCGACCGACCTTGCACAAGGTCGGTCCATTCCAGAACACATTACCGTCAAAATTTCTACTCCGACCGACCTTGTAAGTTCGGTCGCATGTTCGGTCCATTCCCGAGAGTTTCTTCCCTTTGAAAATTCAGGCCCGACCGAACTTGCCAAGTCCGGTCCCATGTTCGGTCTATTCCAGAAACTTAATCCGTACACAAAATACAAGCCCGACCGACCTTGCAAGTCCGGTCCCCAAGGTTGGTCCATTCCAGAAACCAATTCTCGCAGGGTAAACTGGGCTCGACCGACCTTGGCAAGTTCGGTCGCAAGGTCGGTCTGCCCCAGACCTTTATTTTCCCTTGCCCATTTGACTCCAAACTTCACCTCATATATCCTAATATGTCCTAACCTCATTTGGGCACTTCAAACCCATCTTTAGCCATGTACTAAACTCTTTAAATCACACACCAAAACCATCTTATCATTCACAAATTTCTTACAAAGTTCTTAGCACTTGGAATGTTTCCTCCTTAAGATTTCTAAGTGGTATTTCACCAATAATGACCACTATACCAAGGTGTTTCCTCTACACCTTAACATCATCTCTCAAACTTCTTTTCTTACTAACTAAATCTCCTTTTTCACATCTTACCTAAACATCACTTCTTCCTTGTACATCAACATTCCTAAACCTTAAACAAACTTCTCCAAGACTTAAATACATTCTCAAAAACACACATTGAATTCCTAGAACTTCCAAGATAACACCTAAATCCTTGCATCACTCTAAATCACCTTAATACATGTTTTCTTCCCTAGTAAAACATTTGTTCACCTTTAACACTTCCTAGTTCACCAAAACTTATTTAAAACACTTAGAACTTCTTACACATTTTCCAAATTTTGCCATAGCTTCTCTTGTATATTCTCACATCCAAACACTTAGGTTTTTACCTTATTCCATTCAAGAACACCTAAAATCCTCCAAGAACTTTCTCACACACAAAACTTCACCAAATTTACACTACATCACTATATAGTGCATAAAATTAAATTGCTTGGCACTTAGGCCCTTAAATAACATGGCTCTTAGGCCCTTAAATTGCATAAACCTTAAACACTGAATTTCCACATAATATATTGCCTTTAACCTGCAAATACACTCAACATCACATATGCCCTTAATAGTTTCCTTGAGAGCATTTTACTAGGTCATTCACCATTGGCTCCTTAGGTATTTTATTAAGCAAATCAAGCTCATTTTTCCTAAGGCATTTAAACTACATTGAGATAGTTTGTTTACCTCTTTTCCTCTCAAACTTCTTTCTTGTTTCCTTGAACCGAAAATCAGTAAGGAGTTTGATCACTTGTCAACTTTCTAATCAATATAAATATAAGGGTAATGAGCTTAAGAATTCACACTTAAACTCATATACAAACCCTAGTTTAACATAAGTGTTTAATACACTAAAATGATATTTACCTTTGAATTTGAAAGAGAACTTGAATATGTAACAAGAGAGGACTCCTCCTTGTCCCTTGAAGATTGAAATGGTGCTATGAAAGAACAAGAGAAGACACCATCAAAGGTGATTCTCGGTTACACACAAAAACAAGAGGGAATGTTGTTTTTCTTTGATTTTCCTTACCTTGAAGCAAAGGAGAATGACAAGGCATGAAAAGGTGAGCTCAAGCTCCAACAATGGTGAATCTTCATGGCACCGAAATGGAGTTCTTGAATATTTGAAAAGAGGGAAATGAAGAGCTCACTCTAACTAAGACAAAGGTAGTCTTGAAATTGATTTTGGAGCATGGAGTCATAAGTTACAAGCATTCAAAGATGGAGAATGGCTACTTGCTGTAGCAAAACGAGATTGAGAAGGGAGGATGAAGATGAATACGGTGGTGAGTAAAGGAAATAAAGAGAGGAGGTGAGAGGTAAGTCTTTAGTTAAGATATTTATGTTATAAAAGGTAAATAGTAACTTTTACTTACTTTTCTTTTTCTTTTCTTTAGTTGCTAGCCAAGTGTGATGACTCACAGTCTCACACTCTAAAAACCGTGCCCCTACCATCATAAGGATATTTATGGTCTTTGTTGACCATTTAACTAATTAAAGTTGACTTAAGTCAAAACTAGCACTATTTGAGCACTATTCACTAATTAAGGCACATATTTGTGAAATTTTTGATTTCCCATTGATTTAGACTTCCCAATGTGATACTAAGTAGTATACATGTTGATTAAAGAGTAATGATGGACATTTAGCCATTCAAAACTCATTTACAAGACAATTTTTCAAAAACGTGCTTTAAGACTCCTTAAAGCACATTTTGTGTTTTAACCTGTTTTCAAGCTTGGTTTTCTTTGGTAATTGATTTAATATGTTCATTAACATATTTATAAGGTATAGGTATGACCATTAGGTCTTATACAAATTTATCCCAAGCTTAGAGCACATTTTCGCCCATTTTGGCTTTAAGGTATTTATTTGTGTTTTGTTTGGTTTCATTGTCTACCAAAGTTTCATAAGGTCTTAATTAGCCTTATTAAATCATAATTGAATATCACTAAGTCTTGGTAGGCTCTTTGGGTCCCAACCAAGTTCACTCCAAGCTTAGAGCATGTTTTTGCTCAAACTGTATCTTAGTGCTTTATTGCATTTTACTATGGTTTAAATTGTTCACTGATGTTTCTAAGGCACTTTTTAGCCTTTACATACCATAGTTTAATATTTAAACAACATATCAAGGTTTGGGGTATTTCAGTTTTGTAAATTAAAAATATTAATATATCGTATATATATGTATGTTTTATTATAATTTTGTATACTTTTAACATTTTATAAATGTATACACACATAATATATATTCAACTTACTTTGCAAATTTTAACCTACACGTCAACTAATTTAAATTGTTATTAGTTTTAATTTTTATGTTTTATTAGTTTATGTGGCTTTTGTAAATAAAAGTATCATATAGTAATAAAAACTGTATTAAATTAAATATATAAACACACACATATATATATACACTTAACTAATTAAAATTATTACTACTATTTTTATATTAATTTTGTAATTTTAATCAAAATATGTACTAATTTAAATAATTAATACTTTTACTCTATTTAATAATGTATTAATATGTGTGATACTTTGAGACTTAAAAATATTATAATATCAAAAATATTATGTTAAATATATCTTATATGATAAAATAAATTCTAGTAGTAGTATATAGTTTAATTCTTTTTCACGAATTAGACAATTTTTATTTAATTATTGTTCTTTTTCAAAATTTTGATAGCTAAAAGCTAACCAATATACTATATTGAAAAAATTTAAAAAATTTAAAAATTTATATAAAAAGATAACATGTCCACTATGGCAGTAGTAGTATAGGTTAGTATTTCAAACTATGTAGTAATCACAAGTTTAAGTTATAAGAATAATAATTTTGATACCGCATTCATTTGTTGTATTCTAGCATAATATCAACTAAAGTTTATTAGCATTATTAGTCAGTAGCAATTTTGAAATTGAATTATATACGTATCACACATTTAATTATAAGAGAATTATAATTTTGCTATCACTTAAAATATTAGCTATCATTTTTTATAATGTAGCACAATATTAGTCATAATCTCATTAGCATCATTAGTCGGTAGCAATTTCATACTTAAAGATAGTAACAATTTTTATGCTTGCTAAAAATTTCGCTACCGACGCCCAAACAGTAGCAGAATGGCAACCGTGATCAGTGTTAGTAGCAATTTTATTAACTTAGCTTATCTATTTGGTAGTAGCAACTAGTTATAATATTTTTCGCTACTGCTGCTTTAATAGTGGCACAATAGCTACCATGATTGAATTAGCCACATCTTGCAGTAGTTATTCCGTAATTTAGCTACCAACATTGGTAGCTAAATTGTTCTTACAAAAAGAACCAAGATGAAATCAAAAATAGCTACTACTAATGGTAGCTGTCTTGTCAGGTGATAGCGATTTGGCTACCGTTTACAAAATCTAGCTACCATTGTCGTTGTTAATTGTAGCAAAATAGACACCACTATGTTAGTACCATTAAAAATCAATAGCAATTTTTGAAAGTAGCTACCAATATATGTGTGGTAGCAAATCATTGGTAGCTAAATCTGTTTTTTCTTGTAGTGCTTCAAATAGTTGATATCAATCTTGGCCTAAATTCAAAACTTGTCTAATATAAAATATTTTTGGACTTGGTTAAGATAGTAAAAGGTCTAGTCGAGTTTAGATTGAAACCCAAAACTTAAAATTTATTCAAAATCCAAGATAAAGTCTTTTTTTTAATAACTTTGGGTCACTTTTTATATCATATTTTGGTCCTGAAAATTTGGGTTACCTCAATTTAACCAGTTTTGGCTTTAGCAAAAAATATATAATTCTCTCTGATGTGGAGTCAAGTTTGAATTAGACAAAAATATCATGGTCACGTTGAAAATAAAAACCTAGAATTA
Source organism: Limonium bicolor (assembly GCA_023374045.1). Lineage (NCBI taxonomy): Eukaryota > Viridiplantae > Streptophyta > Magnoliopsida > Caryophyllales > Plumbaginaceae > Limonium > Limonium bicolor. The sequence continues at coordinate 375,739,342 of CM041776.1, forward strand.
ACACCTTCACTTTGTTTGTATCAGTTCTCATGGTTGTGTAGGTTTCCATTTCTGAGTGTAATGTTTGTCGATGCCAATGGCGGAGAGAATGGGATAGAGGGAGCAAAGGACCCCCAACTTTGCTAAATTGTACAAAAGCATAGTGTAAAAAAAAAATTTAAGTAATTTTTTACAAACACCCTAATTATTTATAATTTTATATATGTCTCCCTTCAATTTTTATTTCTAGCTCCGCCCCTGGTCGATGCGTTTGGAATATCATGGTCCTATCTTGTTTCGACAATTAGTCTATCAGGTGACATTAGATGGACCGAATATGTCCTAGAAGATAATTAGTTGGAGGATTGCGGTGTATAATTTGTTTAGGTTCTTTTACTGTTGCATACATCCACGTCCTGACAGGATGGAGCTGGATCTCATAGGTCGAGTCTTTCTAAGTCTTCAATACAAAACTATGAGAATCTTAATATTATTTTCTTGGGTGAGAGTCGTGATTTTGAGGAACCAAAAGCTTGAGGAAATGATTTAGAGATTGTTTAATCTCTTAAAGTTGATGGCAACGAAGTTATCGGATAATGGAGCAAAGATTCGTGCTAATATGAAGGTTGAGACAGAACGTAGAAGGCTAAGCGATTTTCTAGAGGTTCTTTTTTCACTTCTCGATTAGTTTCTTTTGACATATAAATATCTACGTCTACGGTGTCAAGTTTTGGAAAATTTCCCGTACACGGGTATTTGGGCAACTCATTCCCCATGCACGGGTGTTATCTGTTGTATTCAATCTGAGATTTGCTGACCCAAAAAAACCAGCTGTAGCAACATATGGAAGTAAAGCATCATGTAGGGCAGTAGCACCCTTCCAGCAGGATCTTGTTTTCAAATTCCTATTTTGGTACTGTGCATACATCTACATTACATACAAATTACAATTTAATAGAGCACAAATAACAATTGTAACAAATTAATCATCATCCAACAAATAAGAAATATCAAAAACATAACAAAAGTTCGAATATTAATAAAATAACTACATTACAATGATCTACACATTAAATTATATAATTTTACAAAACAATAATACCCATAAATTGTATCAAATAAATAATTAGTATAAACAACTGCATATAGTAAATGTTATTTAACTAAACCATATATAATCATCTATAATGTAATTTACAAAAATTGTTATGCTACGTTACCTACAATTAGCTCATACGGTCTATAAACTAAGCAATTATATTGAATTAAAAATTAAACAGAATTACTGTTACACAGACAGAAAATAATTAGACTAAACAACTGCATATAGTAAATGTTATTTAACTAAACCATATATAATCATCTAGAATGTAATTTACAAAATTTGTTATGCTACGTTACCTACAATTAGCTCATATGGTCTACTATAAACTAAGCAATTATATTGAATTAACAATTAAACAGAATTACTGTTACACAGACAGATAATAATTAGACTAAACAACTACATATAGTAAATGTTATTTAACTAAACCATATATAATCATCTATAATATAATTTACCAAAATTGTTATGGTACGTTACCTACAATGAACTCATACGGTCCATAAACTAAACTACTGTATTAAATTAACAATTAAACTAAATTACTGTTACACAGACAGATAATACAATCCAAATAATACCAAACAATAATAAAATTACGTATACTGATCATATACAAAGAAACTGTAATTATTGCATCGATTACCACTATATCTAATATCTAAATACACTAAAAATGTAAATTATTACAATATACATTAATTAGTAACACTAACCGGGTCATTGGAGGCATACGCCGCAGATATATGTGTCGTCTGCAAACTGAACGGCTGCGACTCCACCGGACCATGCTTACCCATATGATATTGATCAGCCATACTATAGTTCCTATGCAAAGAAAGGATTTTAGAGGATTGGGGAGGAGAGGATTTGGATAAAATTGAGGTGTTTTGTAAAAAATGAGGCTTCTACTCCAATTCCCGCGTGCGCTGCGGCCTTATATAGGTGTTGTAGAGAAGCCGATAATTCATTTATCGGCTTCATTGATGCCGATAAATGAATTATCGGCTTCTCTACAACGCCCAACGGTCGAATTTTCCGTTGTAGAGAAGCCGATAATTCATTTATCGGCTTCAGTACAGCCTTTAAAAAAAACTCGGAATCGGGAATTACAACAAATAACACCCGTGCATGGGGAATGAGTTGCCCAAATACCCGTGTACGGGAAATTTTCCGTCAAGTTTTATTTACCTGTTTGTGGTTCACTTAGGATTAGAGCTTTAGAGTTGTGAAGTTTTATTGTTTGTTCAAGATTACTTCATTATCACTATTTTGTTTTGTAATTTTCTCTCTTCAAATAGTTGATATCAATCTTGGCCTTACGAGAAACCTGTCTAATACTATAAAAGATGTTTGGACTTGGTTTAGATAATGAAAGCTCAAGCCTAGTTTAGGTTGAAAATTCTTAAAATTAATTTCTCTTTAACTACAATTATATGTAACTATCTTTGGCTACATTTACGGTGATATAATTTGTATTGAAAAAAAGTACATGTTACATAAGTTTATTGTGTACAGTTTAAAAAATCACTATATATTTAGCATAATTTCAGTAATATTATAATTCACTATATACATCAATACAGTTTTATATATTAAATGTTGTAGTCAATAAATTAGTATGATTTAATCGGTTGGACTAATCGTTTTAGTTAACCAGAAATCTGGGACGAATTCATCAGTTTTACTTTCACTTTAACGGTTTCGTTAACTGTATGCCGATCCGTTATTAATTTGCACAAGAAGCATGCGATAATGATATAATGGTACCGTCACCCTAGTTATTCATCGGTCTTTTATGAGTATTTGATGATGACTATTGACTATAACTCAGAAGAAAGAAGGCATCTTCCCATTTTCCGGATGTTAACGCGGTCAGTTGGTTTTGGGGCTGTGTACATTTGTAAAGTAATTTTTGTGTATTACTCCTCGTCCCACCAGCAGAGTCCAATTTGTGTTTTTATTTTGTCCCAAATGAGGGTCTACTTTTTAAATAAAATTCCCTAAATACCCTCTCAGCTAGACAGATTTATTTCCACAACTTTTCTCGCCTCTGACTCTCTACTCCGTATCTCCTCTAAGGGTGCGTTCACTTCGAGGTGCGGAAACGGAATAGAATCAGGAAAGGGAATGGAAAGGAAAGGAAAGGGATTCCCCTAAATTAAGATGTCTGTTTGATTCTAACACGGAAACGGAATAGAATTCTCAATGATTGTCTTTGTTGTTGTTTGGTTTCAAACAGATATTATGAATAATATATATTAATATTTATCTAATTTTTATGTGATATATATTAATATTTATATAAATTATATACTATATATAAATAGTTTTTAAATTATAAATAATATATATTAATGATTATTAAGATTATATATACAATATATATTAAGATTTATATATCTATTATATAACATTTTTTGAAATTTGTCTATATATAATATATTAACTTTTTAATTCTATAGTATTTAAGTTGTAAATAATATAAATAAATATTTATATAAAATATATATAACTATATATTTTTTAATTTTATAGTATTCAAATTTTAAATAATAATATTATTTATATTATTTTAAAATATTTAAATAAATTGTAAATAATATATATAAATATTTACATACATTATATAATATATATACATAAATATTTTTAACTTTATAAACAATATATATAAATATTTTTTTACCTTTATAGAATTTAAGGTATAAATTGTATTTATTATGGTTGTTCATATTTATTAAAATTATAACTAATATGTATAAATGATTATATATATTAATATTTATCTAAATTTATTAATAATTTATATTATTATTTTAGAATTTTATTTTGGTTAAATTATAAATAATATTTATGTATATTATATCTAGTATTTGTTCATTTTTTCAAATATAAATAATATATATTAATATTATTATAAATTATTCATTAATATTTAGTTTAAATTATAAATGATATATATATTAAATATTTATATAATATACATTGTATTCATATCCATATTTATATTTATACAAATTATAAATAAAATATATTTATATAAATTATAAATAAAATATATTTCTATTTCTATTAGATAAAAATATTTTATATTAATATTTATAAAAATTATGTATCATATATTAGTATTTATATAGATTATATACCATATATATTAATATTTGTTTATATAAAAGATGAAGATAGTGGTAAGAGGGAGGAAAGATAATACTTTTCCCTTGGATTTTGGGGGGAATCACCAAGAGGGTTATGAGGGTTTTCAAAAGTGAAAGTGGGGAAAACAGAATCAATAAAACTACAAAACAAACAACCACAAAGGAAATGATTCCGTTTCTCTTTACTGATTACCCCGAAGTGAACGCACCCTAAAAAAATAGAGTACTGATGCTAGGGGCATACAGGGAAAAAGAGTTATCAAATTCACCTTTAATCTGCGTCCAAATGATGCTAGAGGGAGTATATAGTAATCTTGCGCGAATATTGTTACACTGTGCGTGCGTGCATGCATTACCTACACATTTTGAAATTAAAATCCGTGAGGTGAACTGTCTTCGTCAATCATGTCCCCATAATGGAGGGATCACTTATAAATCTGTACAAACGAGGCAGCTGATTATGTTTTTGCCTTTTTGGTAAATTAAAATTCATCATCTGTTTATTTCCCAAAAGGGAAGAAAAAAAAGAAAGTTCATCATGATGTCTGATAGTATTAAATATAGTAGTACCTGTTTAGATATACAGGCGGTCGAGCGTGCACTCCCGCACAATCCCTCTCTCCAGTCCATCTAAGTGGCAGTCTAGTCAGCATGCTGACTGGACTGGTTATATGGTAAATAAGTAAGAGTAAATATGTACAAATTTTAAATGGTTGTAACTTTTGAAATATAAATCCAAAATAAAAAATTTTTGCATCATTGTTCATCTAAATTCAAGCTCTTCAAAACAAGATCAATAATGGATATGTTTTGACAAATTTTAAATTTTACATTAGTTATGTATATATTTGTACATATCATCTAGATTTATGATTCACTATATACAGTTTAAAATACACCATAAAACAATTATAATACACTACAAAACAATAATGACCCATTATCTATTACAAATGTGGTATATTAAGGAAATTTATGATTCAGTATATATAAGGCTTAAAAAATATTATACAAATCATAATACACCACAAAATAATAATAATACATCACAAATACAATAATGATCCATTATTAGTTCTGAATTTTGTTATCTAATTCACCATTTGTTAATTAATGAATCATAATATCAATTTTAATGAATCATATATTAATTTTAATGAATCATATCATCAACTTAGTGTTTCATCATAAACATATAAAAATTAAAAAATTAAACAATAATATAACACAAAACAATATTTGGTATGTATGAAAAATATATGTTTCACCATATAAGGTTTAAAATACACCATACAACAATAATAATACACTACAAAACAATAATGATGTTTATCGGTTTCGAAGTTTTTTTATCAAATATACCACTTATTAGTTAATGAATCATAATATCTATTTTAATGAATCATAATATCAAAATTTATGAATCATATTATGATTTTAGTATATCATCGTATACATATAAAAAGAAATTTTTAAAACAATAATACAACACAAAAATAATATTTGGTATATAAGAAAATACATGATTCGCCACATAATGTTTAAAATACACCATACACCAATAATAATACACTACAAAACAAATATTAAATTTTTATCGGTTTCAAAATTTGTAATCTAATTCATCACTTTTTAGTTAATGAATGATAATATTAATTTTAATCAATCATAATATAAAAATTAATGAACCATATTATCATTTTAGTGTATCATCATACACATGTAAAAATAAGTTTTTTTTCAAAGTTATCTAAACATATCCATGACTGGTTTTGTTTTGAAGAGTTTGAATTTAGGTGAACAGTGATATAATTATTTTTCATTTTGGACTTATATATTAAAGTTATAGCAATTTAAAATAAATATAATAAAAAGACAACACAGTCAACAAAGCAGTCCAGTCAACAGCTGACTGGACTGCCATATCATATGACTGTACTATATTATGCACGGACCAGCCGTGTACACGAATTTGCGTTAGATATAATCTCCAAAAAGAGAAAGATTGAACAAAGTCTATCATCTGTTGAATGTCACTCATTTCAGAGGTAATTTTTTAAAAAGCAAGCATCGGCGTGGGCCGCGTCGCTCGGCCTTGACCAAAGTCTGTATGAAACTGATGTTGGGCTAAACAGAGGTTTTGAGCCCATTATATATACTAATGGGCCTGACCGAACCTGCAGAATGGCAATGTTACTTTACACCTCCATTCCTAAACTCCATGCACTAGTGAATAGAGGAGCCATTAGGCGTATGGGCCTAACTAATGGGCTGAGTCTGACCCAACAATGAACAGAACATAAAAAGATTCATTTTTTAGAATAAATAATAAAAAAAGATTCAATTTAATAAAGATATACTCCCTCCGTTAATTAATATCTGTCGTTTTAGGAGGTGATTCTTGTTCAAAAATATCTGTCATTCTAGCTTTTTGACACACCTTTTTCCACTTTTGCCCCTACTATTCAATATAAAAGTAATTATTATCTAAATGAAAAAAGTAAAAAATAGGGGCACATGCATCAATGTCCTACTTTTCTTAATAAGTGTGTAAATTTCTAAAATGACAGATATTGTTGAACGGAGGGAGTACTACATTCATAAAATATCAACCGCCTTTACTCAGAGTCAGAGCAGAGCGTTATATTCATGAGTATTTGAAATAGGACCAGTTTAAATACTCAGGTACTCAATCAAAGGTGAGTGCAGTGTTCGGGTTTATGAGTGCCCTTCTGCAACCGGCAATTGGGTGAAATGATTGTATTGATCACTCTGTTGAATAGCAAGGAAGAGTAAATTCATTTATACAGGACTAGACAGACCTTCAAGCTGCCAAATTGTCGATTGACAAATAATGTTTGATATCTACTTGCCTTTGAATTATCGTTAGTCCTTTGCAGCTATGATGTAAAAAGTGCTAAGTCGAAACTCCCTTTCATCATGTATTTGATTTTGATTCAACCAGAGTGTAGCTGGTTATGATCTCTCATTATTGATAAAATTCAATATTTAGAACCACGCTAGATGAGAATCTTTTTCCCGTTGGTGTAAGGAAATGGAAAGGCGGGAAATGCCAATTAGAATTGGGATCAAAATGAATGAACAGTTTCTCAGCTAAGCTTGTTAAAAGTTGAAGAATTGCGTCTGTCAGCTTATTTATTAAGCTACGATAATATCGATCATTGAATCAAAGCTTGAGATTCAAGTCAAGCTCATTGAGATCCAACTGCTGCGGACGATGATAACTAGACTGATCATCATCCATCCGGAAGCTCCCCGGCCAGCATACTGAATCCATCCTCGCTGCCGCTCCATTGTAATAAGGAGGAAATGGGTGGCACTGCACGGGACCTCTGAACTCATCAGTGAATTGGTCGAATCTAGCCATAGTTGCCGCCCCTGAACTCTCCAAATCAGGTCTTCCGTGAGTGAGCGGCTGACCATGGGGCTGCAATGACAATGAACGACCAGCAGGGAAGTTGAACGGAATGCCCATCTCGACTGCCGCCATGATCCTCTGAGACTGCTGGTATCTCTTGGCGACCCCTCGTTCCCGCTTGTGGGCGTTTTGGTGCCCGCCCAATGCTTGCGAGCTGAAGAACTTTCTCATGCAGAAATTGCAGGAGAACACCTTGTTGCTGTTGCTGATGTTGTTGGTACTATGATGGTTAGCGGTGGTCTCACCTCCTTGGCTGAGCGAACCATTGAGGTTCAAGGGGCTGACTTGATCGTTTAAGTCGTTGATGCCAAGACTAAGCCAAAGGGGGCGATTGTTGTTATCGCTGCTGGTAGTTGTGGTTCCTTTTGAAGAGGCCCCATTCATAGTTTTTTTGTTGCTGACGCAGCTAAGCTGGTTGAACTCACCCCACTCGATGGCCATTGCAAATATATCTAGCTTACACTAGTTAGTAGACACTAGACACCACAGTTTTACCAACTTCCCTTTCCTAACTACGTATTTACAAGAAACTGAAGCTATTATATATATACTTGGCTGGCTTGTGCTGTGAAACCCATAGGAGAGGTTGAAAAATTGCCCATACCTATAACCCTTTTTTGAACAAGGAATATTACTGTGTGTGTGAGCTCGTTTACATTTAATATATACAATATACATATAACAATACTTATGAAGTTAGCGGTGCTGGGAAGGAAGTGCAGTTTGCAGGGTTCAACTTTTATGAGTCAGTCCTTTCCATAATTCTCACCGCAATTTGTAATCAGACAGAAGAACCTTATCTCATCTCCAACTGCCTGCCTGCCTGCCTGATCAAGTTGTCAGTAAGGCCTTGGATTGGATCCTCCCCAAACTCTATTACTGTCTTCTTCTTAAGCACCTTCCTCTCACTATAATAAGTATACAATTCTGTGGGCTTCTTTATCATAAGGGCAACAGGGTAAATAGTATATGTATCTTTCAATTAAAGACAGCAAGAGAATAAAGGCCTGAACTGAACTCGCAGAAAAAATTTAAGATTGATTCCTTTGATGTCTATTTGAGCTGGAATATAAGAACTGAAAAAAAGAAAAAAAGGGAACGGTCGAACAATGGTAGTGGGGGTCAGACCGTACGGGCCCAACTTTCTTTCAACTTAGCACTGGAATTGGCCTGGCCATGCTGCAACTGTATGCCATGTCTAGGACCAATAGACACACCCACCACCCTCCATTTGGACCCACCTGCAATGCAAACCACCCCATCTCTCTCCCTTTTTAATTCATTCTCAGGCAAGAAAGCAAACAAGCGAGACTATGATTATGAATCGTGGGTGAGTTGTTCAAAGTGGGTTTTTACCAGATTCTGAGCAAAGCATGGGTCACTACAAAGCAGAGTGCCGTGAGTCCCATTCCCTGTTGAAATATGCTTGTTTGTGTGCACCACACCACCCTCCACCGTTAACCAAAGCCAAAGCAAGCTTCCCCCACAATTATTATTTAAGAGTCAGATCAGATCCGTCCACTGAAGAAAAAGGTTTTACTGTTTCAGCTACTCGACTTTCAACTTGGCAAATACTTCAAAGCAAGAGGGGCATTCATTCAGTATAATTTTCTAGAAAATCCCACACACACAAGTGAAAGTCAGTCCCTGCCGTAGACCACACCAGTACACTCCTCTACTGTACATATTTTTGGCTATTTTATATCACAGACCCAGTGTGACCAAATTGACAATCTTGGTATTTATTCAAGCTTTTGCCAGCTGAAAATGTATTTATCCACCTACCCTCCACGGTTAAACAAACCTTCCTCTCCAATCAATCATTTAGTATAATTCAGATCTTCCACTAAAAATTTCTGTTAGCTTTCTCCTCACAGACATGTCAGTTCTAAAACTTTCAATTTGAGAATGTATCATGTAGGAATCCCATGCAAGTGAGTCCCTGCAGACGACAATACACCTCCTCTGCCGTACCTATTTGTAAATGCAATAACAATCCCACTGTGTCAGATTGAAAATGCAATTGCCATGAAAGCCCAAAAAAACTCTAGAATTCCATTATGCATTTGATCCCTTACTAGTAGCAGCCCGGCTGTGCCCTGCACAAAGATATGAGATAGGGTAATTGCCAGTTGCCAGCCTTCAACTGGTCCACTAGTGCATACCATATGATTATACTCCAGTTTTGGAATACCAGCACCCCAAATACAATTTTTTTCATTCTTCCTAACCAGTCTAACTAGCTGGTTTTTTGTTCCAGATAGAAGATTACACAAGAATCCAGCTCAAGCCCAAGAACTACCATGCATGCACTTAGTGAACGGAAACTCACAATACTAAACTACAGCTTTCCCCACCCAGACATCCCCCAATAAATCAGTACAGTACTTACTAAGTTGGCATCGATGATGCTAGTCTCCACCCTCACAGATGAATGAACACCAGAAATCGTAGGGCAACATCAAAAGTGTGAGCCAATTATCATAACTTCGTCAAACTAGAACAAATGGTCTTACAAAGAAACAAAAATACTGAAATCTCCATTTACAAGTAAGTACATGATTGTGTCAATGATCTAATGATCTGCTAGCTAGCACAAAATAAATTTGAGAATCGCTCAACATCAACATCCAAGCAAACAATGGAAAGTGCTAGAAAATTTATTAGCCAAAAATCACTGGGGCTAAAAAGCTAAAACAGAATTTTCTTTGACACTGTATCAAAGTTTTTTTTTTGCAGCTACACCCTATAACAATCAAGGAGGAGAAGGGTTAAAAATCCAAGCTACTCCATGCCCAAACTCCCATCCATCATTCCATTTCATAATATCAGCAAGCACCTTTTGTGCTAGTCCCAACTTCCCAAGGCCACTCAAGTACCTAATAAGTCACAACAACAACCAACTTAGAAATTTGTAATAGAAGTAGGATTAACAACTCTGCAATATAAACCATCACATTAGCTTCCATTTTCTGATAAAATGCATTCTAATGACAGTCATCACATTCAACACCAGTAAATCATTGTTCTTACTTCATCTAACATGCAATCTTAGTTCAAGTGATCGCATCAGCTGAGCCTCTGCATCGCAGAAAATGCTTTACTGACACTACATGTAGAAGATCTAGATAGGCAACGTTAAAATTCACAAGCTTCATATCATCACATCTTTTACTAGATCTTACACAACACTTCAATGCAGCAGGCATGAATCTTTGGTCTGCTAAAAGCATATGTCCCTTCGATCTCCACTTACTTCTATAACTCAATGACCCGCATATATGATGATCTAGTTAAAGGTTTAAACCAAATACTGACATAGGGTATCATCAAGGACACAATTTTTGTATAGTTTCAGTCTGCATTAATATATTGCACAGCTAAACTACCAACGGAATAACGAAAGAAGTTACAACTGCTTCAAGAGACCAATGGCAATAACCGAATTGATGGCTTCTAGACTGTTCCCATTGAACAAAGCTTCATTTTAGCAGATCAATGTCCAAATTGACTGTATACGAGAAAGCAAGAACAATCGCTCATGCATAAAACTAGTATCATTCAGAAGGCAATGGGACACTAATACAAGCAATCGGCAGATACCCTGAGAGAGCTCGCAACAAGCGCGCGCGGCGACAGAGACGTGGGAGGTCAAGCGGGTATCAGCAATCACGCTATGCAGTGGTAGCATAGACGAGAGGCATCCCAACTCACCCAGCCTTGGACTTGCAAATGGCAGTCGTCGGGGAGTGCGGGGAAGGCCATTGGTGGTGGGGTTCGGGGCGCGGAAGAGGCGAGGATTGACAGTAGTGGCGGGAGAAGATCTTCTGCTTACTGTGTTGATAAGAGTCCTCGACAGTGATCCGGTGCGACTACGCCACGCCATTGCGATCGAGTCTCACGACGACCTGTTAGGGTTTAGTGCAGGTCTGACACGATTTGACGAGCAGGGTAAGTTTCCAAACTTCGTCGTCAATTTCGCTTCCGATTTGATACCAAGGCTTGATACGACGCCGTGTTAAAACGTTGTCGGTTTTCATTTTCATATTTTTCTTCTTCAGCCTTATTATTATGTTTGATTTGTAATCACCATGTACATATTTTTTTGTTGCTAATTGCGGTAGACATTCTACTAATCACTATAGTACAAAATTATGTTAAATCATATATGTAATGATGTATCACTACAAACTGTCATACTAGGAGGCTGTCAATGAGATGCCGAAAAAGAAACGAAGAACTACTAATACTAGTCACTTCATACTTTTTGTGATTCTCTTGACTCTAGAGGCCATTAGGGCAGTACTAGGAAACTGGCTACAAAAGCCCATACTGATGGAGCAATTGCAATGTGCAAAGCCCATCTCCCGAGTGTTCTTCGCATATTAAAAGCATCACTGATTCCCTTAGGGACGCCTTCAATTTTTTCTAAATCTACTAGTTCAGCCTGTCTAACACTGTTACTCAATTATCAATTCGTCATTAATATTTATGTTTCCTTTCAAATACCATGTCTGATTTTGTGGTCACTCACCCTCTTTGTTGATGCCAAATAGGAAAGTCTACGATTAAGTTTCATAATTCTTGTCTTTTGAATCGTTTTTCTTATGTCAACGTTTAATAATTGTAGAATATTTGAAGTGTTGAGCATAAGTTTAAAACCGGTACTTAACTTAGGGGGAACTCTTGAAATTAATAAAAGCTTGCACGTAGTTATCATCATCAGAAGAGGGAATTTGTTGGAGTACGGTCCCTAAGTGTTTTGATTTTTTTTATATTATTATAGGCACATGGCCTAGGGTGCCCGCAAGGGCAAATCAAGCAACACCGACTCAACTCTGACATACCTTTCTAGTCCTACCTTACACAGACATTACACGGGACATCTTACTAAAGCCTAGAGATCTTGTCCTAGGAACCTTCCTTGACCTCTCCTTGAAGGTGACCCTCGAGCATCCATCGGAAACTCCCTAAGTGTTTTGATGACAACAACTATTAACTTTGGTGACTAACAAAATCTTGTGAAGTGCGTAGGAACTTTGAAAGATGGGGAAACTTTCAAAGTTTATTTGTGGTGTTCACTGATCGCATCACTGAGCAATCATATGGACATCACTCAGACGTAGAACAAAAGCAACCGGGAAACTCAATAGTACTTGATTTAAAAACTCAATTGTTCTCGACCATATATGACTTCTCCAATCATGGGATAATTCCAGGCTCTTGTTTGGAATACTCAGAAGTTCGAGGGAATCACTTTAAGAAACAAACGGCTAGAAAAAGCAAGAGGTAAGCGCCGAGAGAGGAAGATTTAGGTGCGTAAGTTTTTTTTTTCGCTTTATTTTTCCTTTATCATTTTCACATTATTAAATGATTACTTGATTCCACTACAATAGTAATGAATTGTGTTATATGCAAGGTTAGATCAAGGCAATTTCCAATTATGTTCGTAAATATGATGATTAGCTAACAAGAAAATCTTCATTACTTTTATTTACTATTGGTTATTTCTTTATTTGTTTTGTATTGAAAGTTTTTAATCAAAGATAAATGTCATTGAATAATTAGCCTTAGAGTTATAATACTAAAGGAAAAGTAATTTTTAAGGATAATGAAAGAATTTGAACCCTTAGAAATTTCATATCAAGCCCCCGAACCCATATCTCTAAAATTGTAACAATATTTCCTTTCCAGGTTTAAAAGGTTAAAACTTAGGTGGCGACCCTACTTAGGTTTGTGTGGGCCAGTTATAATCATTAAACTTTAATTTTATGATTTCAGTTTAATAATTTTAATTGCAAATCAAACCTTGGAGCCTCATGCTCAATACTTAGGGGTTCAAAACCAAAGCCCACACAAAGCAATCAAACAATTAGGAGGGGATAAGGCTCCTGGTCCAGATGGCTTTAATGGCAAGTTTTTCAAAACATACTGGAGTGTCGTGGGGGATCAGATAATTCGATCAGTGATGCATGTCCTCAAAGGTAATCCTATGCCCGATAACCTCAATGATTACTATATCACTCTCATCCCTTAAATTAGTGGAGCTATAAACATCAGTGACTTCAGACCGATTGCTCTTTGCAACTTCATATACAAGATTATTTCTAAGGTGTTAGCAAACAGAATACAAGGTATGCTACCTAGTATTATATCTAGCTCCCAATCTGGCTTTGTGAAAGGAAGGAACATTACTGACAACATTATTATTGCTGGTGAAATACAACATGCTTTGAACAAAAGTCAGGCTAAGAAGAAAGGGCATTTTGCTTTGAAATTTGATTTGAGCAAAGCCTGTGATAGATTGGAGTGGGATTTCATCAAGACTATCCTTGAATCCATGGGCTTTCCCCCTATTGGCTCAATCCTATTATGAACTGCATCACTTCAGTTAAGTGCTCTGTTCTGGTTAATGGAGCACCGGGTCCTTTTTTTTCTCCCTCTAGAGGAATTAGACAGGGTGATCCAATATCTCCTTTTATATTTATCCTAGTTCAAGAAGCTTTATCTTCTGCTCTATCTCATGCGGAGTCTGAAGGGTATTTTCATGGTTATAAACTATCCAGATCAGGGCCACCCATATCCCACCTTGCATTTGCGGATGATATCCTTTTCTGTGGTGTTGCCACAGATAAGAATGCTTATCACTTGAAAAAAATCATTGATGATTTTCTCTCTTCCTCTGGTCACACAATCAATGGCCAAAAGTCTGAGATCATGTTTAATAGGAAACTGAATTACACTATTAAAGACCAAATATGCACCATCCTTGGTTATTCTGAAGCTCCATCCTTTTCAAAGTATCTTGGCCTCTCTGTTAAAGGGGGAGAAACAGAACTCAAATGTTTAATTATCTCCTGGAGGCTGTTAGGAAAAGAGTTCACGCTTGGTCTAAACCCATGTCTCATGCAGCTAGAGGTGTTCTCATTCAGAGTGTCCTCCAGTCCATACCAAATTATACCATGTCCCTCTTCTTATTACCAGGCACCATAGTTGCCAAACTAAACTCTATATTCTCTTCCTTCTGGTGGGGAGGTGTAGAGAATAAGAAAGGAATGCACTGGTTAAGCTTGGAGAAATCTTGTTATCCTCTACACAAAGGAGGTATTGGGTTCAAAGATATTACCTTGTTCAACAAAGCCCTCCTAGCAAAAAAACTTGGAATATCCTCATTACCCAGATTCCTCATGGCCAGAACCTCAAAGGGATCTACTTCCCCCATGACATGATCCCGATGCTAAGATCAAAGGCCAAGTCAGCCCATTTGAAATCTATAGTTTCAGCTATCCCTCTTGTGGCCTCTGGGGCTAGATTCCAAATTGGTAATGGAAGAACAACAAATTTTTGGAATTATCCTTGGATCCCAAGACCCACCACCTTCAAACCAATCACTCCTCTCCAGTCTTTAGACTCTCAAATCAAAGTGTACCAGCTTGTTATTATGGATGATGGTTCTTGGAACATTCCTGCCCTCAGTCGACTTGTTTGGAACATTGATGTTGAAGCAATCAAAAGCGTTCCTATCAGTCTATTGGATAATGATAAGTGGGTGTGGCACCATTCAAAAGATGGGGCCTTTTCTGTTAAATCTGTTTACTCCTTTGCAAAAGATAATGGAGACAGATGTAACTCCTCTGTCAAAGGTGATTATTTCAAGATACTTGATAAGCTCAAGCCCCAACTATGCAGTACAAGAGTTAAGCTCCTTTTTTGGAAGTTTCTCTCCAATATAATTTCATGCAAGGCTATCCTTTCTCGAAGAGTTGGAGGTTCAGACAAATGTTTCCTATGTGGAGGTATTGATTCTATCCTTCATATCTTCTTCGAGTGTACCTTGGTGCACCATCTCTGGAATGGTATTATTGATATTTCTTCATTGCCTATGATTGGAGAAACCAGCCTCCAAGACTGGTTCTATCATAATTCGAACAAGTGGTCAAATTAATAAGAAACTGGCAGATATTGCAAATCTCATGTGGGCTATTTATGACGCGAAGAATTTTGTGAGACATAACATTGAGAAATCTTGGTTAGCCACATTGGAAGCTAACAAGGCTTTCGTTGAAGCTTACAAGATGTCTGTGTGCTCTAGTTACCAGGCTGATACTGATAACATTTCTTGGATTCCTCCTCTACATGGTGCCTTCAAACTTAATTGTTCTTTCAAAACCATAAGAGGACTTCCCACTATCCTCAGTGGATCCATCAGAAACCATCTAGGGCATCCTATTCTGATCTTTAATAAGAAGATGTCGGATAGCTCTAGCTTGCACAATGCTGAAATCGAAGGGTTGTGCTTTGTTTGACTTGGCTGGCTGAAGAAGGATTTAGACGAGTTGAAATGGATATCAGACAAAAGAAGACACTAGATCTTCTTACCAATCAAAACAGGAAGACAAATTCTCCCATTCTAAAGCAAATTAGAAGAATCTCTTCTACCTTTGCTTCCTTAAGTTTTTGCAAGGATGATAGTCCTATATATTTTCCCTCTCTTCTAATTTCAGCTATGTATAATAACACCCCACACTTCAAAGTCTGGAAGGGAAATGACATCCCTCTTAAAATCCTTAGTCTATGTAGTATGGATCTAGGTTTGTAATATGTAAGTTTTTCTTCTATATATTTGGTCTCAAGTTTTATTAAAAAAAAAAGGAAAAGGTTGTCGGCATGTTTTCGGTGTATTACTATTGAGTATTTGTCGTCGTTGGCGACAATAATCTGTCTTGATAAATGTAACAGTATTGTAAAAATATCTCCTCTGCCTTTCATTTACTGTATACGAATGTATATATATTGGTACATAGGGTGTAATATGGACTGGACTGAGAGTACATAAAGGGCCCAATACATTACAAGTGGCCCACTATCTATTATGCCCCCGCGAGACCAAACTACTTACTGACAAGGGGAAGTTTGGCTCGTAAGTTGTGAAAGTGAGAAGTAGAAGTGGGTTTAGTTAAAATGTCGGCAATCTAGTCGCGAGTGGCAAGGTGAGAAATTTCTAGGGTTCCGTTTTGTATCTTCTCTCGAACGAAAAAATAGTCCAAAGATACATGCTTGATGCGGCTGTGAATCGAGGGGTTAGAGGTGAGAAATGTCACACTTAGGTTATCACAATAGAGGTGAGTAGGGCTGGTGAGAGAGATGCCCAACTCGGAGAGAAGGATTTGGATCCAAGTGGCTTCAGCAGCGGCATTGGCAGCAGATTTGTACTCTGCTTCGGTTGATGAGCGCGCCACCGTCCGTTGTTTGCGGATACACCACGAGACCAAGTGCCGGCCAAAAAAGATGAGGAAAGCGGCAGTGGAACGGCGGTCCACCGGTGAGCCTCCCCAATCCGCATCAGAAAAGGCATGCAAGGAACCCAGAGGTGATTTAGGGAAGAAAAGCCCCAATCTTTGAGTTCCCACAAGGTATTTTCATATCCTTTTCACTGCGCACCAATGTACCAGTTTCGGATTATGCATATATTAACATATCTTGTTTACTGCAAAAGATAAATTGGGGCGAGTTAGGGCTAGGTATTGCAAACTTCCCACAATACTGCGGTAGTAGGTGGGATTTTCATATGGTGGGGAATCGAGGATATCGAGGTCTGTGGTAGGGGACAGAGGGGTAGGACAAGGTTTAGCATTTAGCATATCAACCTTAGCAAGGAGGTCATGTATGTATTTTTGTTGTGATAGAAGTAGCCCATAAGGTGTACGAGTAACAGAAACACCTAGGAAATAGTTGAGTTCCCCAGTAGCAGAGACAGGGAAATGAGAGGAAAGGTGGTTGGTAAAGGCATCAATGAGGGATTGAGAGGAAGCCGTAAATAGAATATCGTCCACATAGATTAGGACATGCATGATATCCTTTCCACTTTTGTAGACAAAGAGAGAGGAGTCAGACAGAGTAGATGTGAAACCAATCCGTAGGAGATAAGAACTTAGTTTAGAGAACCAAGCTCTTGGAGATTGTTTCAGGCCGTATAAAGACTTTTTTAGTAGGCAAACATGATTAGGATACCGAGAATCAACAAACCCTTGAGGTTGTTTAATGTAAACCTTTTCATCAAGCTCCCCATGTAGAAAGACATTTTGAATGTCTGCTTGGTATAGAGGCCATTGTAGAGATACAACAATAGATAGAACAACTCTAATAGTGGAAGTTTTGACCACAGGACTGTATGTCTCAGTGTAATCCTGGCCATAGGATTGATTAAATCCTTGAGCCACTAACCTGGCCTTCCTCTTCTGTATAGAACCATTTGAGTTCATTTTGGTCTTTAGAATCCACTTAGTCCCTAGCACATTCATGGATGAATGATAAGGAACTAATTCCCATGTTCCTGTTTGAATCAAGGCATTGTATTCCTTCTGTATTGCATCTTTCCATTCAGTATATTGTTGTGCCTGCCTGAATGTGGGCTCCTCCGGAATATCACTTGATTGAGTCACCATGTTATGAAGTTTAGGCCAGATAATAGTGCCATCTGTATAAGTTTTGGGCTGTAATGTGTTTGTTTTGGATCGTGTAACCATCTGGTGTGTGTTTTGGGGAGGTGGGCAGGTGAGGGAGGTGATGTGGTTAGAAGAACTGGTTTCAGGAGAGGGTAAGGTAGGATCAGGTATATCTGTGGATAGGGAATTGGAGGATGTAGATGTAATAGTGATCTGGGTGGGAACATCAGTGGAAGGAAGGGGATCTGATAGGTTTTTTTGTGGAGGTGAGGATGTGGGTTGGGAGATAGAGGAGAAGGGAAAGGAACTCTCATTAAAGATCACATCTCTAGAGATAATAGCTCTTTGAGAGACAGGATCATAACAGACATAGCCAGTGTGATCAGAGGAGTATCCCAGAAAAATGAATTCTCTGGAACGGTAGGAGAGTTTATGAGAGTTTCTTGGTCTCATGTTAGGCCAGCAAGAAGAGCCAAAAACCTTCAATTTGTGGTAGTCTGGAGCTGAGTGAAACAACAGCTGAAATGAAGACTGATCATGTAGAGCTTTGGAGGGGGTCCTGTTGATTAAATAGGTGGCAGTTTTGACTGCATAGGACCAGAGAAACAAGGGGAGAGAAGCATGAGCCAAAAGACACAAAGCCTTATCCATAATTAGTCTGTGCTTGCACTCAACCATCCCATTATGAGGGTGAGAGTAGGCGCAAGTAAACCTCTGGTGAATCCCCTTTTGATTGAGATACTGCTTGAGAGCAATAAATTCACCCCCATTGTCTGTTTGCACTGATTTAATTGCAGTGGAAAACTGATTTTCAACAAGTGCAACAAATTTAGGAAATAACATAGACACATCAAACTTTTGAACAAGTGGGAAACACCACATAAAACGTGTAGCATCATCCACAATTAGCAAATAGTAGCTAAAGCCATCAACAGATCTCTGATGTGCTGGCCCCCATAAATCCATATAAAGTAATTGAAAGGGGATTAAAGATCTAGTAGAGGTGCTGGGGTGGGGGAGAGCATGGTTTTTTCCTTTACAACAAGATTCACAAAATTTCAGACCAGAACTAGTGATAGGTAAGTGAAACTTATTAATAGTAAAGCTAGTCTGAGAAGAGGAGGGATGGCCCAATCTTGAATGCCAAACATCTGCTGAGGTCCGAATTCCTGTCTGAACTGTTGTGTGATTTGCTTGAACTTGTGAAGGAAAGGTGTATAGACCATCCTTAACTGAGCCTCGCAGGAGAGTCATCCCAGTTGAGAGATCCTTCACAAAGAAACAATTAGGGAGGAACTCAATAGACACATTATTATCATTGGTGAATTTCCGAACTGAAATGAGATTATTCACCAGACCAGGAGCCCTATAGATATTAGATAGCAGATAGGAACCATAGGGGGTATGTAGAGTTCCAGAACCATGATGAGTTATAGATAGGGAATTACCATCCCCAAGGCTGATTGTCTTAGTCCCTGAATACTCATTAGCCCCCAAGTTCATCCGTTGAAAATCATTGGTGAAGTGGTGAGTAGCACCAGAATCTGCTATCCAATTGCCCTGACTTGAGGTAGACTGACCTGAAGCAATGTTTGCTTGAAATGATTTAAGAGGAGGTTGTTGATAGGATTGGTTAAATCTGTGATAGCATTGGCGGGCAGTATGACCACATTTGTCACAGATTTGACACTGTGGTCTTGTGTCAATGTGGCCAGCAAAGGTAGTTGGAGCATTTGTATAAGTGGTGGTAGATCTGTTGGACTGGGAGTACCCCCTTCCTCCTGATTTGTTATTAGTGGGCTTGTTGCGGTCATTTGTGGATTTTTGAGGAGCTTTGTCATTTTTGTAAGTGTTGTTGAGGGAGATGGAAGAATTCAATTGTGTTTGTTGATCTGTGATCCTCGCCTCATGGCTGAGAAGATGACCATAGATCTGGTGAGGAGTGAGGGTGATGGTTTGGGTCATTAGATAAGTGACAATTGAGTCATAATCTGAGGGTAAACCCTTCAATAGAAAGGTCTTAAAATCTCGATCTGAGACCACATCACCTGCTGCAGCAAGGGAAGAAACCAAGACTTGTGCCCGATTAAAGTAATCAGTTATAGTTTCAGTTCCCTTTTTCTTAATACTAGCCAGTTGCCAATAGAATTGACCGATATTGGCAGTAGATTGAGCAGCAAATATGTCACTAAGTGTACTCCACATACTAGCTGATGACTGACATCTAGATGTGTGAGGAATCAGAGATTCACTAAGTGACGAGAGAATCACACTCATGACAAACTGATCTTGTATTTTCCATTTGACATAATTCTCATTTGATTTACCATTTTCCTCTGCAGAAGGACAAGGAAGACTACCATCAACATATTTATACAAATCAGTACCTCGCAGAAAGGTCTGGAGAAGATTTTGCCATGTTGGGAAGTTGTCGGAGCGGAGCTTAATGAGGTGTGAAGCCGCCGCCTATATAAAGTATGATGGAGTCGATGTGTTAACAACCATAGATGTGGTGTTGGGAGCGGAAGAAATTCCAGATCCAGGATCAGGGGTAACTTCTCTGGAGGGCGGCATCGGATCGGAGTGGGTGATTAACCCTATTTGACTCTGATACCATGATAAATGTAGCAGTATTGTAAAAATATCTCCTCCGCCTTTCATTTACTGTATACGAACGTATATATATTGGTACAGAGGGTGTAATATGGACTGGACTGAGAGTACATAAATGACCCAATACATTACAAGTGGCCCACTATCTATTATGTCTAATTTTCAATTTCCAGTTTCAGTTCAATTGCTATGTTTTATTTTTTGTATTTTTTTTCGTGTTCGTTGTGCTAATGTTTCTGTGTGTAGAATTCTAGGATGCAAAGAGAGAGTTCAGAAAACGAGAAAGAGAGAGCAATCTGTATTGTATTACGTGAGTCCTTTCTGTTACAGAGAACAGTAGTATTTATACAACTGTTGTACAAGGCTAAACCAGTAATTACCTATACAACCTTTTAACCACTTGCTAAGTAATTATCTAAGTGGTTATCTTTACATTCCCCCTCAAGCTTAGCAGGAGTAGCACAAATGCTTAGCTTGGAACGATTAAAAATGAAATTCGGGAAAGAGAGGCCCTTGGTAAAAATATCTGCTGCCTGATGGACTGATGGGACAAAACGTGTTGCAATGACTCCTTGGACAACCTTTTCACGCACGAAATGGTAGTCGAGTTCAATATGCTTCGTGCGCGCATGTAAAACTGGGTTGGAGGCAAGATGCAATGCGCTTTGATTATCACAAAACAGAAGCGGCTTAGATGTAGGAGTTACTCCAATATCAGTAAGAATATAACTCATCCAAGTTAATTCTGATGCAGCTGATGCTAGTGCTCTGTACTCTGCTTCAGCACTTGATCGAGCAACAGTTGGTTGTTTCTTGAAAGACCAAGATACACAGTTTGATCCTAGGAAGATGCAATATCCTGTTGTGGATCTGCGTGTCAACTCACACCCTGCCCAATCAGCATCCGAATAACCAACTGGAGTAAGGGAGGTTTGAGGTGACAGTAGAATGCCCAGATTAACAGTCCCAATCAAATACCTTAAGATGCGTTTGACAGCAAGAAAATGTATGGCTTGAGGCTGGTGCATATGTTGGCAAGCTAAGTTTACTGCATGAGAAATATCAGGACGGGTAAGTGTGACATATTGAAGAGCACCAACTATGGTTCTGTATGCAGTTGCATCAACCTGTTGCTCAGACACAACAGAATTCTGCTTAAGACTTAATGGAGTCCGAGAAGGCTTTGCATCTTCCATTGCTGCTTTCTTCAGCAGGTCTCTAATATATTTTGACTGAGTGAGATAGAGCCCATCAGAGGTAAAAGTTGCCTCTATACCCAAAAAATAATGCAACTGACCGAGATCTTTAAGTGCACAGCCGTGACCCAATCTATCAACTACATCTTGTATTAAGCTGTGATTACTCCCTGTAATCAAAATGTCGTCAACATATACTAATAACAACACAGTGCCTTTGTCTGTGTGACTGTAAAACAAAGTCGTGTCAGCCTTGCTGCAAGAAAAACCGATCTGGAAAAGGAGGGAGCTTAATTTTTGAAACCAAGCTCGCGGTGACTGTTTAAGTCCATATAACGACTTCTGTAATTGACAAACATAATCAGGATGAGTAGAATCAAAGAATCCTGGTGGCTGATCCATAAACACTGTCTCCAGTAACTGACCATGTAAAAAGGCATTTTTTACATCGAATTGTCTAACTTCCCACTGACGTGAAATAGCAACTGACAGAACTATCCTGATTGTTGCACTTTTAACAACTGGACTGAAGGTCTCACCACAGTCTATTCCCTCTACCTGATGGAATCCCTTAGCAACAAGACGAGCCTTATAGCGCTCAATTGTTCCATCAGACATGCGTTTGATCTTGAAGACCCATTTACACCCAATTACATTCATGTGGTGTTGACGTGGAACAAGTCTCCATGTGTTATTTCGATGTAAAGCCTCCATTTCCTCAGTCATAGCTGCAATCCACTGAGGATCTTTCAAAGCCTGTCGGACAGTACGGGGTTCCTGCACTGATTGCTGTTGAACAAGCAGAGCAGAAAAATCTTTTGGTTTAAAAATGCCATTTTTGGACCTCGTGACCATCTGATGTTGATTTTCCCTTGGAACAGTCGGTATGGGAAGGTCCACAACCAGATTAATAGCAGGTGTCTCTGTTGTTTCAGTTTCAGATAAAACCGTGGCTGGAGCAACATCGAGCAAGGAAGTGTCTGATTCAGCAATTTGTAAAACATCTGGTGCAGCATCGGGCAAGGGAGTTTCAGGTGGCAAAGCATATAAAGTTGGGACTTATCTGTCAAACATGATGCCAATCTCTTAGCTCGAATGTCACATACTGACCCCGCTTTAATTCCATTCAGGGTCACCTTCTTGGAACCGGTTTTAAACTTCATCACCAGATTCATGAAGTCCCACTTAATAGGTCCCAACTGTTGCAGCCACTGCACTCTTATCACAATATCCCAAGTTGATTATCAAGAAATCAGCAAGGAATTCCACTCCCTGAAAATGCCACTTAAATTTCTCCACTCGCCCAAGCACCTGTAAGGTACTCCCATATGCGACGGAAACCTTAGTGTTTCCAACTGGCTTGATTCTACAGCCTAACTTCTCAGCAACAGCTTTGTCCAAGAAGTTATGGGTGCTGCCAGAATCAACTAATATGAAAATCGGGCGTTTCTCATGCATGCCCCTCACCCGCATCGTACGATAATCGGAAGTGCCATCCAGAGCATTCACCAAAATTTGCAGTTCATTTTCCACGTCTGCTTCCTCAACCTCCTCGACTTCCTCGACAGAAGGTTCTTCCTCGTCGAGCTCAATCATGTATAACTGAGTTTTCTTATGTTTCAAGTGGTGGCCAGGCGTAAACTTCTCATCGCAGTAGAAACAAAGTCCTTTTGCTCTGCGTCCATTCATCTGCTCCGACGTAAGAAACTTTCGAGGAGCGAACATCGGCTTAGAGGTCTGTATAGAATCGGAATCTTTAGGCGTAGGTGTAGGCAAAATTCCTTTGGCCGGGGTAGCTGGAAGAGCAGCTTTCGGCGCTTGCCAATTCCTAGTCCAACTCCGCTTGGGATGTGCTTTCTCGTATAATCGACCAAGAAGCAGACATTGACGAATTGTTTTAGGTTGAAACATTCGTATATGCATCTGTGTGTCATTACGTAGACCCGCCAGGTATGCGCTAACCAAGTAATCTTCAGGAAGATTAACCCTGGTGCGAATAAGCTCGAAGCGATTGTGATAATCCATGATCCCGTCGGTTTCTCGCAGATTTTTTAACTCGGCAATAGGGTCATCGAGGATCTCAGCGAATCGGTCTTTGAGTAATACCTTGTAAACACTCCAATCGAGCAACGCAATTTGACCTGCTTCTGATTGCACCAAAGACTGGTGCCAATTCGCGGCGTGAGAATCAAAATGGATCGACGCCAACCCGACCTTGAGCTCTTCAGGAGTATGATCGATGGTGAAGAACTGCTCAACCTTAAACAGCCATTCCTTGAGCCGTTCACCAGAGAAGCGAGGAAAATCGAGCTTCGCTAGACGGGTAACGTCAGAATAAGATTTACGATTGCAAGATTCCCCTGAACTTTTATCCGATCCATTACCGGCAGAAGCCGATGTATGTAATTGCAGAGCTTCGAAGAGATCAGAGATGCTTTTGTCTATCTTCGCATTCTGCGTGTCGATCTTCGCATTCTGCTCCAGAAACATAGCCTGGATTTGAGGTTGTAATGTCGCCTCTAACTCGCGAACAGCATCACGGATGAGTTGGCTGTTTCTTGTTTCCGCCATGAATACCACAGTGATTAGTGAATTTACTACTCATGAACTCACCTCCACCATCACATCTGAAAAACTTGATTTTCTTTTCAAGATGAAGTTCTACCATCCTTTGAAATTGAACGAATACATCATAGAAATCACTCTTCCTTTTTAAAGCATAAAACCAAGTAAAACGTGAATAGTCATCTACGAAAATGACATAGTATCTCATGTTTTGACTTGAAGAAACCGGGGCTGGTCCCCACAAATCACAATGAATTTTCTCCAAAACAACAGCAGCACGGCTCTCTACCTTATTGAATGACAACTTACAACTCTTACTAAGTTGACAGCTACTACACACAGAATCACCTTTATTCCAGACTGAAACATCAATCTTGTTTTGTGAACTAAGCAGTTTCAAAATCTTTGAATTTGGATGTCCTAACCTCTGGTGCCAAATATCATCAGTGGTTTTGCCAGCAGTGATAGCTTGAAGAGCTTGGATAACAGAACTCTTCAAGGTGTACAGATCACCACTTCTACTGCCCTTTGCCAGAATCTGCCCTGTCAGTCGATCCTTCACAAGAAATCCAGAATCAATGAACTCAACAGAGCAGAAGTTATCAGATGTCAGTTTACTAACTGATATCAAGTTTCGTTGCAGATCAGGCACAACCAACACATCCTTTAAACTCAAATCTTGTTCTCCTTTGATGACAGAGTTACCAGTATATCGAATCGGTATTTCACTCCCGTTTCCCACAAACACGGACTCATTTCCAGTATAAGGAGTTAAAGAAGTGATATTACCTGGCGAATTCACCATGTGTGCCGTCGCTCCTGAATCCACAAAATAAGAGTCATCACCAGTACTGTAAGCGACAGTAGTTAAAGCTTGCGGTGGGTTGCTAACTGGCACAGAAGAGATTGATGAATCTGGAGTACTTGGTTTAGGATCAAAAGACTGATACGAGTGATCCCAGCGATAGAAGCAACTTATCGCGGTGTGGTTAGTTCTCCCACATATCTGGCATGGACTCGCTCCAGTTTGATTTTGATTCCAGGAGTAGGAGCGACCTCGATTTCCTCCTTGGCGTCCACGACCGCGACCACCAAAGCGACTGCCTCTTCCATAATACGCTTCGGCTCGAGTATTCTGCCCCCAGTTTTGGTTTCCTGGCTCAGTGTGGACATTAAACGCAACATTTGAGAGAAGATTTCCCTGTTTCTCCGGAACATCGACGCCGCTATCTCCTTCTCTTGCGTCATAGTCTTCCAAGGCAGTGACAAACTGCTTCATGCTTGGATACGGCGCTTTACTCAGCATTACAGATCGAAGAATCTTGTATCTTGCACCGCATCCTTGAGCCAACATGACTACCTTATCTTCATCGGGAACAGGATTTCCAATCGCCGCAAGATTGTCACACACCGATTTGAATTCTTTCACATATTCCTTAACCGGCTGAGTATCACCTAATTTGAGAGATCGCAGCCTATTCTTGAGCTGGAATTCTCTGTCCTTCGTCGACTGGAGAAATTCACCTTTCAGCTCCTCCCAAATCTTGTTTGCAGAAGTGCAACCAATTGTGACAGCGATACAATCTTCAGATAGAGTCGCAAGAATCCAAGACCGCACCAACGCATCTACTTCCTTCCATTTCTTGTAGTATGGATTCTCGACTTCCTGACTATCCTTTGTTATCTTCTTCTCAGGCATGGATTTGGCTTCAATCATGCCTGCTACTCCAACTGATTCGAACAGGTTCAGCATTTGCGTATGCCAGCTGAGGAAGTTCTTCTCCCCCTTCAACTTGATCGTTGAAATCCCGACTACTTGATGCAGATTAGAGGAAGTAAGTTTACAATCAGAAAGATCCATCTCGTTTTGTTTTTCCTGACTAGAACGCGCATTTTTTTTTTTTTTTTTAGAGCGATGAGCTCTGATACCATGTAGAATTCTAGGATGCGAAGAGAGAGTTCAGAAAACGAGAAAGAGAGAGCAATCTGTATTGTATTACGTGAGTCCTTTCTGTTACAGAGAACAGTAGTATTTATACAACTGTTGTACAAGGCTAAACCAGTAATTACCTATACAACCTTTTAACCACTTGCTAAGTAATTATCTAAGTGGTTATCTTTACACTGTGTACTCTGTCACTCTTTCTATTCCAACCCTTTGTTCATCTAAAAGAGTTCCCCACGAACTTTAGTTATTCATTTATTTTTTCCCCGCATTAGGTGATAATACAGTATCATCACTGATCGCCTCCCATAATTCACAATTATTAACGAATTAATAATTTGATCAACCACTTCATAAACCTACTTTCTCCGCCTCATTATGAGCCTGTTTTGCCCAGCACCCGAATGCTGAAAAAATAAAACGCGGCCTCCTTCCCCATTAATTACAAGCCCAACCTATCCTGTTACTTGATTCCTCAAAATTAGTTTCTCCGCCCACCAGAACTCAACCGCAGCCAACCCGTACGTAGTAGTGTCTTCATTTTGCCAACTCTCGCTCAGATTTTAATCCTTTATAAAGCTCCACCCATCTTGGGAGCTAATCCACCGTGTTTCAAATCCGAATCTTATGCTCGTTTGCACTCTATTGGCGTCTTACTTCCGAATTTTATATCTGGGTTTTTCTTCTGCAAGCGCCGTCACATTACTGGTGAGTTCTGTCGCAGCAGTTTGTTGTGATCGAAACCCGGGCTTTTTGGGTTTTACGGTGAACTCTTGGTCTGCGAGCCAACATATCGTTGGTGTATTTGTTATGTTTAAAGTGAATTTCTTGTTTGAGTTAAGCGATCGGTTCTTCTTCGGCTGATGTCCCCTCTCCCTCTCCTGTCGCCTATGGTTTTTCTATCTTACTTGAGCTGGGTAATAGAATATGGCCCTATGGGTTTTCCTTTTTGTAAACTATGATGGTTCGCTGTTACTCGATCACATAATCAAAATCATGGCTGCTACGAGTGGGTTATACTACAGTAGCTCTGTAAAACCTGATAAAAAAAGTTTTGTGCTGCAGCCACCCCATCTCAATGGGTTCCAACGGCCTATCAGATGCTTCACAAGAAAACCTGGATTTGCAAGTTCAAAACTTCTTCCAATCAGCTCCTCCCCTCAAAGATCGTTCTAAGATTGAGGAACAACTGAGTCAATTCATTCAATCAAATAATCCTACAGGCATGTTTCAATATCGGATCAGCTTTATCTCTGGTTGTTGATTTTCATTCTTTCTCCATTCTAGGAATAAAAGACCTGTATTGATTTTAATTCGTTATGTTTCCTTGTTCTTTGTTTTTGCAGGAAACTGTTCACCCTACAGAAGAATCGTTTGCATAACCTCAGGTGGGACCACTGTCCCTCTAGAGCAAAGATGCGTCCGCTATATAGACAATTTCAGCTCTGGTCACAGAGGAGCTGCTTCCACTGAGTAAGTTCCTCTCGTTAGTCACTTTGTATAGATATATGAATCTTATTGGACCGTTCTCTTAAAACATAGTGAAAATGGGTTGTGATAATTTTAGTTAGTCTTGTAACAGGTACTTTCTTAAGGCCGGATATTCAGTCATCTTCCTCTACAGAAGGTCATAGTCTATTCTTCATCAGTTTTAAAGACTCTCTCCTTATTTTGAGTTTTAGTATGAACCTTTTTTGGGCCCCCTGACTTATAGTTTTTTTTTTTTTCTTTTATATAATGGCAGAGGAACTTGCCAACCATACTGTCGAGCTCTTCCTGATAATCCCTTACTAGAGTGTTTTGAGGCTAGCGGCTCATCTGTCCAAGGTCGGTTTTCCTCTCAGTTGCATATTGATTTTATGAAAATTCAGATTGCTGGAGGCTGTATTATCTGCACAGTGACTTCATACTTACTGAATTATTACCTATCTTATTTTGAACTATGACATGCTAAATGGAACTATTTGAAAGTATTCATTTGCTGTTTAGCTATTGCTTCCTTCCAAGATTAGTTTCCACTTCTGGGCATGCGTTTCAAATGTAAAGTGGCTGCAATCTGTTAACAGTTTGGCCAATCTATTCACCCAAAAAACGTCAAGTGATTCATAATTCCAATTCTTTCCTTGCCTTGTGCACATTTCAAATTTGATTTGTGGTTATTTCAGTGAAGGAACCACATTCCAATACAGTGAGAACAGCCATTGCAAAACATCAAGCAGTATGTGCACTGAAATTTTTCCTCTTTGTTCATATTTCTGTCTTTACCTTAACAATTGCACCGTAAAAGCATGTTATCTCCAAAGGAATCTCTCTAATTGGTCAGATTGTGAATTGCAGGAGGTAGCAGCTGGCCATCTACTGAAAATACCCTTCACTACAATATTTGAGTATCTTCAGGTTGGTGAAACTGTCGAGATTCCTCTGATTCTTAAATAGCTTGCACATGTTTGGTCGTAGGTTGTGAATGAAGTATTTTGAAATAAATTTAGGGGTTGTGAACAAAGTCCAGTCTCGCTTATGATGCCCGGTCAGGTAATTGCTGTAGAGTATCATGTTCAATAGTTGACGATGATAAGGATAGGTAGAGCTGTTAAGTTAATTCGTGAACCAGCATGGTAATTCAGATTATTTCCAAGTTAGATTGTCATAAACATTTTTTTTATCATTGTTTACTGGTTGAGCTAGGTGTTTCTCTTGATGGTTTTCAACTTACTAGAACAGGCTGAATAGAAATATCTGTAGAAATGACGTACTGATTGTTTGCTTCTACAGCTTCTGAAGCTGATTGCAGTCTCTACAAGGAGCCTTGGGCCTAAAGTCATGTTCTACCTAGCGGCTGCAGTATCAGACTTTTATGTGCCTTGGGAGAGCATGGTACATTGGAAGATTATTAGCTCATTTTCTGCAAGCAGATACGCTAGATGTTTATTATATAGGTAAAGGACATTCCTAGTTAGTGACAAGCCATAACTTAACTGTGCAGGTGGAGCACAAAATTCAATCAGGCTCTGGTCCACTAGATATGAGGCTTGCTCAAGCTCCGAAGATGCTTTCTGTTCTAAGGAAGGAGTGGGCCCCATCGGCTTTCTGCATATCATTCAAGGTATGAATGAGTACTCTTATAGCTATTTACGGCTTCCCTTGGAATGCAATTGTTGCGAACCAAAGAGATATGAAACGAAATAGGGAGGAAGATAAGGAGGTTAATTAGCTATCGAGAAAAATGTGTTTCCTATGTATGACTGTAACATACTGCAATAGGAGAGATTAACTTTATTTATTCCACAACAGCTGGAAACAGATTCAAAAATTCTGCTGAAGAAGGCGGGTATGGCACTTCAAAAGTACAAGATGCACGGTGTTGTAGCAAATGAGCTGTCTACCCGCAAAGAAGAGGTCACTGTGGTTACAAGTGAGGGGAGGGCTCTCATTCAACGAGATAAGAGCAAGGATGGGAATGATGTGGAGTCTCCACTCATCGATATGATCTCAGAGAGACATTCTCAGTACATCCAAGAACTTGAAGTTTAAGGCGGGAGGGAGGGCAGAGCATCGGTAAGATAACTCTAAGAAAGATGAGATATGTGATTCGATGTAGTGGCCTCAAGTCTCAGTAATTTTCTTAATTTCAGTTCCCTTTGATCTTTCAGATAGTTCTTGATATATTCCTCATCTCCGGCAACCTTGTAACCCCTAAAATCTGTCAAAAGAAAAGATAGAAATACAATTATAGAACAAGGTCACGGTGCCTAAACAAGCAACATAGTTCTGATGTGCTAGCAGCGTGGTGCTGCTGCTGGCGACTTTTGCTTGTGTAACTGAAGCTTCAGATCTGTTGGTTTGATCTATACCTCTTAGATTATCATACAGAAAATAATGATTCAGACATACTTTGTTGGATTCCATGTATACTTATGAGAGAATTGTCCGTGGCAAATAGCTTTTTCCTCCATAGAACAGCTGTCCCCCTTTCATTTCTGGCTCAACTTTGAGCGCTGAATTCAAGATCAATTGTTGTATGATTGTCTGTCTATGTCTTCTCTGGATGATGATCGGTGATTGATGGACTCCAAAATAGGCTCATTTGTCTTATCCCACCTATCTCTATCGGATTTAAGAAATAAAAGGTTGACCCATCAAACCTTTCTCAGTAGTGTGAAGGAATTGGTTGATCTATAATAATCACGAGTTATATAAAAAAAATTAAAGGGAAGATAATAAACTTCCAAATCTATATTAGTTACAAGCGGATAGAGAGTAAAGTTAAACTTTCATATTAGAGAGAATTGTATCCCCACTCATGACCTTTGGTGAAAGTACATAACTCACCCATGAGGTTTTAACAATTACTTTCTCCACCCATGTTGTTTTCCTAGTTTTAAATTCAATAACTTTTATATTTTTTGTTCAACTTAGAAGATGTTTAAATTTTATCCAAAATTGATGAAATTTTACATAGACGTTGCTAAAGTATTAAATGTTGGTCCAACGTGAATGTAAAGTTTTTAAACTCATATGTGATTCATGAAATCCAATGAAATATATGACATGTGAACGTGTTTTCATTGGATCTCACGTGTCACATGTGAGCTTAAAAAACTTTGAATTTGAGATTACATCAAAATATAACACTTTAGCATCGTCAATATAAAGTTTCATTAATTTTGGACAATATGTTCCTAAGTTGAATGAAAATTATAAAAGTGGTAAAAAAAGGGAAAATCACATGGGTGGGAAAATTAAATTTTGAAACGTCATCGGTGGGATGTATAATTTCGCTAAACATCATAGATGAGGATATAACTTTTCATTCATATTATGGTCCCGTTGGTAAGCACATTTATCGTGCTTTTCCCTAAAAAGTAGTTTTATTTTGTCAAAAAACAACAAGATAAAGGTCCCATAAATGCTAAAAAAGACCTTTATGATAAATGTTGGTTTTACTGCTTTTCGGATATTAAGGTGCTTTTGGGATTTCTGGCTCTATCCAAAATACAATATTACCCTCTCACTATTTTCATAATTTACAAGTTATACCCATTGTCTTCCTCTTACCAATCCTCCACCATTATTCTTGTACTCGTTTGCCCCTCTTTTTCTCTCTTCCTCAATCTTCACTCACCGTTCGATCCAGCTTCTCTCTTGCTCCACCTTGGTGATGATATCATCAAATTGAAGGGACGTCTAGAAACCAATTGGAGGCAAATGTTTAATTAGTACAGTGAAAAATGAACTATGATAATCACATATTATTCCCAGCAAAGCCATTCTATGGACCTCAATGTTCTATCTTCCTCACATCGAACTCTCTCAAAAGCTGAGAGTATGTCTTGCATCAACAATGGAATAACAACCCACTTCGATCTCTAGCTTATTTATCCCCGTCTGTGTTTCTCCATAAACAACAACTACTATTTTAGTACTCTTTTTCATAGTCTTGTTTCTCCGGAAACAGCTAGTATTCACTTAGAGGGGAAGACAACCCTTAGTTCAAATCCAAACTTTTTAGTACCCTTTTTCATAGTCTTGTTTCCCAAATAATATGTTTCTTTTTTTAGCATCAACTTCAATTAATGGCGACAGATCATTTACCAGAGCTGGTTTTCCTCACTCCTCCATCAATGTCCCTGTGAGCGTTTGGCCACTATCTACACAGGGTAATGGCGTAGCAGAGACAAAGACTGTTTATTTATGGGGTATTTCAGTAATCTGAATAAATAAAGAGTTTTAATAAAATGTTTCTACCGAACAACACTCCATAAATCTACACGAATTTTCATTTTCATAAAGACAATTTTAAAAGTGTCTTAAAGATAAAGGTTGATACCGAATGAGACCTATGAAGATAATGATATAACATCCCAATTCGCTCAATGAGCTGAATAATTGTTTTTTTTTTAGATAATTTGTGCCTTTCGGCCATTTTATTAAATGATTCATGGTAAACCAGGAGGATGGGTTTAAACGGGCCTCATTAAAACCTTGCTAAGCAAAACCCAGTGGGAAAAAGCTCAGCAAGGAAAAAGAGTACTCACCACATCCGATTACAACCTCTAGCTAGCATAAAGAAAAAACACACGCACCATAGTTGCAGCAGAAGAGGAAACACACACATCTAGGCTATAGATAATCCTTTAAGGACACCACACCAACAAATCTATCACATGATAAGGGAAAGTCTTTCCACCAAGTCTTAGTCCATCTCCACACCCCAAGCTTAATACATATCACTGTCCTTTCATTTGACGGGCTATCTTGATTGAATATCACGTTGTTTCGCATTTGCCACACATGATAAACACCATAGCATAAAGTTGACCGCCACACACGCCTCGCTTTCTTGCCCAGTAACACAGAGAACCACGCCTTATATGTGTCCCCCGCATGCTGTTGCAGCACAAGGGGCAGGTTCCACCATCTCGACAGACTAGTCCAGATACCATACACACGCGGACAGAAGAAAATAACGTGCTCAAGGCTTTCCATAGCTACATTGCACCATGGGCACAGACTTTGTCCTAACGTGATGACATCCTTTTCGAACAGGACGTCCCTAGTTACTAATCGTCTCATGACCGTTAACCATAGGGTCATTTCTACCCGAGGTTCACAGAAACCACGCCATATATTTTGGAAGTCAAAATCCTCGAGCTCACTGGCGAGAGCAGGCTCATCCCGCACAATACTGAACTCATGTCCCTAGTCAACGTATTTTTATTCCCATCAAACCATTCACATGTGTCCGGCAAGTTCATACGTGGCTCCCGTGAACCAATGAGTTGGCGCATCTCTCCTGCTAGCTCCTCCTCATAATCAAACAAGTTTCGCTGCCAACGTAGCAGCCACGCCCATTCGCCGCGGTTCCAAACACCCATGTCGGCAATATACTCATCCTGTTGCAGACTGAGATTGAATAATCTAGGGAATTTGTCCGCAGTACCACCTTACCTGCCCACCGGTCCCACCAGAATTTTATTGCTTTACCATCATTCAATGCCACTGTAACATTCTCTTCCAATATTTTTTGACATGTTCATCACTTTCTGTTGCGCGGATGATTGCCGCCCACAAGCCCCGCATGCGACACCTACTACCATCCAAACCACCCGTGTGCACACCATCACGCTCATTATATATGGATTTTATAGTTCGCTTCCAGAGAGAGTGCTGGTGTTGAGAGAACTTCCATCTCCATTTGGTTAAGAAAGCAAGGTTTTTTAATTGGAGATTTGAGAACCCAAGGCCACCCACCTTCTTCGGTCTGGTAAGCTTCGCCTAAGCTACCGGCGTCAAGAATTTTTGTGTATGCTTACCCCAAAAGAACCATCTCTGTAGAGATACCTAAAGAGATTGGAAATAATATATTGTATTGAATCGTGTGTCTGTACACTGATTACAAAGATGTATATATAGTAGGGTTCTGTAGCACAAGTAAACAGAGGCCCGAGAACTAAATGGACTCGATGGGCTCGATTACAAATAAAGGCCCAAAGGGCTATTTTACTAGATTCTCATTATCGATAGTACGCTTATTCTCTGTACTTCCCCTCGTGTCGAACTGCCCTGTCAGAGGGAGTTTTGACCGGCATTTTCGAAATAGAGGCAAGGTTAGGGTTTTCGTGAGGCAATCTGCCGGTTGCTCTTGAGAGGGAAGATGAGTGATACAGAGTGACCCGTTTCGAATTCGTTCACGAATGAAGTGGTAATCGAGAGCAAGATGCTTCATGCGACTATGCATAACGGGATTAGAGGAAAGGAACGTCGCTCCCAGATTATCGCAGAGCAACAATGGCGGCGAGGCTAAGCGCAAGCCTAATTCGCCGAGAAGCTGCTGAATCCATATGGCCTCTGCTGCGCCGGTGGCCAAAGCTTTGTACTCCGCCTCCGTGGTGGAACGAGAGACGGTTGACTGCTTGCGAGAGGCCCACGAAATAAGATGCGGACCAAGATAGACCAAGATTCCAGAGATTGATCGTCGGTCGATGATGGAGCCTCCCCAGTCAGCGTCGGTGAACACCGTGAGAGATCCCGATGGACCAGCCGAGAAGAACAGACCAAGGCTCCGTGTGTGATTTAGGTATCTCAGTACTCTTTTCACAGCTTTCCAGTGCACTTCTTTGGGTTTGTGCATGTATCTGCATATCTGATTTACTGCAAAGGTAATATCTGGTCGTGTGAACGACAAATATTGTAGACTGCCTAATATGCTTCTGAAAAATGTTGGATCTTCGACTTCAGGGGAGTCGGTAGTGGCTAGGTCCCCTGTAGGAGACATTGGTGTGGCTGTAAATTTGGATTTGGTCATGTTAGTTTTCTGTAAGAGTTCAAGAATATAGTGTTCTTGAGAGAGTTTTAACCCTTGAGCGGTGCGAGAAACTGCAACTCCCAGAAAAAAACTTAGATCCCCAATATCTGAGATAGGGAATGTTTTGGCTATGGTTTGAACAAGCTTGCGGATTAGGGTTGTAGAGGATCCTGTAAGAATAATGTCATCCACGTACACTAACACATAGACAATATCAGAACCGTGAGTGTAAATAAAGAGGGAGTGGTCTGACTGAGAGATTTTGAACCCTAAATCCACCAGGAACATACTGAGCTTGGCATACCATGCGCGAGGTGACTGCTTTAGTCCATATAGAGAGCGCTGGAGTTTGCAGACATAGTTAGGATGTTTCTGATCAACAAACCCTGGGGGCTGCTTAGTATACACCTCCTCTTCCAAATCGCCATGTAAAAAGGCATTTTTAATGTCGATTTGCTTTAGGGGCCAATTGTGAGAGACAGCAATAGATAGGATTAAGCGAATGGTGGACTGTTTAACAACCGGGCTGAAGGTCTCAGTGTAGTCAAAACCATAGACTTGTCCATACCCCTGAGCTACAAGTCGAGCCTTCCTTTTGTCTATTTTTCCATCAGCTGTTTTCTTAGTGCGAAATATCCACTTGACTCCAAGAGGCTTCATGTGAGGTTTGGGAGGAACTAGGGTCCAAGTTTTGGTATTATGTAATGCAAGCAACTCTTGTTTCATAGCTGAGACCCATTCTGGGTGTAGCATAGCTTGCTTAAGAGTGGGAGATTCAGGAATGAGGGTAGTGGTGTGAAACTGATAAGGAACAGTTCCATCAGTTCTGTGCAAGGGTTTGAGGGAATTTGTCTTAGATCTAGTGACCATGGGATGAGAGGGTTGTGGTGGTTCTGGGTGCTGAGAATGTGGTTCTGGTGGTGGTTCTGGGTGCTGAGAATTTGGTTCGGGATCTGGTATTTGAGGGTGTTGTGGTGTATCAGTGGGAATAGATGGGGAGGATTGTGAAGTTTGTGGAGTTTGTGATGTTTCTGCAGAGAGGGACTGAGAGGATTATGGGGAGGGTGGTGTAGAATGTTGAGGGTGAGCAGGAGCAATGGTGGGAATGAGCAGGCTGTAGGTCCGCATTTGAGAGTCAGAGGGTGACTGAGGAGGTACATAGGCAAAGGGAAATTCATTTTCATTGAACAGCACATCTCTAGAAGTGTATAGTCTTTTAGATTTTAGGTCATAGCAGAGATATCCAGCATGATTGGGAGAGTAGCCCAGGAATACACAACAGGCAGATCTGTGGGAGAGTTTGTGGTTTTGATAAGGACGTAGATTTGGGTAGGAGGAACATCCAAAAACCTTCAGAGTGGTGTAGTCAGGTTGAGTAGAGAACAGAAGCTCATAGGGGGATTTGTAGTGTAGAGTGGCAGTAGGGAGACGATTCATAAGGTAGACAGCTGCTTTGAAGGCATATGACCAGTAGGACATAGGCATAGATGCTTGAGCCAAAAGAGTGATACCTTTATCAACAACATGTCTATTCCTGCTTTCCACACTTCCATTTTGCTGATGAGAGTGTGGGCATGTCACTCTGTGATTAATCCCTTTCTGATGAAACAAATTTGCCAGGGGTTTGAACTCAGCTCCTCCATCTGTTTGGACAGATCTAATAGACTGATTGTAGTAATTCTCAACCATATTACAAAAGATAGTAAATAGTTGAGTGGTTTCAGATTTGGAGTGGAGAGGAAAGAGCCACATGTAATGAGTGAAATCGTCAACAATAAGCATGAAATAGGTGTAACCATCCGTAGATTTAATAAACGCAGGTCCCCATAGATCAACAAACAGTAATTGAAAAGGCTGTGTAGATCTACTAGAAGTAGCAAAATGGGGGAGAGCATGAGATTTTCCCACACAACATGCAGAACAAAACTGAATGGGAGATGTGTTTGTAACAGGAAGATTAAAAGTGTTTATAGTTCTCTTAGTGATGCTAAAAGAAGGATGACCCAAACGGCCATGCCACGTTGTTGCTGAAGCTTTGCTTGTGGTATTGAGTTGGGGGCAGCTTTCTGAAACTGAAGTAGTGATAGCAGCAGGTGAGGTTGTAGGAAGAGTACACCCCATCCTTAACCGGTCCTCGAAACAGAGTCTGATGTGTTCGAGTATCCTTCAATAAAAAATGAGTTGAGTGAAATTCAAAATAGGTATGATTGTCCAGGCAGAATTTTTGTACTGACAGTAAATGCTTGTTGAGAGCTGGACTATAGAAAAGATTATTGAGATTGAAAGTGCGAGTGGGTGTGGATATAGAACCAGTACCCTGAGTGGAGATAGGGATGACAGAACCATCACCCAAGGAAATAGCCTCACTCCCAGCATAATCTTGAGAACTGATGTTGAGTCTTGACATGTCTCCAGTAAAGTGATGAGATGCTGCCGTGTCTGGCAGCCAATCCGTAGTTAAATTGGGATTCACAGTTGTGCTGTTTGCTGAAAAAGAAGCAGGGGGGGTGACTGATATGAGTGGTTAAACCTGTGATAGCAGTCACGAGCTTCATGACCCCTTTTATAGCAGATTTGACACTGTGGTCTAGAATCTAGTTGACCAGAGAACAGCACATTATTCTGGGTTCCACGTCCAGTGGTGTTAGATCTTCCCTTGCCTCTATTGTTTCTTCCTCTATTGTTGCCTCTGGAACTAGAATAACCTCCTCTAGTCCCACGTGTAGTGGTGGAGTTTACTGTCATGGTCTGAGTGAGTTGAGCTGCCTGTTGAGTGAGAGTGGCTTCAAACTGAAGCAGGTTTCCCAGAATTTGGAATGGAGCAAGCTGGGTGCTAGAGTTCATAATAACAGAAGCAAGTGGGTTGTACTCCACTGGAAGACCTTTGAGAAGAAACACTTGGAATTCAGTGTCTGTAACAGCATGTCCTGCGCCAGCAAGGGCATGAACAATGGTTCTAGCCCGATTATAATACTCAGAAATGGACTCATCTCCCTTCTTAGATAGACTAGCTAATTGAAGATGTAGCTGTCCACGATTTGCAACTGACTGAGCAGCATAAGTGCTGT
This sequence comes from Limonium bicolor, assembly GCA_023374045.1. Lineage (NCBI taxonomy): Eukaryota > Viridiplantae > Streptophyta > Magnoliopsida > Caryophyllales > Plumbaginaceae > Limonium > Limonium bicolor. Next base: position 375,777,160 of record CM041776.1, read on the forward strand.
TTATCATATCCCACAACTCCTTAGAGCTTTGACAGCCCACAACAGCCATAATAATGGGCTCAGTTAGAGACATGTGAACAACGGACATAATTAGTTGATCCTGATTAATCCATTTGAGATAATCTGTACTGACTTCAATTTCTCCCTCTTTATATTTTTCAGGACACTTATGTGAGCCATCAAGAAACTTGTATAAATCATTTCCTCTTAAAAAAGGAACGATGGTTGTCTTCCAGAGGTTAAAATTGTTCTGAGACAATTTTATAAGGTTACCTGCTGCAGATAAGACAGATTGAGGACCGGCTGAAAAGGAAGGTGAAGAAATGGCATTGTTGGCTGCTCCTGGTGTCGACATCTGGTGTGCCTTGCCAAAGATGGAGAAATCGCCGTCGCCAAGGAAGAATCAGCGCCGTAGCTCTGATACCATAAAGAGATTGGAAATAATATATTGTATTGAATCGTGTGTCTGTACACTGATTACAAAGATGTATATATAGTAGGGTTCTGTAGCACAAGTAAACAGAGGCCCGAGAACTAAATGGACTCGATGGGCTCGATTACAAATAAAGGCCCAAAGGGCTATTTTACTAGATTCTCATTATCGATAGTACGCTTATTCTCTGTAATACCACTATCTTCTGCACCTTCTTCGGTATTACAAACAGGCTCATATAATAGGCAGGCACCGCATCAAGCACAGATCGAACAAGCGCCGCTCGACCCGCCTTTGACAGGCTGGTAGCTTTCCATGTGGATAGTTTCAGTTCTATATTTCTGATGACTGGTTCCCACGTAGCCATCTTCCTGGGATTTGCCCCCAGAGGGCATCCTAGGTAAGTTGCTGGAAGTTGGCCCACACTGCATTTGAAAATTCTCGCCGCAAGTTGGCTCTCACCTGGACTTGTGTTAAAACAAAATACCACAGACTTCTCTAGATTGAGCCCAAGACCGCTCATCTCCGCAAATAGGAGTATAATTCTATGAAGAGTAGTGAGTTGGTCCTTATCCATGGAACTGAATAACATGACATCATCCGTGAACTGTAAATGAGTTATTCTAACCTGTCTCGCTCCTACTAGGAGTCCCGAGAATTCTTGTTGTTCCACCGCTTCTTGAATCAACCAGTTAAGTGCTTCAGCTATGATCACAAACAGAGATGGGGAGAGCGGGTCCCCTTGCCTGAGTCCTCGACTAGGCGAGAACGGTTTCGTCGGAGAGCCATTTACTAGTATCGAGATCCGCGATGTTGTTACGCATTCCTTAATCCAGGATTGCCATTTACTACCAAAGCCCATGCTGTCCAACATCTTAGCTAGGAAATAAATTGAAACTAAAGAAAACCAAGTAGAGCTGAGTTGATCGAGTTAGGAATAAAATTTCTGGTAATTTGTTTCACAATCCCGAGTACAAGTTGCTTGATCACAAAAGAAGTTAGTAACTTCAATACGATCATATTAACTCCAAACAAATGTCAGCTTCAATCCATAAGCAAACAACAATCTTCTTTGTCTCACAACGAGAACAATCATCATCACAATTCCAATTTTTGAATTCCTAACAACACCGCTTGCAGTAGAAGAATTCCTAAAATGCAATGCGTCTGAGATCTGAAATGATATGACGAAAATGCACTTCGAATAGGAGGAAGAAATTTTTGATTTAAAAATGAGGACTGCTGTTAAAGGTGATTTGTATTTACTAGGTCTAAGAAATGCGAAATGATGCAATGTTAAATAATGGCAAAAGTAATGTCAGCAGCCGTGAGCTTCTAGTTTAAAATTAGGTAAACCAATCCAAAGATAGAACATATTTTGAGTTTAAATAAAGTTTAACCGGGATCAGTTTCACTTAGTATTCACCGGCAATGATTTAGGTATATTACCTTTTTCGACTTTCGAGTTTAATTAATTTTTAAATCACAATTTAATGACAAGGGATATTATACCTTAACAAGAAGATATAGTCTCACCTAGATTTGGATATATTAGATTAAACACAACCATTACTATTAGACGACGTTTGTTTCTGGGAAACATAATGGAATCGGGAAAGAGAATGGAAAGGAATAGAAAAGAATTCCTTTTGATTTTTCTGGTTGTTTGTTTCAGCCGGAGGGAATGAAATAAATAATTGGTCAACAACCTCCGGTCAATGGTCAACAGTCATTAATGCTGGTCAACATTCACCGGTCACTGATCAATGGTCATTAGTCACCGGTCAATGGTCATATGCCCTTGGTCAAAGTGTAATAGTAGGGTGTGGGGAATCAAAATAGAGGGTTTTGGGGTAATCCTATTCCCTTTCTCTTTCCTGAAAATAGGAAAAACTGGCAAAACAAACAACAGTAATTTTCATAAATAAGATATTATGTCGTTTGACTTTAATATTTAACATGTAAGATAACATGTAAGATAACATATATTTGTAGAAAGAAAGGTAAATATGAAGGGAGGTAGTATTACTTCATTGGTTCAGTCAACACTAAGAAAAATTGTCTTTTAAAAAAAAACACTATGAAAAATTGATACAGTGAACGTATTTCGGTGCGATTACTCTAATTTGGGTTTTAAGCACTAGTACTTAAATCATAGTCTATGACTGGTTAGTGTAGACTATTGACGTGACGGTGATTAGTTGTCAGTTATCGATAGTCGAACACCATTAGTCATCTAAAAATTATACGTATTTTATTATTTAAGATATTACAATAACAAAGTTTCTTAAGGGGCGTTCACTTCGAGATAAGGAAACGGAATAGAATCAAGAAAGTGAATGGAAAGGAAAGGAAAGGAATTCCCCCCAATCAAGAAGTTTGTTTGGTTCTGGTTCAGAAACGGAATACAATTTATAATGATTCCCTTTCTTGTTGTTTAATTTTGATATATATATATTGAATTAAATCTTACATAGTATGTATTTAAATAATGTATATAATAAAAAAATGTATAAAAGTATATGTTAATATTTCTTTAAAATAGTATAATTTATAAAAATATATCATAATTATATAATTATATTTAAACTATAAATAATATATATTACATAAATTAAATATAATGCATATTTATAATTATAAATTATATAGTATATATGTATTAATATTTACTTAAATAGAAATGATATATAACTTGTATATAAATTAGAAATAAAGATATAAATAATTATTTAATATTAAGACATATATAATAAATAATTTAAATATAATATATAGGAGTAATTTTTTATAATAAATGAAATATAGATTGGATTATATAAATTATAGGATATATATTTTCATATGTATAGAAATAAGAGTATACATAAAAGATATAATAAATTATAAATGAGATGAATATTTATAAAAATATACATTAATATATATAATTAATATTTTAAATAAATATATATAAGATTTACATATATTAGAAATAACATATATAATATTTATCCAAATTAAGCGTGAATAGATGAAAGATGAAACAAAGGGAATACCATTCCCACAATGTTGGGGGGAATCGCTTGTGGAGGGATATGGGGGTTTTTAAAACTGAAAGTGGGGGAAACAGAATTTAAAAAATACAAAACAAACGATTACAAAGGGAATCATTCCGTTTCCCTTTACTGTTTACCCTGAAGTGAACGCCCCCTTAATCTTTTCTCTTTTAATGAACAACCAATAAACTATCACTATTTAGATGTGAGAAAAAATAGAAAAGAGATACACATAAGTGAGGTCCATTGTGTCATAAAAAATGGGATTCTTAATTAAAAACCTTGGAGAAAGAAAATGGGTGGAATCCACACCATTATGGAACATATTTTAATTTCTTCACATATGTAACCGTGTCAAGAACCCTTATTGTGGATGCACTCAATAAACTTACTTTCACAGTATATATCTATGGCTATAGTAAAAACATTAAATATAGAAATTATGTATTTAGTGGCCAACAAACTTATTATTAGTACACAAAAAATGCATTTTTAGTAAAAATATCCTTAATAATGTATAAATTTTCACCCTTAAAACTATACAAATTCATGTAGCACCGCATAGCAAACAAATTACATTCATTATTTGTAATGCAAGGAAATCAAAATTAAGGTATCAATTTTAAATAAAAAAATCAAAACAATTGTCACGTGCTACAACTAATATAATCAGTACCCGAGTAACTTGACTAGAAACAGAGTCTATCAGTCAATGGTAGAATATATTTTTTAAAAAAAAGTCTAAACTCTAAAGTGAGAAGTTTGGTTTCTCCTCATCGAAGGCGGTTTTCTCGTCCGTGTGACAAAGCCCACGGTTTCATTTCCCCGACTCCTGTAATACGTAGTACCTGCTTTCCTTTCCCCCACGCCAAGTCTTACTATATAACAAGCACTCCTCGGCCGAATCCGCCACCCTAGTCGCCTTATCTTTCCCACCAAATTTAGAAAAGAAGAAACTTCCAGACCCGAAACAGAAAAGAATTAGAGCACAGAAGAGGGAGATAGATGGCTGGGCGAAGAGAAATGCCAACAAAACCGAGTCGCAGCGACGAGATAATGGACCCAAACGAGCAGATCCAAATCACAGAGCAGGTCAGAGCGAAATTTGATTCTATGACCCCGAAACGACACCAAAAGCCCACCCGTAGCGACCCGGACTCCGACTCTAAAACGCCTTCGGATATCTCCGTACCTGAAACCGCCATTCCCGAGCTCGAGAAGTTTCGATCTCTGAAGTGTCAGGTTTTGTTTTTAAAAAAGAATCCTACTGTTTTTTGCACTGACTAGGATTTGGTGTTGATCTTTTGTATTTTGGCTCTGTTCCTGCTTCGTCTGCTCATGTGTTTCTTAATTACTTAGCCGGTTTTTCATGCTGGAGAAGGAATTAGAAGCGATGAAGAATTCGTGGAGACTACCTACTACGAAGACTTGATTTCAATTGATAAGCTACATCACACGGTCCTCTCTTCCTCCCTCTACCTCCATGTTTGTGGGTTTGGTTGACTATGAAGTTATTTCGTATGTATGTATTATTTTTCCTTGGAACAGACTGGAACAGGGTTTATCAGGCTAGGCGAAGAGATTGGTGAAAATGGTGGATTAGAGTACGGTTTACACAGTAACGTGGAGAACGGGATAGCGCAGAGAAAATTGGCTTTGAGGGGAAACCCCGCGACCAACGATTGGGTTCCAGCTGCTGAAAACTTCGATCCGGTAATTTGGTTATATTTTTTCGTTGCAGCAAGGACTGCTTATCAATTATCACTGTACTTGCGGTAAGGAAGTTGGGGATCATCAAATTTCTGTCAATCAAGACTTGTTACTCTGTTTTCTTTTAGATTTAAAATTTGGTTCTGATCTGCCGATCTGATCTTGAGCAGGGAAGCTGCCATTTGTCGTTCAAGCCTATTCGGAGTGGTTGAAGAACAGTCTCGAACGCAAACTGGAAGATAAGTGGAGGTTGATTTGATTTGTTGAGTGCCAGTGTTTGAGAGCAGTATGAAATTAATTAATAAGGGGATAATAGTAGGAGATGATTAAGAAGGGTGATGATTGTAACGCTGCGTGATTGTTTGTCCCATAGTCATAGGTCGATCATTTTGTATGATACATGACTACGTCAGTAGGTTGTTGCCAAAAACTGTCAGTAGGTGAGAATAAATTATTAGTGTTATAACTGAACCCGTACGTTCAGTCGTGTTTTCACTTCGCACAGTCAAAATTTTAAAAAATTTTACGATCTTGTCCCTGCTTTAATATATTTCATAAATTACTATATTTAACCACAATTTATAACATATTACGAGGTGACCCCAAATTTCACTATGCACAGTCGGAATTCCAATACGTTTAGTCAGAAAATGATCAATTTAGAGGCTAATGTAGGCAAAATTTATTAAAAGCGGTTCGAAAAAAACAAAGAAGATTCTGAAGTACTTATATAAGTAAAAAAATATATATCATAAAAATTATCAGCAAAGTATACCATGACAAAGTAGACGAAAAGACGAATGCGTCGGCGTAAACAGATCGAAAAACGGAGCTATAACGAAGAAGATATGACAATTTTAATACCGGAACTCGGCCCTTCCTTACCGAGATTCCGGTCTTAAAATTATCATATCTTCTTCGTTATAGCTCCGTTTTTCGATCCGTTTGCGCCGACGCGTTCGTCTTTTCGTCTACTTTGTCATGGTATACTTTGCTGATAATTTTTCTGATATATGTATTATTTCTTCTTAAGCACAACATATCGACGTCTTGTTCAAAATTGCCTATCAACCACTAATTACATGTCCGTTAAAGAAGAATCTATTTGAAATTCATTGAATGTTTCTATCATTTCCACCAATTTCACGTCCATTGACGAAGAATCTATTTGAAATTATCAAAATTTCCTATCAATATCAATATTAACTATCATTAACTTCTTATTCTATAGTAAAATAATCAAGCATGTTCTATTCTAATTAACAGATGAATTGGACACCAATCTAAATAGTTAGATGCATCGACATTAACTATCATCGATGTCCTGTTCGAACTTACGTATCAATTCCACTAAAATCATGTCCATTAAAGAAGAATTTATTTGACAATCATCAAAATTGCTCAAAAAATGTCATCGTTGAAACATATTTTCAATACTTCAAAAGCGAGATCGGTTTGTGGTCGGAGATTGCTCAAAGAATGTCATCTTTGAAACATATTTTTAGTACTTCAAAAGCGAGATCGGTCTGTCGATAGAAATTGCTCAAAAAATGTGTTTTTTATAACAAATGAAAGTGTATACATCTTTGAAACATCTTTGAAACATATTTTCAATACTTCAAAAGCGAGATCGGTATGTCATCAGAGTTTGCTCAAAAAATATTTTTTTTATAACAAATGAAAATGTATACATCTTTGAAACATATTTTCAATACTTCAAAAGCGAGATCGGTTTGTCGTCGGAGATTGCTCAAAGAATGTCATCTATGAAACATATTTTCAATACTTCAAAAGCGAGATCGGTTTGTCGTCGGAGATTGCTCAAAGAATGTCATCTTTGAAACATATATTCAGTACTTCAAAAGCGAGATCGATTTGTCATCGGAGATTGCTCAAAAAATGTGTTTTTTTATAACAAATGAAAATGTATACATCTTTGAAACATATTTTCAATACTTCAAAAGCGGAGCGAGATCGGTTTGTCGTAGAATTGTCAAAAAAATGATAACTTTGTATAAATCTTTGAAACATATTTTAATACTTCAAAAGCGAGATCGGTTTGTCGTTAGGATTGCAAAAAAGATTGAAACATCTTTCAATTCAAAAGCGAGATCGTTTGTCGTCGAGATTGCTCACAAATATGTTTTTTTATACAAATTTAAATGTATACCTCTTTGAAACATCTTTGAAACATATTTTCAATCTTCAAAAGCGAGATCGGTTTTCGTAGAAATTGCTCAAAAAATATTTTTTTTATAACAAATGAAAATGTATACATCATTGAAAACATATTTTCAATACTTCAAAAGCGAGATCGGTTTTGTCGTCGGGAGATTGCTCACAGAATGTCATCTTTGAAACATATTTTCAATACTTCAAAAGCGAGATCGTTGTCATCAGAGATTGCTTAAAGAATGTCATCTTTGAAACATATTTTCAGTACTTCAAAAGCGAGATCGATTTGTCGTCGGAGATTGCTCAAAAAAATGTGTTTTTTATAACAAATGAAAAATGTATACATCTTTGAAACATATTTCAATGCTTCAAAAGCGAATCGGTTTGTCGTCAGAAATTGCTCAAAAAATGTTATTTTTTATAAAAAATGAAAATGTATACTCTTTGAAACATATTTTCAATACTTCAAAAGCGAGATCGGTTTGTCGTCAGAGATTGCTCAAAAAATGTCATCTTTGAAACATATTTTCAATACTTCAAAAGCGAGACGGTTTGTCGTCGGAGATTGCTCAAAAAAATGTTTTTTTATAACAAATGAAAATGTATACATCTTTGAAACATATTTTCAATCTTCAAAAGCGAGATCGGTTTGTCGTTAGAAATTGCTCAAAAAATGTTTTTTTTATAACAAATGAAAATGTATACATCTTTGAAACATATTTTCAATACTTCAAAAGCGATATCGGTTTGTCATCAGAGATTGCTCAAAAAATGTCATCTTTGAAACATTTTTTCAATACTTCAAAAGCGAGATCGGTTTTTTCGAAGATTGCTCAAAACAATAGTTCTATACGATCTCTACTAGACTGCAAGAGCGATGAGGAAAGACTAAGAAAGATCAAGACTTCAAAGTGTGTAGTAAATGATGACGACAAACATGAACTTTCATATTGACGATCTTCTACTAGACTGCAAGAGCGATGAGGAAAACTAAAGAAGATCAAGACTTCAAAGTGTGCAGTAAATGTCGATTTTTTAGTTTTAAAACATCAGGGATTTTCCATATACACTAACATTGTCTATCATTTCCACCGACTCCACTAATTAATTCATTTCGACAACTGATGCCCGAAATGCATTCCACAATCTCAAATGACTAACATGAAACCCTAATTGGAGGGTAAATGGTACAACTTATTCGACACACGCATCATTTTAAATCCCAGAACAATTAACAATTCAAATGACTAACACGAAAACCCTAATTGGGGGTACATGGTAGAGGAAAAGAAGAAATCTGATACATTTTGACAGGAGAAGTGAGAGGATGAACAGTGGCGTTAGGAATTAGTCTAGGTTTTAGTGCTAATTGTGGGTGCGTTAGCCCTTTAGTGTATCATGATTCTCGGGGATTCTATTTAGTGAATTCTTTTAAGAACAATGAGATCGGTTTGTCGTCGGAGATTGCTCAAAAATGTCTTTTTAAAGACATTTAATTGTCATCTTTGAAACATATTTTCAGGACTTCAAAAGCGATTCTTCTTCGGAATTACATACTTCGACAACTGATGCCCGAAATGCATTCCCCAATCCTCAAATGACTAACATGAAAACCCTAATTGGAGGGTAAATGGTACAACTTATTCGACACATGCATCATTTTAAATCCCAGAACAATCAACAATTCAAATGACTAACACGAAAACCCTAATTGTGGGTGTGTTAGCCCTTTAGTGTATCATGATTCTCGTGGATTCTATTTAATGAATTCTTTTAAGAACAACGAGATCGGTTTGTCGTCGGAGATTGCTCAAAAAGATGTTTTTTTTACAAATGAAATTGTATACATCTTTGAAACATATTTTCAATACTTCAAAAGCGAGATCGGTTTGTCGTCGGAGATTGCTTCTAAAAGGTTTTTTTTTATAACAAGAGAAAATATATACATCTTTGTAACATATTTTCAGGACTTCAAAAGCGATTCTATTTCGGAGTTTCATTTTCAAACAACATTGTTCGCACGTCATTTCTCATAATGTTATAACTTATTTGACACACGTATCATTTTAAATCCTAGAACAATTAACAATTCTGTTGACTACCAGTACATGAAATCCAAATGTGTTTGCACTAATCAAGTCGGGGGACGTCGTCTCCTCGTACTAGCCCTGTAGCGTGCATTGTGTTCCCTACGGTCCGCCTCAGCACTGCTTCGTTTTACTATCGAATAAGAAGTCAATGATAGTTAATGTCGATAATGATAGTTAATATTGATATTGATAGGAAATTTTGATAATTTCAAATAGATTCTTCGTCAATGGACGTGAAATTGGTGGAAAAGATAGAAACGTTCAATGAATTTCAAATAGATTCTTCTTCAATGGACATGTAATTAGTGGTTGATAGGCAATTTCGAACAAGACGTCGATGATAGTTAATGTTGTGCTTAGAAGAATAATACATATATCATAAAAATTATCAGCAAAGTAACCACGACAAAGTAGATGAAAAGACGAACGCGTCGGCGCAAACGGATCGAAAAACGGAGCTATAACAAAGAAGATATGACAATTTTAAGACCGGAACCCGGCGCAGACGCCGGTAAGGAAGGGTCGGCGCCGTTCGTCTTTTCATCTACTTTGTCATGGTATACTTTGCTGATAATTTTTATGATATATTTTTTTACTTATATAAGTACTTCTAAATCCTTTTTTTTTTTTTTCGAACCGCTTTTAATAAATTTTGCCTACATTAGCCCCTAAATTGGTCATTTTCTGACTGAACGTATTGGAATTCTGACTGTGCGTGATGAAATTTGGGGTCACCTCGTAATATGTCACAAATTATGGGTAAATATAGTAATTTATGAAAGATATTAAAACAAGGGCAAAATAGTCATTTTCTTACTGTGCGAAGTGAAAACACGACTGAACGTATTGACCCTCGTGTTATAATGAAGTGAGTCAATTATCATCTAAATATTTTAGGGAAAATTCACCAGGTATATTTTTTCATAATTCACAATATACCCATATGGTTTTTGTGATTCAACTTTAAACATGTTTAAATGTTGTCCATAATTGATGAAATTTTACATGTACGGTGGTGCTAAAGTGTTATATTTTGGTCCAATTTCAAATTTAAAATTTTTTAAGCTCATGTGTGATCTGTGTCATATTCATTGGGTTCCACAGGTCACATGTGAGTTTAAAAAACTTCATATTTGATATTGGATAAAATATAACACTCTAGCATCGTAAAGTTTCATCAATTTTGGACAACATTTAAACATGTTTAAAATTGAATTACGAAAAACACAGGTATGTTGTGAATTACAAAAGAAAAAACACTGGGAAAATCGTTTTCCCAATATTTTATTTCAATGTGCGTAGTGGATAGTGGAGAATCACTTTTCATTGCAAGTCTTTAAATTCAAAAAACTGATAGTGATTTTTAATACGGTAATAGATAGCTACACATCTATATTAATTGTATAAAAATTGTATAGTTAGTAAATAAAAATTATACAGATATATATATGTAATGTTATTTATTGAATTCTGATATTAATAAAATTCTACTAAATCAGAGTCCTCTCAATCAATTAGGGGGCCCTGTGTCGGTTGAAGTATATTGTATGAAAAAATTATAAGAACAATTATCTGTGGTCAGCTGTTAGAATAAAGTAGAGAAGACGATAATAAAATTGATACGAGCTGTTAAATTAGCCTTGAATGTAGTGTTTGATAAAGTAGAGGAGAAATGACAGGATCGACACGAAAATAGACGTAACACGTTATTTTAAAAGTCAAAGTCCACAATCGGACCAGATAGTAGTTTAAGTAATGCCCATTTCTTATCAGTTTATCAAATGACTAATAAGAAGTTATTTTTTAAGATACTATAATTTTAAATCATTTTATCTAAATGAATAAATATTAATTGATTTAGAAAAATAAAATTATTTATTCATTTGTATATTTGCTTTTGATAATTTTTTATTATTGAATAGTACTTTTTTAAATTTTTATCAATACTATATTCTAATGGTAATATTTCATTTATAAAAATATAGTATAAAGTTTGAATATTTAATTTATGTATATATATGACGTTTTTACTATTAATTAGTTTATTGTTTCGTACATAATATATAACAATAAAGTTCACTATTAACTATTATATTTTTCCTCGTTTATTCAATAAACTCGTAAAATTCATAACTTTTCTATGGATTATTACCAACTTCCATAATATAGATCATGAAAATATGAACTTATAATTTATTTATTTAAATTATCTATTAATTGACTCTAGAAAAAAAATAAAAAAGACCCTTAAAAATGAGGCCCAATAAGTGGGACCCTATGATAAGATTCCACTAGCACTCCCAAAGAACCGACACATGTACATACTAACTTCTTAAATGTAAGATTACAAAACCTGTATTTTTACTGTACAATTTTAAATGTAGTCAAATATAGCTACATATATTTATAGCCAAGAATGGTTGTTTTAATGCTGCAATTTTTTTAGTTACATTATTGTCGGCGACAAATTTTAAATCAATCCTCATTTGTGACACTTATTTACAGCAATTCAGAAATATTATGTTTTGATAGCATAACAAAATGTCCACAAACATTTTATAAATCATACAATTACATTATGTCGTAATAGACCTAATAATGCTACGAAAAGTCTACATGCTGCACAATCTATCTCCCAGGGTATTGAAATTGGTAGAAAATATGCAATGCTTGGTAAGGCTACATCAAATTCAAAATACTGGATATGGGATCTATTTTAGTTATTTTGAGAGCTGTTGGAGTAGTTATCTAAAGAAAAGGTGGAATGTAAAGAAAAGGTGGAATGCATTCCGGGATGATGCTCGGGGAGTAATTATCTAAAGAAAATACTGGGATTGCGTCCTTTGTTCGTCAACAGAGCACAATAGCCGGAGCGGTTTCTCCGTTTTCTGTTCGACAAACTGTTTACGCTCTGTTCTCGGCAGCTGACATGTCCATCCCGACGTAGCTGAAAACAAGGAAAATTGATGCAGCTCGTACCTAGTCTAAGTTCCTCTCGAGGTAACAGCAAGTTACAAACCCTAAATCGAAAATTTGGGGAATATAGAATCGCAAGCTCAGTCGCACATCAACAATAGCAAACAGTATCACCTTCCGCAAGTGTTATTCGCTGCAAGTCCACCATCCATCGCCATCGCCGCAAGTGCTATTCATCGCAATTGCTTTTCGCCGCCAGTCCACCTTCCGTCATCGCCGCAAGTCCACCTTCGTCTTGCTACTGTCTTCATCTGAGGTGATCAATTTTGGCTCGCAGTGCAGGTACCAATTGGGCTTTTTGTTCGCCTGGCATAATGTCGGTTTTAGTTACGAACTGCCGTGGCTTAGGTAATGTGGCGGCAGTTCGTTGGTTGGTGGGTTTAGTGTCTAGACAAGCACCTCTTTTTGTAATTCTCTTAGAAACAAAGCTTTCATCTTTTGAGATGCGCACGGTTGCATCAAGGTTTCCCGGGTATAGTTGGGTGGCGGGTGATAGTGAAGGTCGGAAAGGGGGTGTGGCCTTGTTTTGGCGGGACAATTTGAATGTTTCCTTGTCTAGTTTTTCTGCACATCATGTTGATGTTGTCGTCAGTCATTTTGGGGGAGTTCAGTGGAGGCTTACGGGTGTGTATGGATGGTCTAATGCAACTGACAAATGGAAAACATGGCGACTTTTACGTTATTTGCATGCGCAGTGGACGGGACCTTGGGTTCTAGGTGGGGATTTCAATGAGGTACTGAACTTGCGGGAACACCAGGGCCGGGGTTTTCGTTCCCAAAGGGCAATGTCTTCTTTCCACTCTTGCTTATCTGATTGCTCTTTGAGGGATTTGGGATTCAGTGGCCCTTGCTATACATATAGAAAGCGCGCAGACTTTCCTTTTCATGTTAAAAGTCGTTTGGATCGGTTTGTAGCGAATGATGCATGGTTTGCGCACTTTCCTAATGCACTAAATGTTCATCTTCGTTGGGGACGACCAGATCACCGGCCTATAAAGTTAACCTTGCAACCATCCACTCGTAGAGGACCTAAGCCGTTTCGTTTTGAGAATTGTTGGGCTTTGAATGATCAGTGTCGTACTTTGGTTCAATCGGTATGGACTCATAATCCGCATTTGCATGGTTCCACAGCTAAAGTCAAGTTATGTGGTCAGGAGTTGCGTTCATGGGGTGTTCGACAGATTTGGGTCGAGAAGCAAGCGCTGCGTCAGGCCCAAACAGAGCTCGACCGCCTAGATCAACAGGCCCCAAGCCCTCAGAATCTGGCCCGATGGAAGTCTTGTTCAGATACAGTTGATATGCTTTTGCATCGGGATGAGGTCCGTCTCCAACAACGTTCCAGAATCAGTTGGCTTTCAGTAGGTGATAGGAATAATAAGCAATTTTTCAATAAGTTCAGGGCCCGCTCATGTCGTAATGCCATTTATTCTCTTTCCTCACCTTCGGTCCCGCCTGCAACCTCCTGGGCCGGTGTGGAATATGTGGCTCGTCCTTTCTTTCAGGAGCTTTATACTACTACAGCACCTCAGGCAGACCCGCATCTTCTGGCATGTGTTGAGGATCGTGTTCCTCCGGACAGTTATCAGCCCATGGGCCAGCCTTTTACTCGAGCAGAAGTGGTTGCAGCTTATAAGCAGTTGAATCCATCCAAGGCCCCTGGGCCTGATGGTATTAATGGGGTTTTTCTACGCACTTATTGGCCTATTATAAGTGAAGATTTTATTGCCACAGCGTTAAAGTTTCTTAACACTGATGCTTTGCCCTCGGATCTCAATCACACTCATATTGCTCTCATTCCAAAGAAACCGGGGGCCACCTCTATTACAGATTTTCGACCCATTTCCTTGTGTAATACAGTTTATCGTGTCATTTCCAAGGTTCTTGTCAACCGGGTTCAGCATGTTCTGCCAGTCATCTCTTCGAATCAGGGAGCTTTTGTGCAGGATCGTTTAATCTCAGATCAGGTGCTGCTTACTCATGAGATTCTTCATCTGATGCGCACTTCAAAGGCCCGCATCCGTGGCTTTTTTGCGTATAAGGTGGATATGTCGAAGGCTTTTGATAGGGTGGAATGGTCTTTTGTCTTGGACGTTTTGGCTCGTATGGGTTTTCATCCGGTTTGGATTCAGGCTGTTCGTAAGTGTCTTACAACAACCACCATGTCTGTGCTTATTAATGGTTACCCGGGTGATACATTCCGACCAGAGCGTGGCCTACGCCAGGGTGACCCTTTATCGCCTCTACTCTTCATTTGCTGCATGGAGGTTTTGACGTCTGCCATTACTCTTTCTACTCAAGTGAACCAATTTCAAGGCTTTTCCTTTCCTGGTCTCCCCTCGCCAATTACTAGCCTTCTGTTCGCGGATGACTGTATCTTATTTGGGAAGGCTTCGACCCCGAATGCTCAAGCTTTGGCTCACATCCTTGATGATTTTAAGCAGGCCTCCGGCCAAAGTATTAATGTTGACAAGTCGGCTATTATGTTTTCCTCCCTTCTCTGCCCTGATATTCGCCAGGGAGTTGCGGGAGTGCTCAGTGGTCATCCAGTTCAGGATTTGGGAATGTATTTGGGTTTCTCGGTACAGGTGGGGCGCAATCGCAAGGCAATCTTTGCTTATATTAAGGACAGGGTTGCACGCCGTATTCAGGGTTGGTCTTCTAATACATCTCAAGCAGCGCGTCTCAATCTTATCAAGTCAATTTTGCAAGCCATTCCGACGTATGTGATGTCTGTTATTGCTTTACCTCAGTCGGTCCTCAAATCCATTACGCGTATGATTTCTCGCTTCTGGTGGAGTGGTTCACAAACTACGAAAGGTATCCACTGGACGAAGTGGGAAGCTCTTTGCCTTCCTCTTTCCTCTGGTGGTTTGGGTCTTCGTGATTTGCGCAGTTTTAATCGTGCGCTTCTTGCCAAGCAACTATGGCGTATCTTAACCAACCGTGAGTCGTTATTGTCTCAGTTCTACACGGCCCGTTATCTGGGCAACGGCCCTCTTCAGCTTCTTCAGCCTTTATCTACCGCAAGCCCCGTCTGGCGCGCTCTCCTTGGTGTTCGGGATTTGATACAGGTTGGGGCCAGGCGCCGAATTGGTAATGGTCTTTCTACTGCCATAAGTGATCGATGGCTTCCTTCCAAGGAGAGGCATGCCTTTTCTTTGGTCTGTTCCACCATGTCACCAACAGGCTTCTGTGTCTACTTTGATGCTTTCTCCTTCTGCCTGGAATGTTCCTCTACTTCGGACCATTTTCCACCCAGAGGATATTCAGCATATTTGTAATGTGCAATTGCCTGCTGATGTGCTCTCCCCTGACTCGTGGTTCTGGGGCCTCACCAGTTCGGGTCTTTACTCGGTTAAGAGTGCTTATCACTGTGATGTTGTGCTTTCTCGTCAGGCTCGTCCCTCTACATCTTCATCGAGTCCTTCTACCCAGGGTCTCGCCACTAAGCGTCTTTGGGCACTGGACTTGCCTCCGCGCATCCGTTTGTTTGGTTGGAAGCTGTTGCATAGAGCAGTGCCTTGCCGGGGTGTGTTGGCTAATCGGTTGCATCGTCCTGATTTGGCAGCTTGTGCACTTTGTGGTCGCGATGAGACCCTCCTCCATGCTTTCTTTAACTGCCCATCTGCCACCCCCTTTTGGGACCGTCTACGCATGCCTTTCACTCCACCCGCTGGGCCCGATGCGGTTTTCATCGACTGGTACACTCACTCATGCGCTACCATGTCTCGGACCAGCCTGTCCTTGCTCACGTCGCTTCTTTGGCGTCTATGGTATGCCCGCTGTCAGTTTTCGCATGGGCGTGTGACCACTTTTGAAGCAGGATGGTTTCAGGCAGACAGTTTTTTTCCGTCTAAGCTCAGCTGCGACCAGGTTGTCTCACTTGCCCACTTTGGTGGATGCAAGAAGCTCCCATCCTTCCTGGGTGGAAATATCAGTGGATGCAGGCCTTGATCGGTTTGGTCGCTATGGCTTAGCAGCAGTGGCAATGCAGCATGGTTCTATTATTGGTGCCGCAGTTATGGGTGGTCATACAACGCAAGATCCTTCACATATGGAGGCAGCGGCCCTGCTTCTGGGTATTGATCTTGCTAAGCGTCTTCATTTTACCCACGTTCGCCTCTTGACAGACTGTAAAAGTGTTGTTGACCACCTGACAGCCTTTGGGCCCTCGAGCCTCCCAGACTGCACTCAGCATTTGCTCAATGAGACCATGGCAAATTTAGCACCACTTGTAGACTTCCAATGCTTTCATGTTAATAGACTATATAATTTTAATGCCCACAACCTAGCTTCTTATGCTAGTAAGCATCAACTCCCGGCGAGTTGCTGGAAGTCCACCGACTTCCCTTCCTATGTACTCACGTTGTGCTCTTAATATTAATATAATCGTTTGCTTCAAAAAAAAATACTGGATATGTATCAAACACAGGGTGCATTTTTTTTTTTTGCTTTGTTATTAATATTAGTGTTGATCATACTACTTTTTCCTATTTTATTTTATTTTAAAAATTGTATCTAACATCTGATATAATTTTAACGTACTATTTCTCTTCAATTTTATTTTGATAACTACATTAAAGAGTTTGAGCACAAACGGATCGATTGTATTAGACCTAAAATATCCCAATTGAAGAGGTCACAAACTATTAAAATAATACGCAAATATTAGCCAATTCAAGTAACATTAGTATGTGCAATAAAATATATAATAACTATGTACAAATTATACATGAAACTCACCCACTGTTGTTACCAATAAAAAAAAGTGTACAAACTATACATATAATTAACGGGAGCATAAGCTATAAACCTAATTTAAATAAAAATAAGGGAAATTTCATGAAATGCCACTATATTTTTCATAATTCATGAAATGCCACTAAAAAAAGAATGTCACGAAATGTCACTATATTTTCTAAAAAATTTATGAAATGGCCCTCCGCCTGGATGGACGTTAACTTTTCGTCCAATGTCAGATTTTTTTTTGGGAAAATTCACAATATACCCCTGTTTTCTTTCATAATTCACAATATACCCCTGTGATTTTAGTAATTTAACTTTAAACATGCATAAATGTTGTCCAAAATTGATGAAACTTTACATGGACGATGCTAAAGTGTTATATTTTGGTCCAATATCAAATTTGAAGCTTTTTAAGCTCACATGTGACCTATGGGACCCAATGAATATGTGACTGTTCATTGGGTCCCACAGGTCACATGTGAGCTTAAAAACTTCAAATTTGATATTGGACCAAAATATAACACTTCAGCATCGTCCATGTAAAGTTTCATCAATTTTGGACAATATTTAAACATGTTTAAAGTTAAATTACTAAAATCACAGGGGTATATTGTGAATTACGAAAGAAAACAGGGGTATCTCATGAATTTTCCCTTTTTTTTTGTAAAATGATCTTTTTACCCCAAAAAATTTATGTCACTGTTCAACGGCTATTTTTGGGTTCCAACGGTCACTTTTCTGAAAAATTTACGAAGTACATGAAATGTTACTACAACTTTTATGAAAGTACACGAAATGCCACTACAATGTTACGAAAGTACATGAAATGCCACTACTACTTTACAAAAGTACATGAAATGCCCCTGTAACAAAAAACAGCTATTTTCTGTTTCTAACGACTAGTTCTTCATTCAGATCCTCTTTTGTGCTATAAAAACTCATTGTAGGGCTATATAATGTCCATATCTCTCCCATACTCACCCATAGCACATCAAACATGTATCCCCCCACATACACAACCACAATAGAAGGGAAATTTCAAACAATACATTGCAAGTGTAGAGTTCCAGCAACTCTCAAAGTTTCATACAACCGGAAATCAGCAGGATTTACTTACTACAGTTGCTAGAACTGTGGGTTCTTTAAATGGTGGGCACCGGTTATGGAAGATCGATATGATCCTCGCTTAACTTCTCAACCCGGGAGTACATCACAAACAAATCCCACACAACAAATGTCCACTACAAGACCTGCTGTCTATGAAGTCTCACGCATTTCTTACTCAATGGAAGAACTAGGAGACTTCAATTTGCCGCAAGCAAAAGATTTGCAGTGAGTTTTTGCCAAAAAAGCAAGCTTCTTTTTATTCGGGCACACAAGAACGCAAGTTAAGGTTAGATAACATAGAAATGAATAGAAATTGATAAACTAAGGAGGGTTTGTTCTGTGGTCATTAGGAAAGAGCATCGGGATGATTATATTTCCTGTTATTTATTTAGCTAGTTTTTCTTATTTCAAGGAAAGCGAAAGGGAATGAGATTTCCCTAAAAGCTCTCTAACTTGATTCTTCACCCCTACTAGAGAATGAAATTTCTTTTCCCCGAAACACTTTGACCGATGACATATGACTACTGACCGATGATTAATGATGATGGACCGACGATCGGTGAATATAGACCGACAATTAATGACCGTTGACCGATAGCCGGCAACCGTTGAACATTGACGGTGGTCGTTGACCGGTTATTAATTTCATTTCCCCATCTCAAACAAACAATCAGTAAAATCAAAGCGAATTCTTTTTCATCCCCCTCCATTCCATTTCTTGATTTCATTCCATTTCTCCCGCTCAAAACAAACGCCCCCTAATACTCCACTTTAGGTTTCCTTGTGTAATTCCTTCGATCCAACTAGCAGGGAAGTGAAAAAAATAAGTATCACCGATTGCTAATATAGACAATGAGAAGGAGACTTGAGTTCTCTAAAAGTAGCTGAAAAGTCTACCACGGAGGGAGGAGGGATTCACACCAAAGTGCAACATTTTTCCCACGTCAATGAGTGTCTATCGATGAAGGGATTCATAGAACTTCTAATCAGAACTTTAGCATTATCAGAGAGTGTTGAACGACAACTGGGGGAGGGATGGAATGTCGAGGCAAGAAATACTGAGTGAGGTTTGGAAGTAGTCTAATTTCCTTTGCTTCTCTTTTTTAACTACCCGAATGCTCATACGATGTTTTGAACTCATAATATGTTGGTCAATTCATAATATGTTGGTCAACATAAATATGTTATTCCGCCTTTTTAAGTGTCACATGTTGTTTATACGTTAACAGTTGGCTTATGCAAGTTTTTATGGACCTAACCACTTATTCAAGCTAATTACAACTCTATTTAAATTACAATTGTCTTTTACTAGTAGTTAAAAGTCAAATGTACTAGTGTCAACTAGCTCTTATTTCCTCATCTCATTGCCATGAGGAACTTTTATGTTGATGATGGTACTAAATTTGATGTGTCTATATATAAACATTGCAAATCCATTACTAACACTATCCTAAACTTCTTGATACAAGTTACCAATCTGTATGCATTATATAGGAATGAAGTTTGTAAAATAAAGTCCCCAAATCACAAGCTTACTACACCAATTATTAGGCTTCATTATTTTGCAAGCTAACAAATGAGAGATGATGTGTTGATGTCAGATGCAGCTGCATATAAAAGGTACTTTGTACAAGTATATGAGAAAAAAAATTAAAAGTTGATGTGATAATGATGTGTGCAACTTGTAGAGAGAGAAAACGGTAAACTGAATGGACAAACTCGTCATCTGTAAGCTCATAAAAGAATGAGACCTAGATATAAGGTTTGGAATGCCTAAATTAAGTAACAAACTTAAGGGTCGTCGACTATAATGGTTTAGTTCTTATTTCATCAAAACATCTTGTCAAATAATTGAAGATGAAGTCACTAAGGCCATATAGAGCTTCTTTCACATTGAATTCTTTTTTGAAAAAATAGTATACTTATAATCTTTCCCTGGTTCTTGAGATTCTTAACCTAATTGTGTGAAGGACCTCAAACCTACTACTTGTTGTAACAGAATATACTAGATTTTTGAAAAAAAAATAGCTTGCTAGATTAAGGGAAGGTCTTACATTTAGTACTTGTCATTTGCTATGCTTCACCTACATATTCAGTTACTATAAGTGGCAAGACTCAAGGGTTTCTTCAAGTGATAAATCGTATTAAACATGGAGACCCTATGGGGTGTTCTTCTTTACATTTAATTATCAAGAATGCTCAAACCACATAAGGTTAATACAAGTTTCCAGTTATACCCCGTTACAAGATAACCAACATCACTCACACAAGTATTGCAAATGAAACCATTCTCTTTTTCATAGGCAGTCTTGCATTTGTGTCAGCTACAAAAGATGTCATATATTCATTCCCTAATATTTGTGAACTTCACTTTGACATCACAAGTGTTTGGTGTTTGTTAGATGGACAATTTACATTTAAAAAAGAGGAACTACACCAATACCCCGTTGGTTCAGTGGTGATTGGGATTGAATTTGGTAGGGAGAACTACGGTTTAATCCCCCGCACCGGCTATTGGGAGGGGACTGGAACCTATCCACCCAGAGCTTAGATATCCTAATGTGCCACTCTCACCTCATAGACTTTCCACCTATATAGATAATAAGTTATATTTCCCTTAACCCTTCTTTAACATATTTGAAGTGTGATAGTCATTATACGATGATTTAAAGTAATATTTTCTTGTTTTAATATATACTTTCCAACTCTTGACAAATTAAGGAGAAAAAAAAGTAAGAACATCTTATATTTTGAAAGTAATGAGAATACCAAACATTCCATTAATTCAATTTTACACATATCGTCCTTTGCTGCCCCTAACCATCAAACATCCCGCTTCTCAAACCTACCCTTACTAGCAATCATATGAGCTTCCACATTTTGCTCTCTGTTTACATATTTCCACGCAACAGAATACAAAAACAAACAACCATTTTTATCAAACAAGACGCTATTTGCTGGCGGCCACAAGAACTCCCCCTTCGTAAAATAATTTAAAACTACTAGCGAGTCGCTGATCAGTTTAATTTTCCTAAAGCTAACTCCCGTGCTAATTTAAGCCCCTAACACAACGTCTTTTGCTTCTGTCACACAAGGAAGAAACAACACTCCTGAATCACCCATTCCTGTACCCAGTACCCACCACCTCAACCATCACATCCCTACATGTTGCTCCCCAGTCAACACCTCCCACCTGAGTTGCACCACCATTCACCCACACTTGAGCGAAACTGTGATCATCAGACACCTCATCCTTTGCTCCACCTTTCTCCACCCTCGATTGAGAGCTCATAGTTCCCAGAAAACTCCAAGATCTAGCCCACCCTCACTCTAAAGACAGAGCTTCCTTATGAATAACTTGACACCTAGCAAACCATATGGCCAAAGATGAGATACCAAATCAACACATTTTGAAGCCCGCTGAGAGAGAATAAAGTCAATAATCCAGTCATAAAATTCATTATCAGTGTACTTTTTATTTGGGACTGAGCCATTTTTGTCATCCCAAAAGTATCGGACTTGCGGACAAGTGAAACGAATATCAGCTGGGCTCTCCCAACCACCGCATAGTGGGCATCTGTCGTCACCACCTCGCATCTCCGAACAAGCTTCACTTTAGACGACAAGGCTCTGTTTAGGAGCTTCCACGCAAAAAAGCTCTAACATAGGATGCATTTCACAATTCCTTAACCTTTTAAACACCTACTCCCCCCACCCACGAGGAACTCAGACATCAACTCCTCTGCTGGCTACCTTGAAAGTGAGAAACTGATTTGACCGAGAATCTCCCCCTTTTTATCCACCCCACATCCAATTATTTGGGGCGACACTTGTGCGAGAGGAATGCCTAAAATGAGCTTCACATCTTGGAAGGAAATATGTCAACTCAAAGACTATATATATGGGCTTGGATACAAGAGAGGTGGATCTATCTCGGACATTATAAAGAATAAAATTTGAGATTTGTGAAAAAGGGACTAAACCATACATTTTCAAATGTACATACAACAAAGTCAATACCATATTGGCAACTTTGATGAACACCAAGAAAACAACTCGTGTTAGTTGGGAAGTGAGCAAAAACATTGTTGAATCTATTTACGTATTGCATTTAGCGATAAACATCTTTGTAAAAGAAGAGAAAATACAAACAATAATAAAATACATAAAAAAACAACATTCAAAAGATTTTGTAGATATGACCTCTTTACATGTCACGAAGATCATTAAAGTTAACATGAAGATGGACTTAAATATGAGAGCATAATCATGTCATTGATCAATATTTAGATTAACTAGTTTCATGCTTAGCATTAATCTATATTCAAAAGTCTCAAATAGTACTTTTATAAACAAATCTATCAAAAAATCAATCAGGGGTGTTTGTTTCGAGTAATCAGGAAAGGGATTCAGAAGGATTCTATTTATTACTATTTGTTTTGACAGTTTTTCTTATTTTTAAACGAAAAAGAGAATTAGATTACCCAAAACCCTTTATCTTCCCAACCTCCTAGTGGTGAATGTGACTCCCTCCCCAATATACTTTGATCGACAACATATGACCATTGATCAATGACTAATAACCATTGACCGGTGACAGTGAATGTTGATCGACAATTATTGACCATTGACCGACAACCATCAGACATTACTATTGACTGACAGCCGCAACCGATTATTTATTTCATTACCCTCGACTCAAACAAACAACCGGAAAATAGTTCACTGCTTGAAAAATGCCCCCTCAAATGTTTAGTTTGACTATAAAAAAAAGTCAATAGTTCGGATATCTTTCGTCGGCGACGTTGACGTTATCGATGGATTTTTTGAACACTCTGAGCAACCTGAGCGGCGCGCTACTCTCTTCCCACCAATTTTATTTTGCGAGGGCTAGAGCTGCAGCTGACTGCCAATACAGAGGTGGCTTGTAAGTAAAGTGGAAAAACAGAACAGTATAGTACGCGTAGGACGAGGGCGTGGACAGGAATGGGTGGTCCCAACGCCGGCAAAAAGGATGACTCTGCTGGTGATAATTCTTCTAGCGACGACGGTGTTCCAGATTCCAATCCGAGCCTCTTCTCCGAGGGCGAGAAAGTTCTCGCTTATCACGGCCCTCGAATCTATGAAGCCAAGGCATCCCTCTCTGCTCATCTCTCTAAAATTGATATTGTTTTCGACTGCCAACTTCTAGAATCTCGGCTGGTTCGCCGATTGAATTATCAATGTCGTTGACTGGATACTGGTAACTCGTTGAGCCATTTGGAACCTTGGAGTGGGAGGGGGCGAGTTTCGAGAGTGCTTCTGCGCAGTTGTATGAGAAATGTTACTTTCCTAGGGTTTACATTTGTCTCATATATCACAATACTAATAGTAATTTGTCTTAGATAACCGACGTCACTTGGAATATGGCGTGTAGTATCTGAAATTCGTGCTTGGTTTCATGTGAAGTGGCTGTAGTGATCATTAGTGTTTGATCTCTTGAACTTGTTCTCTTGGTCCGTGTAATTATCTTGTCATTGTTTTTTTCTAGTGTTACATTACAACCATGTTCTTTTCACTTCTCTTCCATTTCTAGTGGATTGCTGGCTACTTTTCTTTATGCTCTGGGTTCTTAACCAAGCAATAATGGTTCTGATGAATCTGTTTGATGCTTTTAAAGGTTAAAATATGCGAGTTTCGAAAGAAGGAATGGAGGTACTTTGTTCATTACCATGTAAGTTACTTTTTATTTGGCTAGGTTGTACGGTACGTTCACTGCTAGTTTAATTGGGGTTGACTTTAAGCTTTCTCTTAGCGCAGAAAGAGTTTTTTCTTCTACATCTCTAGTGGTAACTGATGCAAGTCTGTCATTTTCTTCTTCTTATATGCAGGGCTGGAACAAGAAGTAAGCAAATGTGTTCTAATAATCTATCTTTGATTTCACTTTCATTGCCTGCCCTCCATTTTGGATACCCCTTAATTGGCATTTGAAGTCAGTCCTTCAACCATGACCCTTCTGTGCATTATGTTGTAATTTTGTGCATAGTTATTTCACACAATAAACTGTCATGTTGATTTGTGTACAGCCTAGATGTTCAAGTTTGTATCTATCATATTGGAGAATCCACAATAATCGTCAGTAGTAGTTTAAGAGAGGATAGGCCCGATACTATTTTTTGAATGGCCAGATACTATTTATTAACTTAGTGTCTCTTTATCAGTTGGGATGAATGGGTTGCCACAGACCGCCTGTTGAAATTTACGGATGAGAACATTCAAAAACAGAAGGCTCTGGCAAAGAAGCCTGTGATTGACAAAAATCCCAAGTCTGGTCGTTCAAGTCAGACAAAGTCGAAGACTTCAACTGGTTGGTTTCTTTCTTTGTTGGATTTCCATTGAAAAGTCGACCACTTTTTCCAGGAATGTTCCTCTATTTCCTTTTTCCCACCCTCCTATTTATAATTTTGTAATTGAAAAGTTAAATTGCATTTGGAGGGAAAACTGTACTTCCAAAATTCGTTTTGATAGTTTCAAAAGTTGATGTGTAATGGAACTGACACAGTGAACCGTTGACCTTTTCTGTCGCAGAACCCAAGTCAGAGAAAGAAGACAGCAAGAGCAACTGTAATCCACTAATTTTATATTATTCTAAGTTTAGCGCAACTGTTTGTAATACTTGCAAAGCTTGCTTTTAGTTGAAGTGAATAGTGAAGCTTTGGAGTTGTATTCTGACTGTCTTATATATTTTTCTTCAAGAAATAGGATCACCGAGTTACTTCATCTTCCAAGAGGTGTTCAGATTTTAGATTAGTGATCAAATTGACCTGAATTATTTCACACGTCCCCACTGATATGTCTCTCAAGTAGGAAATCTGTAGGTATTTCTTTGAACCTGTTTTATATTTTCTTATTGTATTAGGTGCAGGGCCTATTGAGTTTCTTTGTGATCTTGATTAACACTAATCGGTTTAGGTGATGTAGCAAAAAATATAAAGTATCTTAACCAGTTTCTTTCTGTAATACAAGCAATGATTAGTATATAAGGTTATCAAGTTGCTTTCTCTATACGTTCTTCGATGATTAGCAGCATAAGGGTGTGAGTGCTATGTTATTTCACGTATTTCCACCAAGCTATATATTGTTTCCCCTACTATATATTCTGAGAGCAAGCAAATATTTTAAGCTGACAATTTTGTCTTTAAAATGTTATGCAGCTGCAAAAGGGAAGAAGAGAAAGGCGGAGTCTGAAATTGAGGTCAGTTTTCACCCAGCACTATGATCTTGATGTTGGACTGATTGTGTATTGGGTTGATAATTTCTCATGCTTTCTGGCATTGATTCGACTTGTGTATCAATCATGGTTTCCCAAAGTAAAGGGTGCATGAGCCAGTTTTGAATTGATCCGTGCTCTAAGTTTTTATTGCCTTCATGAGCATTAAATTTTCCTGGCAAAGTTGAGGATTTCAAAGGCCTCTCTATTGGTTACTTCTCTTCAAGTTTTGACATCCTCTTGAAATGCTAGGATTTATAATGGCACAAACCTAGGGATTGCTTGGATTTGTTGTGACATTGTGCAAATTGTAACCTTAGTAAAGCGTATTGAGATATGGTCATAGAAATGAACTCTTACCCAAAAAAAACTTTAGAATTACTCTTTTCCACTTTTGAGGAATGGCATTCCCGCTTAACAAGTGTAGTCAAACTACTATAACTGCTTGACTTCTTGCAGACAGATTGAACATGTCAGAAATAAAATGGAAGTTTCATGGGTTTTTTTGGGCACTTGAGTCATTTTGAATGATAACATATAAACACATGAAGGGTGGTAAAAGTTTTCTACTTGCTACTTTGCTCTGTATTACAAAAGATACAATTGTAATGAGCACATGGTATCTTATCAGGTGAGGAGGTTTCGATAAGCACAGCTTGACATGTCGTTCTAATATTTTTTCAGAAGGAAAGTGTATGCACAGAGAAAAATATCAAAATCCTGCTTCCGCCTGCTTTAAAAAAGCAATTGGTTGATGACTGGGAATTTGTCACCCAACAAGATAAGGTATCCCTGTCATTTTCCATCCAGGCTGACTTTTCTTTCTCTTTCTTTGTGGATATAATATAATATTCACAGGGGTCTGACTTGACATTCTATGTTCACCTTGTTACAAAATGTTTTATCTCATGCCTGAGTAAATAAAGATCCATCATGTGCCTACAGCTTCTCCTGACAAATTTGTCTCTGTATGTTTGTGAACTTAACCTATCTTTCTATGTTTCCCATCTCTCATTTCTCAGCTTCACAGCGCTTCCTTATGTATTAATGAGCAAGTTATCGGTCGGTTGTTAAAGTTTTGTTATATGAATGAGAAATGTGCTTCAAACATTGATTTGGGTTCCTCTTTTCCAGCTCATCAACTTACCACGTTCTCCTACAGTGGATGATATCTTAACTAGATATTTGGAGTTCCGGTCGAAGAAGGATGGTGTGTAAGTGTTCAAACTTCCAATTTTAAAATTTTCAAGGCCCCTTTTCTTCCCCCATTTGCGGGGTACTTTTATAGTTGGCTGTATATGCGCTCCTTGGTTCGTGTGCTTAATTGTGACTCCGAGCAACAAGCATGAACTTGTGGAAGTATGGTTATGATGCTGATCTCTGTAGTCTGTACTAATGGCGACTGTACTTGTCTTTACTTTGGTTGGCTGAATTGAAGGATGACCGATTCAATTGCTGAGATTTTGAATGGTGTACGCGGTTATTTTGACAAAACATTGCCGTTGATGCTCCTCTACAAAAAGGAACGTCAACAGTATCGTGACTTAGTGGGAGATGGAGTTTCACCTTCAACTATATATGGTGCTGAACATCTTCTACGCCTGTTTGGTATGCTGTCTTCAACTGTGATTATAAAGTCTTAACTGGTGGCAATTGCTCCTTTTGTTCATATATATTCGATGATAAAAGGCACTTGACCCATTTAATCTGTTTACAGTTAAATTGCCGGAGCTATTAGGGTATGTAAAAATGGAAGAAAATGCTTCCATCAATTTGCAGCAGAAGCTGCTTGATTTTTTGAAGTACGTGCTTCATCTTTTGTATGTTGAAATAATGTTTAATGCTCTTACGTTTCTTATGGCATGTTGAAGTACGTGTCTCATCTTTTGTGTATGAAATAATGTTTAATGCTCTTAACCTTTCTATATAAATCCTGGGTCCTCTAACCACTGGGCTGCCTATGCTGTTTAATTCGCTGAAAAGGCATTTGTAATAACTGATAGTAAGTTTGTTGTTTTTGTGTAGGTTTTTGCAGAGGAACCAGGGATCCTTTTTCCTTTCCGCTTATGAAGACTCCAGAGAAATGGAAGGGACCGCCAGGTAGTGGGAAGGAGGCAGAGATTTTGTGTGAGAAAGAAGGAAATAGCAAACGGAAGTGAGGAGAAATGTGTAGTTGTTCAGGGGAGGGTAGCTAGTGTTATTCCCTCAGAGACAAATCGCTGTGTAAATCCTCCCTCCTCTGTTGTAAATGTGATGCTTGTACTTTCTCGTCCCTTCATCCCCACCATGGCTCACTCTTGGTCATTGATTAAATTGCTTTTTTAAGTTAGTCCGTTGTATCTGTTTGTACTAATGTAATTTGGTAATGGAACATATTACTAAAGTAATTGGGTGATAATGCTTCTCTCTTAGAGATAAAGAGCACAAGACACGATAGGTGGTCGGTACAAAAACCCTGAACAACATAGAACTTTCTATATTTTCTTTCTTTTAATCAGCCGCCAACAATACACTAAGGAATAAACATGACTATTATGGTGCATATTTATTCTATTTATATTCTAGACAAGACAAAACTTGACAATCCCTAAAAGGATTCTTTCAGCTGTGGCATAAACATATACTCCAGTACTATGCCAGGTATCCACTATTATTGGCAGTATCTATTATATACTCTCCACTCATCTTGTCCGGATATGGGTATGCTTACATCCCTACCCCCTTCGTGACAAGCCATGTCCATCAGGCCAGAAAAAGGGAACTGACTTCTGGCATATTCACAACTAATCGAGGCAGCTTCCTCTGGCGGTTTCCCCTACCATTGGATCACCAGCTGGTGGTGGTGGCAAGGTTCCTCCGCTCAAATTCCAATTCATCTCACACTAAGGTCCGGTGGAAAAATAGCATGAATTGTGTGGTCCCCTGTGGCTTTCTTCAATTGTAAGACATGGAAAACTGGGTGGACGCGGAAAGATGGGGCAGGAGGAGACAGTAGGCCACTGCACCAATGCGTTCCTGCACCTGAAACGGTCCAAAAAATTGGGGACCAACTTTTGACAGATGCTCTTGGATACAGAAGATTGCCGATGCGGTCACAACTTCACTAACACAGAATCACCAAGGGAGAACTCCACATCTCTGTGGTGTTTGATTGTTGCCTTAATCATTCGTTGTTGGGCTCGGTGGAGGTGGAATTTAAGCTGGCGGAGGGCTTCTGCACAGTGACAGTCAGGGGCGGAGACAAGGGGGGGCTGGTGGGTGTGCGGCCCCCCCAACTCCCTCGGGTACATACTTAAATTAGTTTTAGCTTTATTGTTATATAGTTTAGCTTTATTGTTATATATTTTGTTTATGTTAATAGATATTTGTATAGGGATGACAATGGGTGACCGGGTGCCGGTTTCACCCGATCACCCGACCCGCTAAAACGGGTGAAAACCCCGATTAAAACGGGTGAAAAACGGGTGACGGGTGAAATGGGTGCGGGTGACGGGACGGATCAGGTGAATATTTTTCACCCGGTCACCCGACCCGTTCACCCGATTCGTCACCCGATTGTATCATATTAAATAAAAATATATATATTTATCCCATATTTGTTGAGATAACTTGGAAATATTGTGGTTAATACTCTATGTTTTGAGTATGTTATTGACATTACTTTATGTGGTATGTATTGTTGAACAAATATGAGTGTATTTTTTGAAAAATTAAGCTTATATAAGGTGTTAAAGACAAAAAATACTTGCTGAAAAAAAAAATAAAAACGGGTGACGGGTTCACCCGTTTCACCCGCAGGTGACGGGTGAAACGGGTGATGAAGTTGCGGGTGACGGGTCGGGTCGGGTGGTGCGGGTGAAAAACGGGTGACGGGTCGGGTGGAGCGTCACCCGACCCGAACCCGACCCGTTGCCATCCACGCCCCCATAACTTTTTGTAAAATATCAAATGATATCACTAAGTTTTATTTATTATCAATTTAATTTCTATTAATATGTAACATTTGTTTTAAAGAATTATATAGTAAAAATCATTTTTAGTCTATATTAGATAAGAAAACTCTTAATATTATTATTTTAGCAATATAGTCTAAAGTAAAATGGATTATTATGTCACTCATAGTAATCATGTACCCTTGTTTTCATAATACAAGTGTTTTTAGTTTTTATTACAGATTTGTAAATTAAAATAATATTAGAATTGCTCAAATAACTTTTAGAAGAAGTTTTTGGAAAAAACTACTACTAGTTTAGAACTATTGTTCTATATTAATTGCATTAACATATAATTTAGTATACCAATTTTTAAAATTTGAAATAAAAAAGGTAAAACAATCTTATTTATATGCTAATCTATATATTTCAATTATATTTTATTTTTTTTGTCAAATTTAATATCTAATATCAATTTTTAAATATAATTATAAGTATTGAAAATTTATATTTAATTAAAAAATTAAATTAAATTTATTATTAATATTATTAAAAAAAATTTCGCCCCCCTTACAAATTTTTTCTGGCTTCGCCCCTGGTGACAGTGGCTCTTCCACTTTGAATTCACCCGCTCAAAACTACAATATCGTGGGGGGAGGTCTGTCATAAACCACTTCAAATGGGGGGAGGGGGTGTTAGTAGTGCTGTGGAAATTGGTGTTATACCTAAATTCTGCCTAGTGCAACTATATACTCCAAGTTTTTGGTTGTTCACTTGCAAAACAACGCAAATAGGTTTCTAAGCAGCGATTGAGAACCTCAGTTTGGCCATCAGTTTGTGGGTGATAAGCGCTGCTCATGCACAGTTGGGTCCATGTCCTTGGAAGAATTCCTTTCAAAATCCACTGAGGAAAGAGGGTTACGGTCACTGACAATTGACTGTGGTATACTCTGCAGTCGCACTACTTCTCTATTGAACAATTCGACCACCGTGTGTGTTGTATAAGGGTGCCGTCACCCTAAGAAATTCCTATATTTACTTAGACGGTCCACCACCACAAAGATACAATCAAACTTTCCCGATCTTGGCAGCTCAGTGATGAAATCCATGTAGATGTTAGCCCATACAATATCGGGAATAGGTAGCGGTTGAAGCAGACCCGCTGGTGACAATGTTTCGTATTTACTCTGCTGACACACCAAACAACTGGTCACAAATTCCTACATAGCTTTCATCATTCTTGTCCAGAAAAAACTGGTAGCAAGGCGGTGGTAAGCTTATATGTGTCTGCGTGGCCTCCTGAAGGCGTAGAGTGAAATTCTGCCAAGAGTTTCAAGATCCAGGAGGAATTCAGAGGCAAGTACACCCCCTTTGTGAAAAGTTCGACCATGGAGTAGTTGGAACAGTGGCTGGGCTGTTGGGTTCTACTCCAGTCTTGCTTTCAGCTGTTGATATTCGAGGTCAAGTTCAACCTCTGGCTGTAGCTTGGTGGCATCCCTCCAAAATGGAATGGAGAACACCCTCAATTCGCAGTCTCCCCCTCTGCATGACAGAGCATCGCCAACCCGATTGGAACATCCTGATTTATATTCTAATACAAAGTTGAACCACATGATCTTTGCCAACCAACGGTGCTAAGCCAATGTTATAATGTGTTGTTGCAAGAGATGCTTCTAGCTGTTGTGATTAGTTCTAACCCTGAACTGTCTCCCCAGTAAATATGATCGCCAGTGTAAAATAGACAAAGCTACAACCATCATTTCTTTCTCATAAGTCTACTGGAAGCGTTAGGGGGGAGGGGTATTGTTATGCAGAAATAAGCAAGGGGTTGCGCCTCCTGCATCAAAACAGCTCCAATGCTAGCTCTCAAAGCATCACATTCAAGAACAAATTCTTTAATGAAATCCGGCAAGGCCAAAACTGGTGTTGTTGTGACTGCTTTGGTAAGAGCCTCCAAGGCTAGTTGGGCTTCAGAGTCCACTGGAATTTAGTTGCTGATTCCTTGCAGAGTAGGCTAGTGGGGAGGGGGGTTTCTATCTGTCCATACCTCTGAATAAAACGCTTATAATACCTTGTCGACTGAGGAACGCATGCACGCCTTTGACTGAATGCGGTGTTGGCCAGTCCAGAATACTTGCAACTTTGTTTGGTTCCATGGCCACGCCTTAAGATGACACAATGTGCCTCAAGTACTCGACCTTACATTCAGCCCAGCAACACTTCTTGGAATTAGCCATCAAGTTGTGGGCTTCCAGACAGTTAAAAACTATGGATAGATGCTGCATATTATCCTCCCAGCTGATGCTGTAAACCAGTATACCATCAAAGAAAACAAGAATAAAACAACGCAAATAAGTGTGAAAAATATCATTCATTATGGATTGAAACATTGTAGGAGCATTTGTGAGGCTAAAAGGCATAACTAGAAATTGGTAATGCCCTATATGAGTTTGATAAGTTGTCTTATGGACATTAGCCTAAGCAACCCTAATCTGGTGGTACCCGGAACGGAGATCGATCTTGGAAAAATATTGTGCACTATGTAATTCATCTAACTATTCCTTGAATAACTGGTATAGGGTACTTGTCAGCAACAATTACCTAGTCTAAGGCCTGATAATCAACACAAAATGCTAACTTCCGTCCTTTTTCACCAACAGCACCGGGTTTGAAAAGAGATTGGTGCTTGGCCGAATAACTCCTACTGCCAGCATGTTTGTTACCAACCTCTCAATCTCATCTTTCTGCCCATGACCATACTTGTAAGGCTTCACATTGACAGCCGCAGAGTCATGCTGCAACGGAATATGGTGGTTTATTGGCCGCACAGGCGGTAATCCAAACACCACTTGGAATATCGACTGAAACTGAGTGAGCAGTGCTTGGTGGTCTTGTTGCTGATTGGGCAACAAGTGCTTCCCTGGTTCAGGTTGGGGGCTCGACCCCTGAATCTCCCAAAGAATCACCCTGAATTCTACATCTTGGGATTTCAAAATTAGAGCTGATCATAATGTGTCCGGCCCGGCAGCCCGGTCCGACCCGGCCCGTAAAAAAGCCCGACAGACCCGAGCCTGATTGGGCTTCCGGGTGGGTCTGGACATAAAATCAGGCCCGAATAACAAACCAGGCCGGGCCACGACACATTTGTTGAGCCCGTGGACAAGCCCGGCCCGGCCCGTTTTACATTATTTATTATGATTTTTTTTAAATGTAATATATACATATTTAAATTTTATATAAGATATACAAAAATTATATATAATATATAAATTTATATTAAAATATATTAATTATTTTTTTATTAATATATGAAAAAATAAATAAAAAACCGGGCCGGGTGGGCCGGGCTTCGGCAAAGCCTGGAAAAAACCGGGCCTAGCCCGGCCCGGCCTGAGCATGTAAAAAACCGGGCTTGGTTTTTTAAAATAGGCCCGACGGGCCTAAAATTTACCTTCGGCCCGGCCTGAACCCGGCCCGCCCGCCCGAATGATCACCTCTATTCAGAATAGAACGTGGTTCACTTGGAGATCGACAGACGGATGGGTCGCCTCGAAAAAATTACTCACGCTAGTCTTGAGTGAATTTCATGTATAACTGTGCCCAATTAGAAACACCTCTCCCAATGTTTCCAACCACACTACTCCCAGGACAATGTCCACCCCTCCAAAAGGAAAATGATATTAGTCTAACACTAACTTTGCATCTTCCACTTTGATTTCTAGCGCCCGACAGATTCCACTGGTTGTTTTTCGCCGACCATCCCCCAAACGAACTTCATAGGTCTCGTGGGTGCCGACGGAAGGTTCAACGCTTCAACGACCCGATGTGCGATGAAATTATGGCTAGCACCGCTGTCCACAAGAAGAATAAAATCAATACCTTGCAAACGGCCTTGGGGTTTCAAGGTTTGAGGACAGTCAATGCCCTCCGCCGAAAATAGAGGTAAGTCTATCACAAGGAGTTGTGTATCGGTGGGTTCCAGATCCGGTGGAACTTCTGGTTTGATAGTGACAGGGCAAAGCCCGTAAAACGGGTCTTCATCTTCACCCAGTATTAAGGCACGTAAACCTTTTTGTTTATACTGGTGCGATGGTGAGTACGGTTCTTTACATCAAAAGCAAAGTCCCTAGGTGCGAAGGTCCGACTTGGTTTAGGTTGTAAATGGCCGGGTTGGTCTATTATTAGTGGTGGTTGGTTGGATTGGTGGACGTTTGGGGTTGAGATTCAAGCTAGGGCTTGGATCAGATCGGCTGAGGCCAGAATTTAGGCTAGTAATTTGGTTTGGCAGGGGGTAAGCAATAGATTGGGGGTAGAAAATTGGGTGATTGTGGCTCGGGTATGTGGGTGAGGATTCAGGAAGCTTTTGGGTCTGAGTTGTAGCTGGCCCACCCAGATTCGGTCGTTGCTCCCGCTGGGTTGCCTCACTGCATTGGGCGGGTTGCATAGATTCGAATCCTAAACGGGTTCCAATTCCAAAACATTGTCCTCCTGCTCCATCGAATGTAGGTTGGATCATTTTGTTGCCACTGATTCACGGTTGGTTGTCTACCCCGATGCGCAGAATTACCACCTTCGTTGGGGACGATCTGATCACAAGCCTATTAAGTTATTGCTTCAGCCTACTACCCGTCGTGGCCCGAAGCCTTTCCGTTTTGAAAATTGTTGGGCTCAAGATGATCAATGTAGCACCATGGTTCAGTCTATTTGGACTCAGTCAACTGCAGGTTATGGTGGGAAGGTCAAAGCATGTGGACATGCCCTTCGAGCTTGGGGGACAAAGAAAATTTGAGTGGAAAAGCACGCTCTGCGACATGCCCAAAATGAGCTTGATTAGATTGCCCAACTTCCACCTACGTTGCAAAATTTGAACAACTGGAAGTCCGTCTCTTTTGCTGTTGACTCGTTATTGTTGGGTGAGGAAGTAAGACTTCACCAACGCTCTCGCCAAACGTGGCTGCAGGCTGGTGATAGAGATAGTAAGTTGTTATTCAATCGCTTTCATGCGCGATCACGTCGAAATGCCATTTTCACGTTATCATCACTTCTCTACCAACTGCAACCACTTGGCCTGGTGTGGAATTTGTGGCTCGGGATTATTTCCAATCCCTCTTTACCACTTCCAATCCTCAACCAGATTTCAATCTGTTTGCATGTGTGGAAGATCGTGTTCCGGACCATATGCATGCCTCAATGGGTTTGCCTTTCACCCGAGACGAAGTGGTAGCAGCTTACACGTAACTTAATCCTTCAAAGGCTCTAGGCCCAGATGGTATTAATGGGGTTTTTCTCCGTACTTATTGGCCCATTATAAGTGAGAAATTTCATTACCTCAGCTTTGGATTTTCTGAATTCAGATGCCATGCCGACCTATGTCAATCATACCCATATTGCCCTTATCCCAAAAAAGCTAGGAGTCACTTCAATCATGGACTTCCGACCATATTCCTTATGTAACACGCTCTATCGTGTAATCTTCAAAGTTTTGGTCAATCGTGTGTTGTCAGTCATGCCTTTTGTCATATATGAAAATCAAGGTGCTTTTGTCAAGGATCGTCTTATTACTGATCAGGTCCTGATTACTCATGAGATTCAGCATCTCATGCGCACTTCAAAGGCCAAGGTTCATGGGTTTTTTGCTTATAAAGTTGATATGTCTAAGGCGTTTGATAGAGTTGAATGGTCTTTCATCTTGGAGGTTTTGAACCGCATGGGGTTTCATCCCTTTTGGATCAAAGCGGTACGGAAGTGTCTCACTACAACCTCAATGGTTGTTCTTATAAATGGATTCTCGGGTACTACTTTTTATCCGTAACGGGGCCTGCGTTAGGGGACCCACTGTCGCCGCTTCTTTTTATTTGTTGCAAGGAGGTTCTGTCGTCAGTTGTACACCTTGCATTTGAAGTCAACCATTATTCTGGGTTTACTTTTAGAGGCCTCCCTTTGTCTTTCACCAATTTGCTATTTGCTGATGATTGCATCCTTTTTGGAAAGGCCTCAGTTTCCAATGCTCAAGCTTTAGCTAATATTCTAGAGGATTTCAAGCAAGCATCTGGGCAGTGCATTAATATTGACCAGTCAGGAATTATTTTCTCCAAACACTTGTCTGTTCCACTCTATGCTACGGTTGCATCTACTCTGGGGGCTGTCAAGTTAGTGACTTGGGTATGTATTTGGGCTTTCTAGTCAAGATGGGCCGAGATCGTAATGCCATTTTTGCGTATATCAAGGATAGGGAGGCAAAACACATAAATCAGTGGTCCCATCAGATCTCTAAAGCATGCCGGATAAATCTGATCAAGTCTGTTTTGTAAGATATTCCCACATATGTCATGTCTATTATTGTCTTGCCCCAAACCCTGTTGAAAGCAACTAAATGCATGATTTCCAAGTTTTGGTGGAGTGCACCAAATCATCAATTCATTGGACAAACTGGAAAGCTATGTGCCTTCATTTATCCTTGGGCGGGTTAGGTTTTCGAGATCTTTGCAGCTTTAATCGGACCCTCCTAGGGAAGCAGCTGTGGTGCATCATGGTCAATCCTTTGTTGGCAAAATTACAAACATAGTAATTAGACCTAGCTAAAATGGGCAAGTGCACCCAATTCGTTGCAATAAAACAAGTGTCGTATCCACAAGGAAATTGGTCTCTAAATCCCAAGCTTCGGTATATTAGTTAAGTGCGAATAAACAATAAAAGAGGGGGTTTAGCCGGAGGCAAGCTTGGTTGTTTATCAATTGAAATGCAATAAAACAGTAAAATGTTTGAGTATGGAATGGATGGGGAGAGTACCCTAGGATAGTGGGAATCACCTATTTTACTCAAAGAACTTCGAACCATAACTCATCATCTCAATGCCTATTAGAGTGTAACTCATGAATCCCCAAATCATGGGAAAATCCAATTCTTACCTAAATAATCAAACCCCTTAATTAAAGGAGGTTCAAGTCATTAAATAGCATTAAGCAAGCACTCTTAATCAATAGCTCTAAACATTCACTTCCAAACTCAAGAAAGCAAAAGTTAGGGTTTGTCCCCCTTGTTGGTCTAGTTCCAAACTCAAGCTCAATTATTGAATTAAACCACCATAAATGCAATAAGAGATCAATTTAGAGCATTAATTGATATTGAAGGGGATAAAACAAGAGTAATAAATGGGTTAGGTTCTAGCATTCAATGAGCAAAATGGGTTCAAACCCTCATCCTAGGATACAAATGGAACTACTCAACCATAGCTAAAGGAAAGAAGAAGGAGAAGGGAGAAATAGCCATTAGAGGAGCTTCCAAGCTTCAATGGAGGTAGAAATATTCACTTTCTTCCCTTCTTTTCTCCTCTTCTTTTCTCTTTTATTTTCACCTCTCTCTCTCCTCTCTTTTAGGTTGAAGTCGTCTGTCTTGGATGATGGGGAAGGAAGCCCCAAAATGTAGCCTTTTAAAAGAAGATTCTGGGCAAAAATTCCATCCGACCGACCTTGCAAGGTCGGTCGCGGGGTCAGTCGGACTCTCTTAGAAGGAAGCACGTGACAGAATTTTAAGCTCGACCAACCTTGGACAAGGTCGGTCCCAAGGTCGGTCGATTCCAGTGTGTTTGGGACGGCTTGGGCAGAGTCGGACCGACCTTGACAAGGTCGGTCCCAAGGTCGGTCGGCTCCAGGATGTCCTTCTTTTGTGCCGGAATTCTCCTGATGCTTCCCGTTGGCTTGGCATCCTTCCCGAGGTGCTCGAGCATTGATGCATTCTCAGATTAAGCTCTCAAAAATGTACTCATGTGAGTATTTACCTATTTGAATAAGTCAAAAGTATAAGATCACTAATAATCACAAAAACACTCCATAGAGTGGTGAAATAAGTCATGCACCTAGTAAAATGACGGTGAATAAAGACCTTGAAAAAGCACTATTTCACCACTTATCATCCTTCCTCTCTCATTTCTCGTTTTTACACAACCCGTTATCTTGGTCACACGCCTTTTCTACAAGCTCAACCTACATCAATTTCAAGTCCTATTTGGAGAGCTCTGTTGGGGGTACGTAACTTGATTGACTTGGGCGGACGTCGACAGACTCATAATGGTCGCACCACACACGTCGATGATCGTTGGCTCCTCTATAAAGAGGGAGGACGACCTTATCTTTGGTCGGTCTCTCCTTCTCTCCATCACGCTCCGGTGTCAGATTTCATGCTCTCTCCTTCTGCATGGAATGTTCCACTTCTACGGGCCATTTTTCATCCGGAGGATGTATAGTACATTCTGGCTCT
This sequence comes from Limonium bicolor, assembly GCA_023374045.1. NCBI lineage: Eukaryota > Viridiplantae > Streptophyta > Magnoliopsida > Caryophyllales > Plumbaginaceae > Limonium > Limonium bicolor. The sequence continues at coordinate 375,814,872 of CM041776.1, forward strand.
CCCTTTTGCCAATGCTGCTCAGGGCTCAGACACGTGGTTATGGGGTTTCACCAAAACTGGCCACTACTTTGTCGAGATGGCTTATCATAGTGATGTTGCCCTCTCTCAATCCTTGCTTCCCAGCACGTCTGCCTTATCTGTTACACATCAGGGTCAAGCTAGTAAGCGTTTATGGAAGACGGATTTGCCTTCACGGGTTCGCCTTTTTAGTTGGAAGATTTTGCATGGTGTTGTTCCCTGCATGGACATTTTAGGCCACAGGATGCACCGCCTTGACCTGATTTCGTGTCCTCTTTGCGGGGGTGCTGATACGTTGCCCCATGTTTTTTTGGACTGCCCAGCTGTTCATTCATACTGGGATCGCCTTGCAGTGACTCATACTCCCATGCTTTACACAAATGCGGAATTTGTTGACTGGTTCACATAGTCATGCATTACCAGGTTTGTCTCTGATCTGTGTGCCCTCACCTCTCTTCTTTGAAGGATTTGGTATGCTCGCTATCAGTTTGTTCATTTTCGAGTTCGAACCTTTGAGGCTGGATGGTTTCAAGCAGATAGTTTCCTTCATCATAGTCGGCCCCTCCAGGGCTCATCTTCTCCTACTTGCTTGTCTGCCCATCGTTCTGCCAACGGTCACTGGGTTGAGATTTTTGTTGATGGCAGTCTTGACCAGTTCGGTCGTTTTGGGCTATGGGCAGTAATTCTTTTTGATGGTGTAGTCACTGGTGCAGCAGTTTCAGCTGGCATGGGGTGTTTGGAACCATCTTACGTTGAGGCCTTGGCACTTACCCTGGGTATTGATATTGCCAAACAACATGAGTTGCAACATATGCGCATTCTGTCAGATTGCAAGAGTATTGTTGACTATATTTCACATGACACTGTTTTAGCCACCCATGCAACGACTTTTGACGACAATACGGCGGGTTTTCTTAATCACCTACTTTCTCACCTTCCGCCTACCTTTGATGTTTCTTGGTTTCATGTTAGTCGCGATAACAACTCCTTAGCTCATAATCTAGATTTTCATGCTAGAAAATCGCAGCTTTCCACGAGCTGTTGGAAGTCCTCTGACTTCCTCACCTTTGTACGCACTTTGTGTTCTTAATATCAATATAATCTTTGTTTTTTCAACAACAAAAAAAAACTATGGCCATTATCATTTCCCTATCTAACCTATAAACTTGCCTTTTTCTATTTTATAATCTCCACCCCTTGTCTGGTAACATTCTCCTTTACACATGATAATGCCACATGCAGTCTTACAAGGAATTTGAGATTGAGGATCAATCTAGCTAGGAAAGAAAAAGGATGGGGTGAGAGAGGCTCGAACTCTCGACCTCAGGATCACTCACTAGTAGACTGGCAATTTGGGTGCTGGGGTCGGGTGATATCAACCCTAACCCAACCCATTTAAAAAATCTCAACCCATGCCCAACCAAAAATGGATGGGTCAGAAAATCTGACCCTAACCCAACCCGTTTTAAAATCCTCAACCCTAACCCAACCCACCCAATCCATTTTTAAGCATACAATAATTTGACGGATTAGGAGTAGACTTTAACAAAAAAATCCAAAAACATCCAGTGCTACTAATTGGGTGAAACAAATGAAGAGAAGTAACCTTGCTTGATAGACCCAACTTTAAACGAATTCATGTTATGCAAAGAAGTAAAAGTACTAACCAATTTCCATGAATAGAATGACACGTACTTTTCCATAGTTTATATTTATCAGTCTGAGCATAAAGCTTACCATGTTGGGGAGGAATCCTACTAGATTATGCACATGATCAGGTTCTTAATAAAGAGGGAACGAAAATGAAAATCTTCATTATGCATTAGAGAAATTACTAAGACAAATCTTCTAAGTTAGAAATAATTTATAACTGAGAGCTCAAGGCCTCAAACTAGACTAATAGTTTTTAAAATTAATACATCTGTTTAAAATGAGTGCTTATGCCTGAGAAAGGTAAAATCACAATAACTTAATCGTTACCAACAGTTGAGGAACTTCTATGTAGCATGATATCCGTAGTTGGTTCAGAATTCATAAGAGGTTCATAATCAAGATCATACTTACAAACAATACATATCACCACTTTGTTCACCATTCTAGAAAATCTAAACATCATATGTTCTCAAGAACAACTATGGCAGTGAGATAGGAAAAACAAACCTTGGGCAGAGATGAAGGCAACATAGAATAAAAAACGACGTAGAGAAGAAAAATGGAAGTGAGTCTACAAGACGAGAGTATTTGGGTTTTCAAATTATGTTAAGGTTTGGGGGCCCTTGTTTGATATGCAACTAGTAGGCCGTTTTGTTTAGTTAATATATGATATTATAAAAGGTGGGATAGTCCAACTGCACTTGGGCTTAAGGCTAAGGTATAGTTTAATCTGAAAATAATCTATATATAATTGTGAATTAATATTATCAAATATATTTTGGGTTTCGGGTGGGTCATGGGTTATGATATCTACCTAACCCAACCCACAAAATAGCTTACCCTAACCCAACCCAAAAAATAGATGGGTCAATAATCAAGACCCAACCGCCAAAAATATGGGTGGGTTCGGGTGGGGTTTCGGTTGGGTCAAACTGCCAGGTCTACTCACTAGCTATGAGACCTACGCGTAGCCAACTGCGCCACCACCCCGGTGTTGTTGTGTTATGAAGCTATAATATAATCCTTTCATTTATTCGTACAGAGGTAGGTTTTCTTTTTTGAAACTTACAGAGGTAGGTTTTCGGATCTCATAGCAGCTATTTAAGTAGATGCTGCGCTTTATGGCTTCTGGGAGACAGGAACTCTTCCATTGGTAGATTTACAATAGATGCTCTCACAGACCATTACTAGAATTCTTAAGGTTTCTGAAACTCTTTCTTTATCAACAAGACACGTACAACAATAGATTTTGTGTTTTTTTTAACTCATAATATTATATATTAAGAATTGAAAGTTTAGGACAAAGTTTGTACCCTATGGGATATGACGAGTATAGTTAGAACTTTTGGGAGGCCTGATGAATGTTGTTATTCAACAGATCTTAGAAAAGTAAATTTTTACTACAATTTTTAATTTTTAAAAGTAAATTATTTTATATTTTTTAATTTATATTTAAAAAACTAAATTTGTTAAATAAAAGTTAGAAAATATAAAATATTCACATTGAATAAATAATTTAAAACTGATTAGAATGATAATTAAAAAAATATATGATAAATATGGACTATTTGAAATAAATTATAGTACTTAGTTAATATAAATTAGACCTGGTAATTTGGTTGATGGGTTGGGTAGATATCAACCTTAAGCCAACCCATTAATATATCATTATCCCAATCCAATAAAAAAATAGATCGGTTGAAAAATCATAACCTTAACCCAACCCGTTTAAATCCTTAAACCTTAATCCAATCCACCCAACCCATTTGTTAAGCAAACCATAACCTATATTACCTAACACAACCATAAATGTCACATTATATGAGATTAAATTGTACTCTCTTGTTCTCAATAGGTGATTTTCTAAGGGTGCGTTCGGAGTTGAGTTGAGATAAGCTGGGTTTTAGCTTTATGGTTAATTTATCATAGTTAACCAATGAGGGTGGAGTATTTCAATTTGGTGGGACCAAAATGTAAAGTTAACCCAATAATTAAATGACACATATCACCTTAATCCAAAGAAAGATAAAACGGTTTGAAAGAACACACCCTAAGTGTTATCATTATTTTAAAATGTAAGATGTTTAAATTATTTTTATCACTTACTTTCCACATTTAACCATTACTTTTTCTCACACACAAACTACTCCCCGTAGAAAATTAAAATAGTCCACTGCTAAATGTGGGAATTGGGGGCGGAATGAGGTTGAGCAAAAACATGAGATAAAATAGTCGTATGAGATTCGAACGGCACTATAAATGAAGCAGCCCTGCCGCCCGCCTCCTTCTTCGATCATGAAACCCTAGTCCTTCAAGCAGCAGTTAGTATCACATTTAGTAGGCTGCTGCACTCCTTTCCCCACCCACCCAGCGACATGTCTCCTACTCTATTATGTAACGATTACTGCTGTCTTTTGATTTCTACGTTACACATTCGAATCTGTTTTGTTGCGGGAAATCCTATTATCCATTTCTATATGCACGGACATGTGGATTTCATTTTAATTATTTGAATCAGTTATCATAAGAGGCGTAAAGTTTATGGCAGCGGTCGAGTCACTCTCTCTCTGTATCGATCTCGGTCGGAGTTAATTTTAGTCTGCTACATATCCTTAGTTCTTTGATGTACTCTTTGTTTGCTTACCTCACGTTTTCAGCTGGGGGGGGACTGGAGTTTTCTAATTGTTTTCAATCAAATTGTCTGTTTATAATTGAGTTTTTGTTTTGAGAGGATGAAGGACGGCCCTATGATGTGTTTATATAATCTTTGAGACCTGATTGCTCTTTGCATTTGATGACAATCATAAGCATAACCTCTGAG